>CAKNXH010061245.1:495-27550 GCA_932178445.1 Andricus quercusramuli
TTGTAATATAATTTGTCAAAACTTTGTAAATTATACATATTAATTGAATTTCTAAATTATGAAAATAGTGGCTTTCCTGATTATAGTTAGACAGTTAGGTAATACAAATAAGAAATGTGTAATAAATCTGTTTTTGTGAGTCCCCAATCAATTTCGATATTAGGGTCTTTAAATTTGGATTGTTTTTTGAGTTAATTTTTGAATTCTGATTCACAGGGCCGAGATCGAGACGAAGAAAGTTTGCAAAGTGCGTTTCGCGGACAGCGACGTGGTCTCAAATACAAGTGTCGCAAAGATGAGATCCGGGACACCGGGTCACAAATTGTCTTTGAAGAGATCGTCGGAGGTGAGAAGCAAATCGAGATCTCCCCAGAGTTTAAGGAAGGGATTGAGTGACAGCACGAGAAGAAGATCTAGTTCAGTATCAGTCGTAGAAGGAACGCCTAGAACGCCGAGTAATAAAAGGAGGATTAATTCAGTCGCTACTTCAACTCTCAAGTCGGATAGCAAAGCGCAATTGGCGTCGGTTAACAGACTCAGCAGACCTAGGGTATCTTCTGCTCCCGTTGAGAAAAAACCTGGTAATTAAAATTTTACAAAAGTCAGGAAATTTCTATAAGAGGCACTTCAAATAACTGTCTAGGATAATAAATTTGAAATTGTTTTATTCCGTTGACAGGCCTCACAGACGGGCTCTATATCCTATATTGTACCCTATATTCAGTTAAGGTCCCTAAAGCACCCTATTTTCAAGATTTGTGGCCTATGGTACGAAATTTGGAGCCCATAACGGAACTTTAAAAAAATTTATAATATTATCAAAACTTCCAAGAAGAATTTTGAGAAAAAGTACCAAAAATCAGGGAATTTCTGTAAGAAGTAACTGTACAAAATAATCAGGGCTGCCACACAGTCATTAGTCACTTTTTTCAGAAATCACTTTTTAGTTACTTTTTAAAAATAAAGTCACTGTAGTCACTTTTTTAAGATAAAGTCACTATAGTTACTTTTTTCAATAAATAACTCATGGGTTAATTAGTATTCAATAGATATTCTATACCTATTTCTGAATTGAGTTGAATTATTTTGAAATGCTTCAGAGTATTTTTCAAGATTACGAGAAATTTTTAACAGGTTTCAATAATTTGAAGGGATTTTTAAGATTTTAGGGTATTTTTAAAATGTTAAGGAATTTTCAAGAGCTTTTAAATGTTTCAAGCGATTTTAAAAGATTTCAAAAGATTTTAAATATTTTAGGAAATTTGAAAAGATTTGAAGGACTGTTTTTGTTATTTTTATTAATTTGAAGAGATTTCAAAGCGCTTGAAATATATTATGACAATGAATTATCTAGAATTATGAAAGATATGTAACTATTTTACTGGTACTATTAGGTTTTAAGATATTTTAAACGATTTCACGGGATTTGATAAGGTTTCCGAGGATTTCAATGATTGCAGGGTGCACAGTCTTCCCCTTTTTGTTTAGTTTTTCCTTTTTTCTTGAAATTTCCCTTTTTTACCCTATTCTCAAAAAACTTCCCCTTTTTCTCTTTAAATGTACGATGTTTGAAAATACAATATTTGAATTACGCGGAAAACTCTCGGAAATTCTTAAGTGTATCCATTATTGAATAATAATGAAAGCAATTATAGCACTTGAATTATTTATAAATAAATAAGGTACATGTTTCAAGTGCTGAACCATTAAAAATACTCTTAAACAAATTTGAAGCTGAAACATTTTAAAGCACGTTAAAAATGTGAAAACTGGAGACAGAAGTTGTTATCCAATATAAAATTGGAACAGTTACAAAATATATAGTACTTTTTAAATAAGTATTAGAAGGTGAACACTTTTTAGTTAAAATGTTCAAATTTAAATACCTAATTAAAAAATGAAATATTCTAAATTAATCAACTGCAATGTTAAATGTTGTAAATTAAGCTATCTTTAATTTGAGTTTAAGAGCACTGACGAATAGGGCTGAGTGAAAATGCTAAAATAAATCAAATCGTTTGAGTCGAGGGGGAAGAACTTGAGGGTTGGCATTCGACAAAAGTGAAAAAAAGAAGTAAAATCAGTCAAATTCCAAATATTCCTATTAGTTAAAAAATTATGACGAATTTGTTATATTTGCAGCTTTTGCTAGTAAATAATGATAAAAAATTATGAGATTTAAAAATAAATTTTTTGCTTAATAACGATTTTTTGGAAAATTTGCAAAAACATGTTGTTTTTGGATCGAGTCATATGCGCACATTTAAAAACAAGTCGAAGGTGTCGAACCTGAAATTTATCAAGCTGAACCAAAGAAACATTTTATCATTTTGCTTTTTCATAAAAAAAAAATTTGGTCGTGATTTAGCTGAAGAAATTTCAGGTTCGAATCAATCCAAAAAACATGTTTTTCGTCATTTTCAAAAAGTTCTGAATATGACAAAATAATTTTAATTGTAAATTTAAAAAAGAGAACAGAAGATATTAACCGATTTCAACATTTATTTTTTTATTTGTTTTGGATATCGACCCACAAATTGTTATCCCTCAGTTCAAACTATTCAATTTCGCAGAAATGGCAAATATTGAAAAGAGATATTTATGAGAACGATGTTAAACATATCAAAATTGTGTATTTAACTAATTTTATTTTTTCTCGGACTTTTTTATACCACTGTGAATAGATTTCCGACGACCTAAGTATATCCAGTTTTTAAAAATAAATTCTTTAATGGCAAAAATCATTTTAAAATCATTTTAAAAACTATAACATTTCTTATAAAAAGATTGTTTGTTCATTTCGACATGTAGAAATAATGGTTTAATCTTTCCCCTTTTTCGTGAGAAAATTACCCAATTTCCCTTTTTTAAGCTCTTTTTGCACTGCGAGCCCTGGAGTTAACGAGATACTTTCCATATAAATTTATAACAAAACTTTCTTTTCCTAAAATAATTTTTTTGTAATTATTAGATTTGTTTGTAAGTACATAAAAAAACATAAACTTAAAACAGTCAAATCGTGTAACAATATTGAACAAGACGGCTTAAAAAAAGTATGTTATTTAAAAAACCATTTAAAAAATCGAGAAAGTTAATTTGTGTAACATAATTGCACAAAAGGAGTTAAAATGAAAGAAAGATGCTTCTAAATAACATTGTAAAACGGCTCATTAGAGACTGATATGATGTTTTAAGTTTTTTTTTTAATGTACTTTCAAATATTTAATAAAAAAATTTGAATTATAATTATTGCTTATTTAGGTTCCCATTAGGCTGAACCTGAAGTACAAAATATTTGAATAAATGTTCAATAAAGTTAAATATTACAAAAACGTCATGAAATTAATTTAAATCAAACATACGATTCCCAATCCCGATATTCCTATTTTCCTAATCGACCTAATGCGAAATAGTTAGAAGAAAACGGAGAAACTAAACAAAAAAACACAAAAACTAGAAACTCTAAGGGGAAAAAATCTTTTATGGTAGAAAATTAATTGTTTTGTTTTAAATAAATAAATTTGGAATTGTTTTATCCCTTTTATAGAAGATTCTATGTTAAAAATGTTATAAGATTAAAATTCTAGCCTTTGAATATATATTGTCAGGGAAAAAGGAAAAATTATGTCACACTTTTTAGCTTAAAATTCCTCTTTTTGGGCTGATACTTTAAGTATGAAAGTTCAACAATTTGGATGCACTTTTTTTCCTTCCCTGAATGGAAAATCTTTATTTGTTAAAAACTCGTTTATTGATTGCAGATTCATCATTTTAGTTGAAAATTCATCTCTTTAGTTGAAAATTAGAATATTATGTTGAAAAATAGTTTTTTTTTCAATTTAACTTTTCCGTTTTTGGTTAGAAATTGATCTTTTTTAATTGAAAATTCAACTATTTGTTTGAAAATTTATTCATTTTGTGAAAAATTCGTCTTTTTTGTAGAAAAGTAATCTTTTTGATTGAAAATTCCTCTCGTAGGTTGAGAATTCATCTTTGTAGGTTGAACACTCAACTATTTTGTTGGAAATTTCATTATTTTGTCACCTGTTTTGTTGAAAATTCTTCCTTTTGGATTGAAAATTTATTTTACATGGCAGAAAAATTGTATTTTTTGGTTGAAATAAGTAAATAAATTTGAAACTTTGACATTTCAATTTGAAATTATTTTATTCCGTTTATAAATGATTCTATGTACAAAATCTCACATTATTTAAATTCTGGTCCTTGAATGTTAATAGTCAAGGAAAATGAAAAATTGGTCAGGGAAAATTTATGAAATTTTGAAAAGGACTTCGCCATTATAATTTTAATTAAAAATTTTATTATTTAATTGCAAATTCAACAATTTTGTTAAAAAGTCATCTTTTTTAGTTGAAAATTTAACTGTTTTGTTAAAAATTCCTCTTGTTGAGTGGAAAATTCAAGTATTCTGGTAGAAAATAAACATTTTTGTTGAAAATTCATATTTTGGTGTTGAAAATTCAACCGAAATATTTTTCTGGTTGAAGGCAATTATTTTTTTATTTAAAATAAAAATATTTTTTTTATAGAAATATCTACTATTACGTTATTCGTTGAGAATTCATCTTTTATTTTAACAAATTATTTTTTGTTAAAGATTCGTAATTTTAGTTGAAAATTCGTGTTATTTTTTATTGACAATTAATTTTCTTAATAGAAAATTCAAATATTCTAGTTGAAGTATCATAATTTTATTTAAAAATTTATCTCGTTGGTTGAAAGTTAACTTGATTCGTTGAAAACCCTATTTTTAAAATAATTTTTCTAAATTGAAATTTCCCCTCTTTTTATTAAAAATGCAATTGCTTGGTTAATTTTTTTCTTTCTTGACAGAAAAATCTTTATTTGTTGAAAATTCGTCTTTTTTTATTTAAAAAACTTACTTTGGATTGAAAATGTAACCGTTTTTGGTTGACGTTTCATCTTTTTTGTTTAAAAATTCGACCATTTAGATGAAAATTCATCTGTGTAGGTTGAAAATTCATCTATTTGGTTAAAAATTTAACTGTTTTGTTGGAAATTTAATTATTTTGTTAAAAAATCCAGTATCTTTTGAAAATTCATCCATTATGGTACAAGTCTCATCTTTTTTGGTTGAAATAAATTTGAAATTTTTTTATTTATTTTATAATTTTTATTTTTTCAGAATCAAAGACACCAGTGCCACGAAAAATTCCAAATTTCGCCGGGATTCACAAAAAGAATTTCAACAAAATGGAATCGATCGTAGATCGGAAAAAACGGTTGGAGGAGAGACACGTTGCGTTGGTCCATCCAATTGTCACCAGCGCTACAAAATGTAAGACTAGTTTCTCTAAGAATATAACTCTCTAGAATAATTTTTAATTTATGTGTTGTGTTGTCTTTTCTTATTTACAGGCTTTATACTTTTTCCCCTATTCTCCTCTTTTCCCCTTTTTAAAAGAATTTCTCGTTTTCCCCCTCTTTTGAAAAAAATTTCTCCTTTCACATTTTTTCCAAATGCAAACTAATTAATGGAACCCAATACAAAAATCCAGCTCATTTTGGCTCAGGATTGATATCTGTTGGATAGTAATTCTACTATTTCGTTGACAATTTAAATATTGTGTTGAAAATTCGATCATTTGGCTGAAAAATAATTTTTTTTGAAAATTCATCTTTCCTGGATGAAAATGAACTTTTTTTGTTGAAAAATGACACTGTCTTATAAAATTTATTCAATTTTCTTGATTTGAAAATTCAACTATATGGTTAGAAATACAACTATTCTATTGAAAATTAATTTCTTTTGTTTGAAAGTTTCACAATGTTCTCTGACTATGTGGTTTTCTAAAACATTCGACATTTTAGCTTAAAAAGTCAACTCTTTTGTTGAAAATTCATCTCTTGTGGCAGACATTTTTTTTTAAATTGAACTACTTTGTTAAAAAATAATTTTTTTAAATAAAGATTTATTTCTTTGATTGAAAATTTAAGTGCTTTGTTAAAAATTCGTTTCATTTTCGGTTAAAACTTAATTTTATAACTGAAAAATCAACTATTCTATTTTTAGTTGATAATTTATCATTTTTAGTTAAAAATTTATCTTTTTCAGTTGAAAATTCAACTATGTATTTGGATGGAAATTGATGTATTTTGTTGAAAATTCGTATTTTTTCTTTTAAATATCAAATAATACGTTCTTTGTTAACAATTCAAAAAATAAAATGGAGCATTAAAAATTTAATTTAAAAAATGATTTATTTTTGAACTACTTGGTTTAAAAATATTTTTTTGTCATTTTTTTACAATTTCCTTTCATTTTTGGTAATAAATAAAAAAATTTAACTGACAAACTAACTATTCCATTTTGATTTCAAAATTTATCATTTTTAGTTGTAATTTTCTTTTTTTTTAGTTGCAAATTTATGTATTTTGTTGAAAATTTGTATTTTCTGGTTTCAATGTGAACTATTACGTTTTTTGTTAGAAATTCATATTTGTTAGTTGAATATTCAAATACTTGTTTAAATGTTTAAACACTCTGTTAAAAATAATTATTTTGTTTGTTCAAAATTCATATCTGGTTGAAAATGTGACTATTTTGTTACAAATTCCTTTCATTTTTGATTATGAATTAATCTTTTTCTAATTAAATATCAACTATTCCATTTTTATTTGAAAATTTATCATTTTTAGTTGAAACTTGTCTTTTTTGGTTGAAAATTTGTGTTTTGTTGAAATGTTGTATTTTTTGGTTTCTGTGTGAACTACTACGTTTTTTGTTAAAAATGCATTTTTTTTGGTTGAATATTGAACTACTTGATTCAATTTTGAACTTCTTTGTTAAAAAATCATTTTTTTGTTGAAAATTCGTCTCTGGCTGAAAATTTAAGATTTTTTTTTGGTTTGAAAATTGAACTATTTTCCTTGAAAATTAATCTTCTTGAAAATTCATAATTTCAGTTGAAAATTAATTTTTGTTGTTATTCAAAATGGATCTCTTTTAACTGAAAATTCGTTTTTTTGTTGTTTTTATTTCAAAATTAATCTTTTTTACTGAAACTTTAACTATTCCACTGTTGGTTGAAAATTGATCTTTTGTAGTTAAAAATTAATATATTTTGTCGTAAATTTGTCCATTTTAGTAGAAAATTAATTCATTTTTTCTGTTGAAAATTCAATTAATCTCGGCTAAAGGTCTAACTGTTTTATTAAAAATTCATCCTTTTTTTTTTTATTGAAGAATCATCTCTTTTTTTTGAAAATTGAACTATTTTAGTTGAAAATTCAGCTATACCTTGTTGAAAGTTGATCAAATTTAATCAAAATTCATATTTTTTCTTGAAGATTCATCATTTCAGTTTAAAATTCATCTCTTTGATTGATAAATTGACTATTTTGTTGAAAGTTCATGTTGTATTGCATGCAATATGATAGTACCTACAATAATTTTATTTTACAAAATTTATTCTCCTATTTTCGTGAAAAATCACCTTTTTCCCCTGTTTTGAGATCATTTTGGATTATGAAATATGTATTTATTAAAAATAAAATTTTTCTGCCTACAGCGATGCCTGAAGTCACACTAAGAAAACGCCTCGAGCCATCAAAACCTGCAGCCACCACCGAAGGAGCGAACGGCGCCTACACCAGATTTGGATTCAAAGTACGCAGAAACGAAGCTGCTGAATCCATAGCCAAAAAACAACCAATAATGACAAGGTAACATTTAATTAACTAGCTAATTAAATTAAAATTTCACTAATAATTTGCAAAAGCCGAATTTTTCGTTCATTAAAAATTAAAATAGAGACTTTTGCATAAAATTAATTATGCAATTGCATTATTGATGCTTTAAATTTTTAATTGTTTAATTTTGGAAGCTGATTTTCAAAGTGTTAGTTCCAACAATTTTAACAATTCATTTTTGTAAGTAGTATTTCAATATTTGCATATGTGAAAATATTTAAAAGAAATTAATAATTGTGTAAGATTTACATTTTATTATTTTAAATTAAGTGCTCAAAATGTAGAGTTTTACTTTAAAAGCTTTAAGAATGAACAATTTTAAATTAAAAATGATCTTTAAGGGATATTTTTAGGTTAAAACGATTGCAAGCATTTATAAAAAAAAATTACTTTAGATTGAATAATTCGAAATTAATCATTTTTACATTAAAATTACATAATTAGAAATTTAAAAATTGCAAACTTCAAATTTGAAGCATTTTTAAACTCAAAATGATTAGAATTGAACAGATTCTTCAATTTTATTCTTAACTAGAATTCTTAATAGTTCAAAATTTTTAATTTTTTAATTTTCAAGGCTTGAATTTCATAATTTCCATGATTAAATTACTAAATTTTTTTTTCATTTTTAGTAGCCTTTTAAAGTTAGTTTTTCAAAATATGGCTTGAATTGGAATTTCAAATTGAACACTTTTAAATGAAAATATGCAAAATTGTTTGCTTAAAATTTTTAATTTGTTAAAATTATATAAGTAATTTGAAAATAGAGGCCTTAATAATATCTTTATTAAACATTTAAAATTGAATAATTTTAGGTCAGAACTTGATAAATAAGAAAATTTTAAATCTATTTCGCTTAAAATTCAACCATTTTGAATTTAATTTTTCTAGATTTTGAAAATTCACACATTTTCGTTTTCCAAATTCTTGCAAATGCAACCATTTCTAATTTCTAATAATTAAAATGTTGAATAGTTTAAAATTGAAATATTTAAAAAAGTGTTTCGAATTTAATTCTTTCAAAGTAAAATGATAGAAATTGGACATTTTAAGTTAGCAGCGCTTGAAATTGAACACGTTTTAAGTAAAACTTCATTTAGCAATTTCTAAATTCATCATAAAATTGTTTATTTGAATTGAAACTTCTTAATCTAACCTAAAAATGTTTACAATTTCCAATTGAAATTCTTCATAGTTACATCATTTTAAATCGACGTCGCTAACAATTTAAAAATTTCAGTTTGATAAATAATAAATTCAGAAATTTCAAAATAGTAGCGTTTTAAAATTAAATCCTTATAAAATTGTATTTCAAACTGCAAGGATTAATTTTGAACAAAACGGAATTTTCTAATTTAAGTAGTTCAAAATTGAGTCATTCCAAAGTTTTTAAATTTTATTTTAATTTTTTTCTTGCACGATTATATTTTCGCAACATTAAAAATCGAGCAGATTTATAATGGGATTTCAAAAAGTAAATTATTTCAAATAGAAATTTTTTCTATTTGTACAATTTTTAATTGAAGCATTCAAAATCTTCTGAATACAAATTTAAATTCTTGAAAATTGATCATTCTCCAAACTAATTTTCTTAACTGAAAATAATTATTTTATTTTTGGCTGAAAATTGATAAATCCAACTGTTTTTGAGTAAGTAAAATCTTGTTTGGGTGAAATGTCGATCACTATATTTTTTGATCAGAATTTATTTTTTGTTAATGGAAATTTAATTACTTGGTTGAAAGTTAAATCCTTTTGTTAAAAATTAGTTTTTACTTATTGAAAATTTATCATTCTAGTTAAAAGTTGATCTATTTACATAATTTTAGTTGAAAATTCATTTTTTTGTTTAGAATGTAACGTTTTTTTTTTAATTAGTTTTTTTTCTGTAAATTTTTTTATTATTTTTAATTGTTAATGTAATTATTCCAATTAAATATTCCATGATTTTAATTGAAAATTCATCTCTTTGGTTGAAAATTAATTTTCGAAGTGAAAATTTAACTATTCAATTTTTGATTAACAGTTGATCCATCCTATTCCAACCTTTTTATTAAAAATTCATATTTTTAATTGTATATTTAATTTCATTTTTCGTGTGGAAATTTTTTAAAATTTTTCTTTTTAATTTACCTCATTTAATTTAAAATTGGTCTTTTTTGTTTGGAAATTCAACCACTTGGTTGAAAGTTAAACTATTTTGTTAAAAATTAATTTTTTTGTTTCTTGAAGAGTCATCATTTAAATTAGAAATTCATCTTTTTGTTAAAAATTGAACTTTTTTTTAAAAATATGTTTTTCTTCCGTTGCAAATTAATTTTTTTTAACTGCACATTTAATTATTCGATTTTGTGTTAAAAGTGTATCTTTTGTAGTTGAAAATTAGGTTTTTTGTTGAATATTTGGCTTTCTTGGTAGAAAATTTATCTTCTTGCTTGAAAATTCAACTTTTCCAGTTAAAGATTCATTATTTCAATTGAAAAATCCTAATTTTTGTTGAAAATTTAACTATTTTGTTGAAAATTCATTTCTTTGTTTGAAAATGACTTTTTTAACTGAAAATTTTACTATTCTATTTTTGGTTAAAAATTTATTTATTTCAGTTAATAATTCCACTATTGGTTTGAAAACTCATGTATTTTTGCTAGAGAATTAATCTTCTTTATTGAAAATTTAACTGTTCCTGTTGAAGATTCATCATTTTATTGACAATTCATTTTTTTAATTTGAAATGTAACTATTTGTACATTTGACTATTCAATTTTTCGTTGAAAATTTATTATGTTTAATTGGAAAATTCATGCCTTATGTTGAATATTTGTATTTTTGGGTAGAAAATTAATCTTCATGCTTGAAAATTCAACTATTTCAGTTAAAGATTCATCTTTTTGGTTTTTATATCAAGTAATTAGTATTGAAGATTCATCATTTTCGTTGAAAATGCATAATTTTCGGTGAAAATTGAACTATTTTGTTGAAAATTCGTTTTCCTTTTGGTTGCAAATTAATTTTTTCAACTGTCAATTTAACTTCAATTTTTCGTTGATTTTTTTTCAATTTAAAAAATCATGTAACTTGTTGAATGTTTGTCTTTTGTGTAGAAAATTATTCTTCTTCGTTGAAAAGTTTACTATTCCTGTTAAGATTCAGCATTTTGATTGGCAATTCATCTTTTTGGTTTAAAATTTTACTATTGTAGTTGAAGATTTTGTTGAAAATTCATCAGATGCTCAGACATTTTTCCCCAGAATTTGTCGATTGTAACAAATTTTAAATTGTCCTTAAAAACTTTAAGATTCTTTTTTGAAAATCTTTTAAAAAATGTTGAGTTATTTAAAAATATTTTCTTAAAATTAATTTTTAAAACAAAGAACATTTCATATTTGAAGACTTGAATTTTCAGTGCAGATTAAAAAACCCTCTATTTTTTGTCCTCAGTGAAAAGAAGAAGAAAGCGAGGAGGGATATTTTAAAAGGCGTCAGGACGAATCGACGTTTCGAGTTGCAGATGAAGTCTCGAAAGTCTTTGGGCGGCTCTCAGTGAAAGATAGATTAGATATTATTTTAATTAAGCCTAGATAATAAATATAGATTCTAGAGACACATTGGCACGCCTACGAGGCATTTCCGATTTGATTCTCACAGGATCATAAATCGTGAATCGTTTTAATCAAATCAAGTAACTATTCTTGATTTTTATTCCGGGTTGTAAGGAAATAAAAAATTTATAAGCCATATTTTTCGGTACTTTCCTATTTCTTGTAGGTTTGCTAATGCGTCAAATTGTGAACTTGGAGTCACATGTTGGAATATTCAGCCGTTATTGAGGAATATTCCCTTCTTATTTGGAAATATTTTCTCGTTATTGAGGAATATTTGCTAATTGACAAAATTTAAGAGGCAAGGCATATTTTACAAATACAGAGAACCCCTGTATTGTAAAATATTTGATAGAATTTTGATACCACGATTGTGTATTTTAGCACTTTAGCACTTTAGTAAATGAGTATATTGCAAACAATTCCATTACATATTGGTATAATTAAGTAGATATTCTGATTTAATTGCGTTTCTCGCAGTTTCTTTTTATTCCTTGATGATTTAGTACGTTTTCTTTTCAATTTAAAAGTCTTTCAGATTTATGGGATTTGCCCTTTGCCTGGATAATCCTAAATATTCTGACAGAGAATCTTGAATTGTACAGGTATATCCACGTGATTTTAATTGGGTGATTGATAACTGATAATTGGTCCTTTAAATTTGTTTGATTTGAAAATTTTTCTACATTTATGGTTTCTATTTAGGAAAAATGGACATAGAATATTGAACATTGTCGCGAAAGGTTCCTGGACTTGTAAATAATTAATACGAGACACATATCGGTGAAATTGAGATATTTTTCGTTACACTGATTGGACGAAATTTTGAAAGGCTGGCACCGTATTAATTCTTTGAGAAGTACGTGTGTTCATTTTAATGCTTCTCTTGCTTTTTAATTTGCTTTATAATGACGTTATTTTTATATTTTCATTTCATTTGTACCTCGAATGGACTTATATCTTTTTGCATTTAGAGATCACTTTTTTATTTCGACTGTATTGCATTCACTTTTTTTCGTCAGTTTACAGTCTTCGGTTTTTGGTAAATGAGTTATCCTTACCAGTGATTAATTTTCGTAGGATTTTCACCTTGTTTGCCCTCTTCAGAGTCTTAAGTGTTTGTGATTTGTACGAATGGTAATGTAATGAAATATAAAAAATAAAGATGATAAAACCGATTTTTGAATTTTTTATTTCGATTTTTTTTTTTTTTTTAAGAAAGAGAGTTTACAATTTTCACGAAGTTTCAGAAAATAGTAAGATCGTTTCTGGATTGAGTGTTAGTAGAAGAAGTTAAATAATCATATTTTCTCGAAGAGAAAATTTAATTTAAAAAGAACACGTCTTTTTCCGATTTGAGAAAAAAAATTCTCCACGAAGTTACGAGTGAATGTAGACATCTTTTTAAAAAACACGAATTTGTTATTTAATCTTCTACAGTTTTTGGCATAAATCAGATATTACAATTTTATTTTTGAAATCCGTTTGAAAATTTGAGAAAGGTTCAAAATTAACAAAGTGGCGACGATTTCTTTGAAAATATAAAAATTAGGTTGCAACAACAAACCCACTATTTTTGACCATTTTTTTTTAAATTTTTGTGGCTAGCAGAACTTTTTTCATAAAACTAAATTTTCGGATTTTCCTCGGAAACAACGAAAGAAACAAAAGAATTACGTTAAAAGTTTGAATATCTAAAAAATTTCTACAAAACTGCCTCTTGCTCTTTTGTGATATCTTGCATCATTTACGTGATTTGTTTAAATCCCTTAAATAAAAAACTCGAAAGATAAAAAAAAATCGAAATAATTTATTTTTAATTGAACCTTGTAAATAATAATGCGGGAATGTCTTAAATTTTGCTGATGCCATGTCAGAAGCGTAATATTGACAAGAAATAAAAAATATTTATTTATGCAAAAATAAATAAAATTATGAATCACCAAGCGATTTTTTTCCAAATTAAAAAATTTTATTTAATTTTTGCATCATTAAATATTTTAAAAGTTTGTTTTCAATAATTTCGCTTCTGAAAAGGCATCGTCAAAATTTAATGTTTTTCCGCAGCATTATTTGTAAGGGTTTTCAATAAAAAATAAATTGTTTAGTTATTTTTTATTTTTCAGTTTTTTATTGAAGAGAATCTTAAAAAATATTTATTTATTTATATAATTGTGCAGAACACGAAAAACCAGAGTTTTTTGAAATTTTTTAATTTTTAGTTTTTAGTTATCTCTTTGATTTCTTTCTTTAACCTTTTCAGTTTTTAACTAGTAAACAATTTCACCATTTTCAAATGTCAAAAAGCTATATCTAGACAAAATTTGAGATTTACAAGTTTTAAAATATTTTTGAATTGTTTCTAAAATTTTGTAATCTTGTAAATTTAAAAACATTTTCCTTAAAATCTTCCAGATTCTTTTTTGAAATTTTGGAAATGTTTTAAATTATTTGTAACTATTCTCGTGAAATTAATTTTCCAAACTAAACATAATTTTAAATGTTCCTATGAATATAGAAAAAAAGTTTGATTCTCATAACACTTGTATAAATTCTTAAGAAGTTAATTTTTTCGAAATTTTCAAAAATATATATTTTTCAAACTGTTTTGAAACCTTTAAATTAAAATTTATTTTCAATTTTTTGAAACACTTTTTTTACCTCCTAAATATCTTTTAAAATTATTCGAATTTTCCCTTAAAGTTTCTAAAATTAAAAAAAATCGTCCACATTCATTCTGAAAATTTTGAAAATCGTTTGAAATCTTCTTAAACATTCTCTTAAAATTAATTTTCCAAAATAACAAAAAATTTTAAGTTTTCGTAGATAACTAAAGAATAGTTTTTCATTCTTTCGAAATTCGTAAACAAATTTTTGTTTCCAAAACTTTAAAAATCTACAATTATAAAAAAATATAAGTATTTACAACTTTTAAAATAGTTTTGAATCGTTTCTAAAATTTTAAAATCTTGCAAAATTAAAGAAATGCCTTAAAATCTTCCAGATTCTTTTTTGAAAATTATGAAAATCTTTTGAAATATTCTTGAATATTCTCATAAAATTTATTTCTAAAACAAAAAATAATAAAAAAATTTCCTTAGAATATAGAGTAAATTTTTTGATTTTCTCAAAACCTTTCGAAATTTTCAAAAAGTTATTTTTTTTTCGAAATTTTCCAAAATTTACATTTTTTTTTAAATTTGTAGAAATCTCCGAATTAACATTTTTTAAGAAACTTCCCATCTTTTCCACCATTTTATTTTATTATATTTACCTTATATTTCAAAAAATATATTGAAAAGTAATTTTTCAAAATGAAAAATTATTTCACGTTTTCCTAGAAGACTAGAGAAATAATTTTCATTCTTAATTTTAATTCTGTAATTCAAAAAATAAATTAAAATTAGAAATTGAATTTCAATTCTGAATTCAAATTTTAGAAATTTCTTCAGTCTAAATGTTCAATCCTAATTTGTTTGAAACTTTTCAAAACTTTCATGTGAAATTTTATTTTAAAATCTTTTGAAAAATTCTTAACTTTCTAAATATATCAATTAAAATTATTCGAATTTTTCTAACAATTTAAAAAAAAATTTTACATTCCCTTCTAATTAATTTTTTTTTATAGAAAATAAGTTTTACTTTTCCTAGGAATCTAGAGAACTTTTTTAATTGTCTTGAAGTCTTTCAAAATTCGTTAAAATCTTTTTTCGAAATCTGCAAAAATCTACATTAAAAAAAAATTGAAATCTTTACAAGTTTTAAAATATTTTTGAATCGTTTGAAAATTTCTAAATATCTATTAAACTTAACCGAATTTCTTCTAAAATTTTGTAATCTCGCAAAATTGCAAAACTTTTCTTTAAAATCTTCTAAATTCTTTTTCAAAATTTTCCCATGAATTAAGAAAATGTTATTGTTCTCTTGAAACCTTTCAAATTTTTTAAGAAACTTTTTAATTTTTTTCGAAATCTTCACGGAATTTGAAAATAAAATTGTCATGTCTGATTTATCTCAAAAACTCTAAAAGTTGAAATAAAAATTTGTTTAAAGAGAGGTCATAGTTCAGATACTCGTAGCTTCGTGGAAAATATTTTTGTTCTCAAATCAGAAAAATACATCTCATCACCATTTATTTTAGAAATTGGCGAGATTGCAACGGAAATTTCATTTCTACAAAGCAGTTGGCTGTGTTTTCAAAAATTCACTTTGAAGGATAAGGGGATTTAGGACAATTGTTGTTTTAAATTTCGCGCCATTCGACAATTTTGGTCACGTGATAAATTGTTCAAAATGGCTGCGTTTTGTTGTTTTTTGACGACAAGAACACGTGTTTTTCTTTTCAAGTAAAAATTAAAGTGTATTGAAATGGTTTAAACTGTGTAGAAGTGTTAAAAATTAAAACAGCAATGTTTTACGTGATTGGCTTGGGACTTGGCAGTGCAAAAGACGTGACTGTGAAAGGATTAGAAATAATACAAAAGTGTGACCGGGTTTATTTGGAGGCCTACACGTCAATTTTGACAGTAGGAAAGGAAGCATTGGTAAGTTTACGTTATTTTATATTAAATAATAATTTAGGTGACTAATTCATGTAAATTTATTTTTAATTCTGAAGAATATACTTGAATTTTCAATGTTCGTCTTTCGAAAAAGTGAGGTTATGTTTATTGAAATCATAAACAGCGCGGGAAATTTGTGCCGTTTAAATTTGGAATTTATCTCCTATTTTCAGTTTTTAAATTTTGGTTTTAGTCGTAAATACTTTTAAATTTTAAAACCTTTACAATTGTTTACGATTGGACTCTTTACTGCGTCTTCAAATTTCGAATATTTTCTAGTGTTTTTCACAAACGTTTTTACTTTTCTAATTTCTAATGTCTGTGAATTTTGGAATTTTTCAAAGGATTTTCCACCAAAAAGTTGATTATAATCGTTCAGTTTTTTAAATAAATTTCTTCTGTTTCCATGAACTCCAGGGTAAACAAAATTTTTAATGCACCAAGACTTTTTTTCAATGTTAATCGTGAGGTATATTTAAAAAGTTTGTCAATTCCGGGTAACCTTTGCAATTTGAAAGGGATCTTCAATTTGTTATTTATGAATTTTTTCCAATTTTTACGTATTTCCAAATTGATGTTAACTTTAATTAACAACTAAAAGAACGGAATTTGTATGCAATTTCACACAATTTAAAAATTAAAATATAAAGTTAATATGAATACAAATTAGTTGTATTTTGTAGTATTAATTATGTAAAATAATAGCAAAGCATGGACAATATTTTTGATAATAGGGCACGTCTGAAATAATATTACCCAATTGAAAAATTCCAGACAGTTGATAATATTACCGAATTTGAAAATTCCCGAATAATAAAATTCCTGACAGAAAATTGCAGAATTTTAACAGTTCAAAATTTGGTTTATAAATATTATTTATTTATTGAAAGTACAATAATCAAATATTTTCATAAAAAAATTAAATGTTTAAAGTTTTCCGAAAATTTTGTTGGAATTTAAAATGAGAATAATTGAAAAAGATTTTCTTTCAGAAATATATTTCTTTCAATTATTGTTATTTTTAATTCAATCAATAATTTGAGAAACTTGAAACATTAAAAATAATTTTTCGTATAAAAATATTTGATTATTGTATATTTAATAAATAAATAATATTTATAAAAAAAAAGTTCTATTGAATTCGGGAATTTTACAGTTTCGGGATTTTTTATTTATTCCAATAATACATGAAAATTGATATTTTAATATTTTAATTGATAATCTAATATTTTTGTATAACTCTTACACTCGCTTTGCATCTCTTTGGTTGAACACTAATTTCTTAACTAAAAATGTAACTATTCAATTTTTGGTTACAAAGTTTTTTTTCAGTTGAAAATCCGCCTTTTTTGGTAGATATTAATCTTCTTGGTTGAAAATTAACCATTTCGTTGAAACTTTAATTTTTCTTGTTGAAGATTCATCATTTTATTCAAAAATGTAATTTTTAGTGAAAATATTTTTTTTAGTTGATTTTTTTCAAACTAAAAATTTAGCTATTCAATTTTTGGTTGACAATTTATCTTCTTTAGTTGAAAATTAATGTATTTTAACTTTTTAACTAAAACTTCATCTACTTCATTTTTGGTTGAAAATTCCTCTTTTTCAGTTCAGAATTCAACTAAATGGTTAAAAATTCATGTATTTTGTTGAAAAATGGTATCTTTTGGTAGAATATTAAATCTTTTTGTTGAAAGTTTTTACTTCAAAAGTCAGGAATTTGAAGCAGTTTAAATTTAATTTTTAATAAGATACTCGCATTAATTTTACCTAAATATGTATGTACTTATGTAATTTCAAGTATAAGAAGATAAAATAAAAATTCGTTCGAATTATTATTCAAATTCAAGGACTTTAAAGGCAAATTCAAAAAATGATTAATTATGTTTTCAGTGAAATGTTATTTTAAATAACGTCGAATATTTAAATTCCATGTTATACTCCTTGAACTGAACAATAAATTAAATTCTATATTTCAAAGTGCTGGGCACCTTTTGACCACTGCGACGTCATCAGTTGAGAAATCGACATCTTCGTCGTCTGGAGAAGAGCCTTCAAAGTTGCATTTTCATCTCGGGTGTTGGACAAAAGTATTTTTTTTAAAGATATCTGCTTGATTCTAACTAAAAAGAATCTTTTTAGCATCCGAAAATTATTATGAAACATTTTTGAGATGGAACTTTCTACTTTTTAACAATCTATAAAAATTGAAAATATTTAATTGCTAATATTTTAGAATTTTTAATTTTCAATGAACTACAATTATGTTTCTTGAACTGACAAAATTACATTTTTTATCTCGAATTATAATTCATTTAATTTTTAATTGTTTAATTTATTGTTCCCTTTGGAAAATTTGGAATAGTTTATCCAGTAACTAGAATTTTCAAAAAGTTGCAATATTAAAATAAGTTAAAAACCTTTTCATTTTAAATGTTGCAAAGAAAGTTCCCACATTATTTTCAAATTTTTCAATTTAATTAGTAAACAAATATTTTTTTTAGATATCTACTCAAAATTTCAAAAAATCTCTCTGGTCTCTAAAAATTATTATCAAAATTTGCTCAAATATTTATTCTTAGAGATTTAAACTACATATTTCCATAAATAACATACATATGTACAGTGTACATTCTTGACATCGGTTAATTTAAATATTAAAAATGTATTATTAAATTATAATCAAGTCCATGAAAAACATATTTTTCCTCATAAATTTGAATCAGCATTTTAAAAAATTGGACCTTTTATATTTGTATGGGAATATGATACTCTCTTAAACAGAAATCATTACATTTTTCATTTTAAAATTCTGAAGACCTTTGTTGCGTTGATTATTATTATTAAATTATACATATATTATTCAGATAGCATAAATGATATTTTTCCCGAAAAAGATAAAAAAAATTTTAATAAAGAAAAGTTGAATTCATGCCAAAAAAGACTAATGTTTAACAAAATAGCTATTTAGCTAAATCCTCAACAACAAAAAATTAGTTTTTACCAGTTGCATTTTTAACCAAAAAAGATTCAATTTTTTCAGAAAAAGGCGAATTTTTTATAAAACAGTTTAATTTTTTAGCACGAAAATATAAATTTTTGGCGAAATAGATTAATATTGTACCATAAAAGATGAATTTTTAACAAAATAGTGACATTCTCACCCAAAGAGATAAATTTTTAACAAAAATGATGAATCTTTGATAAAAAAACAATGAATTTTCAACAAAGTAGTTGAATGCTCAACCAAAAAGATTAATTTTCAATTATTCTCATTTTTAACCGTAAAAGGCGAATTTTGAACGAAATATTGGAATTCTCAACCAAAACAAATTAAATTAATTTAAATACAAAATACAAATTTTGAATAAATATTTCTTCTTTAGGTTTATTTGTTTATTTGTTTTTATGATTATGGAAATATAATTTTTGTAAGATTCTTGAGAAAATTCAAAAATATTTTTGTAGATTTCAGGTATGTCAAAAAAGTACATTTTTTTATTTTACAGGATTTTGCAAAATTTTAGAAAAAATTTTAGAAAAAATTTTAGTCAGTTTAAAAGATATGTAGGATGTTTAGAAGTTTTGAAAATAAATATATTTTAAACTGACTAGAATCAATCCTGAAATTACGAAAAATCTTTGAAAATTAAAAAAATTGCCCTTAAATCTTCTAGATTTTTTTCGAAATTTGTAGAAATCTTTTGAAATGTTTTGAAACCTTTTTAAATTTTTCTTCAAAATTACTTTTTCAAAATAAAAAGTCATTACACATTTTCTCAGGAATTTCAAGAAAAAAACTTACATTTTATTTTGAATTTTTGTAAATCTTTTCAAATTTCAAATTATTTTTTAATCATTCCCAAAACATTTAAACCTTATAAATATCTTTTAAATTTATTTGAATTTTTCCAAAATTTTTTTCTTAAAATGCTGAAAAGTTGAAAAGTGCTATCAAATCTTCCAGATTCTGGTTTGAAAATGTTGGAAATTTTTTGAAATAATTTAAAGTCTGTTTAAATATTCTCTTAAAATTGATTTTCCAAAATAAAAAATAGGTTTAAATTATCTCATGAATTTTTCAAAACATGTTTTATTATCGTGAAATCTTTCCAAGTGCTTCAGAAGTTTCAAAATTTTTATTTAAAAATATTAAAAAATGTAAATTTTTTTAACTTTTTAAAATCTTGTTAGGCTCTAAAATTGATTTTGTCTCTTTTTAAAACTTTGAAATGCCCCTTAAACAAAACTCCAAATTTTTTGAAGCTTTCAGATATGTCAAAAAAGTATAGTGTTTTATTTTTCAGGATTTTGAAAAATGTTAGAAAAATTTTCAGTCAGTTTGAAAGATATTTTGGACTTTTAGAAGTTTAAAATATCTTTTAAATTGACTCGAAATATTCCTAACAATTCGAAAAGTCATTCAAAATTTAAAAAATTGCCCTTAAATCTTTGAGATATTTTCTAAATCTGTAGAAATATTTTGAAATTATAATAATATTTTGAAATATTTGGAAACTTTCTCAAATTTTCTTTTAAAATTAATTTTTCGTAATAAAAATTAATTGAAATTTTCTCCATGAATCTCAAGAAATTTTTTTGATTTTTTGAAACCTCTCAAACATGTTAAAACGAATCGAATCTTTTAATATTCTTCGAATTTTTCCGAAATTTTTCTTCAAATTCTGAAAAATTAACAAGCTTCCCTTCAAATCTTCCAGATTCTGTTTTGAAAATTTTGGAAATCTTCTGAAATGTTAAAATTTTGTCTAAATACCATCTTAAAATTATTTTTCAGAATGAAAAATCAGTTTAAATTATCACATGAGTTGTGAGAAATATTTTGTAATATCGTGAAACCTTCTAAAACTTTTTTTTATTTGAAAAAAATGTTTAATCTTGCTAATGGAATTTCGAGGAAGTTTTTCTTTATTTTCTTGAAGCTTCAACATTTTTTTCGGAATCTTCAAAAATTTACATTTTTTTTTTAATTTTTTAGAAATCTTTTCCAACTTAAAATCATTTTTTTCACAATTTTCATAACTTAAAAATGTTAAAAATTTTTGAAAATATTATCTTAAAATTGATTGTTTTAAATAGAAAATCAGTTTAAATGTCCCCCGGATTTGTAACGAAGTTTTTTTTTCATTTTCTTAAAGCCTTTTAAACTTCTTAAAAAGCTTCGAAATCTTCAAAAATTTACATTTTTTTTCAAATTCGTAAAATATTTTCAAATTTCAAATTACTTTTTCAACTATTTCCAAAACTTTTAAACCTTTGAAATATCTTTTAAAATTATTCGAATTTCTCCAAAAATTGTTTGAAAATTGAAATTCACAAAAATTGCTTTAAAGTTTTCTAGAATCTGTTATGAAGATTTTAGAAATCTTTTGTAATCTTTTAAAATCTGTTATCATCTTTTAAAATGTGTTTAAATGTTTTCTCAAAATTACTTATTCAAAATAAAAAATCAGTCTAAATTTTCCCATGAATTCCAAGAAAAATTTTTTATTATAGTGAGTCCTTTTAAAATCGTTAAGAAGCTTCAATTTTTTTCCAGAAATTCAAAAATGTACATTTTTTAAAACTTTTGTAATATTTGCAACTTTCAAATTAATTTTGAATATTTTTAAAATTTCGAAATGTCTTAAACTTATTTACATTTTTTATAAGTATTTATAATCTCGCTAATTGAAAGATTTTGCTTCAAAATCTTTCCCATTATTTTCCGAAATTTTAGAAAATAATTTAAAATCTTTTGGAATCTTTGTCAATTTTCTTTATTTTTTAAATCTTCAAAAATACATTGATTATTATTATTGAATATATATTATTCAGATAACCTTACATTTCTCCTAATCCTGAAGTTTGCAAATTCTTTTTTTAAATGGCAAAAAAAATTGAAGCTTCATCCAATCACTAACACGGGTTTCCCGACAACAATAGTTTCAGATTGTTGCGAGTCGTTTCGAGATAGTTTCGAGAATTAATCCAAAATTGGCGCCATGCGCTGTTTAATAATTTGATTTTAATTATTTCACAAAGATTATATTTTATTTTCAGGAAGAATTCTATGGACGACCAATATTATTGGCTGATCGCGAATTGGTTGAAAGTGGTTCCGAGGAAATCCTCGCAAATTCCGACAAAGAAGACGTAGCATTTCTCGTAGTCGGGGATCCTTTCGGTGCTACAACTCACACGGATTTGGTTTTACGAGCTCAAGAAAAAGGCATAAAGACGCAAATTATTCACAATGCTTCCATCCTAAATGCTGTTGGTTGTTGTGGACTTCAACTTTATTCCTACGGAGAGGTTGTATCAATTCCGTTTTGGACCGAGACTTGGCAACCGGATAGTTTCTACGATAAGATAGCGGAAAATCGAAAGCGAGGTCTGCATACTCTCTGCCTTCTTGATATTAAGGTCAAGGAACCAACTCTGGATAGCATCTTGAAAAAGAAGCAGGAATACATGCCACCGAAATTTATGAGCGTTTCTGAGGCCGCGGATCAACTGATTCAAATTCTCGAGAGGAAGAGGAGAGAACAAAATGAATTGGGTAAATTATTGTCTATTTAAAAGTCCCAAGGCTTGAAAAATTGCGTCTTAGTTCAATGGGATTTATGATTTCAGTACTTTTAGAATACAGCAGACTTCACACTCTTTTTCCTCTTTTCTCCTTTTATGAAGAATTCCTCTTTTTCCTCATGGTTTCAAGAAACTTCCCCCTTTTTCCGTTTTTTCGCTTAAATGCAAACTAAATTTATAGAATTTAGAAAATTAAACTATTTTTCGTTGAAAGTTCATTCTTTTTAATTGAAAAGTCTACTATTATGTTTTTGGTTGAGAATTCATCTTTTTGGTTGAAAATTTAATTATTTTGTTGAATATTCCAAATTTGTTTAGAAATCATCCTTCTTGGTTACAAATTCGTTCTTCTTTGTTCGTTGAATTCAACTTTTTTTGATTTGAAGTAAACTTTTTTTTGTTGAAATATCAACTATTTTATTTTTCGTTGGGAATTCGTCTTTTTCTCCATATTTTTAAGAAACGTCGCCTTTTTCTCGTTTTCCGTTTGAATGCGAACCAAATTAAAAGAACAGAATAAGATAATGCAACTAATTTTCGTTGAAAATGCATTCTTAGTTACAGAAAAGTCCACTATTAAATTTTGGGTTTAGAATTAATCTTTTTCGTTAAAAATTTAATTATGTTGTTGAAAATTCAACAATTCATTAAAAAGTACTTAGTTGAGAATTCGTTTTTTTTTTTAGGTTGAAGATTCAACTGTTTGGTAGAAAATTCATAATATTGGGTTTGAAAATTCAAAAATGTGGTTGCAATTTTTTTCTTCCATGACTGAAAACTTTCTTGGTTGCAAATTCAACTCTTTTTGAAAATTCGTCTTTTTTAAATTCTTAACGAAAAATGTAACAGTTGATAATTCAACCAAAAAATGTTTTTATTTTAAATAAAAAACGGTTGAATTTAACCAAAAAAAAAGAAGAATTTTCAACAGAATACTAGAATCTTCAACTAAAACATATCAATTTTCAACCAAGTTACATTTGTAACCAAGAAAGATTACATTTTCGCCAAGAGAGGAATTTTCCAGCCAAAAAGACGAATTATCAACAAGAGTTAAATTTGCAACCAAGAAAGATTTTCTGTCATGAATGAAATAAAATTACAACCACATTTTTGAATTTTCAAACCAAAAATATGAATTTACAACAAAATAGTTGAATTTTATACCAAAATAGTTGAATCTTCAACAAAAAAAAAACTTATTTTCAACCAAAATAGAAGTTGAGTTTTGTTTAACATTCGTTTCATTAGATAGTAAATTCGTCCATTTGGATTAAAAACTCATCTGGTAGAAAAATCTTCTTTTTTGGTTGAAATTTAATTCTATTCAATTGAAGAGTCTATTATATTTTTGGTTGAGAATTCATCTTTTTGGTTAAAAATTTAATTATTTTGTTGAAAATCCAGCAATTTAATTAAAAAGTCTTCCTTCTTGGTTAAGAATTCGTTTTTTTTTAGTTAAAGGTTCAACTATTTTGGTGAAAAATTCATCTTTTGTTGAAAATTTTTGTCTCTTGAAAAAAGTGCAATCTTTTTTGGTTAAAAATATAACTCATTGGTTGAAAATTAATCTGTTTTAGATGAGCAATCAACTATTTTGTTAAAAATTTTTCTTTTTTGGTTGAAAATTCCTCTTTTTTTGTAGAAAATTAATATGCTTGGCTGAAAATTTATCTTTTTGAGTTGAAAATTCTATTGCTTTGCTAGGAAGTTAAACTATTTGGTTTAAAATAAACTTTTCTGTTTAAGTCATGGTGAAATTTGAACAGTATTGTAGAAAATTTAATTGGTTGGCAATTCTACTGTTTGGTTAAAAATGAACTTTTTTGTTGAAAATTGATATTTTCAGGTTGTAAATTCAACAATTTTATAGAAATTCAAACGATTTTATCAAAAATCAACTTTTTAGTTGAAAAATCATAGTTTGGGGTTGAAAATTCAATTGTTTTGTAGAAAATTCGTCTTTTTGGCTTGAAATTTGAACAGTTTTGTAGAAAATTTAACTGTTTGGTTAACAATTCCACTGTTTGATTAAAAATGAACTTTTTAGTTGAAAATTAAACTGTTTTGTAGAAAATAATTGTTTTTAGCTTGAAAATTGAACAGTTTTGCAGAAAATTCAACTATTTTTATGATAATTTTACTATTAACTTTTTTGATGAACATTGATATTTTCGGGTTGAAAATTCAACTTTTTTGTAGAAGTCGTCTTTTTGGCTCGCACATTCAACAGTTTTATAGAAATTCAAACTATTTTATCAAAAATCAACTTTTTAGTTGAAAAGTCATATTTTGGTGTTGAAAATTCAACTGTTTTGTAGAAAATTCGTCTTTTTGGTATGAAAGACCAACAATTTTTAAGAAACTTCAACTATTCTGTTGAAAATTAACTTTTTAGTTGAAAAATCATATTTTGGTGTTAAAAATTCCACTATTTTGTAGAAAACTGGTCTTTTTAGCTTGAAATTTGAACAGTTTTGTAGAAAATTCAACTGTTTGGTTAGCAATTCCACTGTTTGGTTAAAAATAAACTTTCCACTTGAAAATACAACAGTTTTGTAGAAAATTCTCATTGTCATTTTGAAATTTGAATAGTTTTGTAAAAATTTAACAATTTGGTTGATAATTCAACTGTTTGGTTACAAATTAACTTTTTTGTTGAAAATTGATATTTTTTGGTTGAAAATTTAACTGTTTTGTAGGAAAGTTGTCTTTGTGGGTCGCAAATTCAACATTTTCATAGAAATTTAGACTATTTTGTCGAAAAAACAATTTTTTTATTTAAAAATTCATATTTTGGCTCTGAAACTCCAACTGTTTTGTAGAAAAATTGTCTTTCTGTCTTGAAAGTTCCACTCTTCTGTTGAAAATTCGTCTTTTCGGTTTGAACATTTATCTTTGTAGGTTGAAAATGAACTTTTTTGTTTAAAATTAATTTTTCCGTATGTAAAAGTCAAATTTTTCTCAAAAGTTCGTCTTTTTAGCTTAAAAGCTGAAGTCGAAAATTCATCTCTTTCTGTTTAAAATTAAATTATTTTGTTAAAAATGCAATATATTTTTACTTGAAATCTTAGGAATATGGGATTTGGATTAATTTTATTAGAAATAATTTATTCCCCTATTATTTCACTATTATCGCAGGGTGCACAGTCTTCCCCTTTTTTTCTTAGTTTCCCCCTTTTTCTTGAAATTCCCCTTTTTCCCCCTATTCTCAAAAAACTTCCCCTTTTTCCCCTTTTCTCTTTAAATATACGATATTGGAAATTGTAACCATTATTCAATAATAAATAAAGAAATTATATCACTTAAATAAATTATTTATGAATAAATAAGGTATATGTTTCAAGTGTTGACCATTAAAAATAAATACTCTTGAAAAAAATTTAAAGATTAAACATTTTAAAGCAAGTTGAAAATGTGAAAACGGGAGGCAGAAGTTATTACCCAATATAAAACTGGAGCAGTTACAAAATATATAGTACTTTTTAAATAAGTATTACAAGATTTAAATCTTTGCTTGAAAATTTAACTATTGTTGAAACTTTTTTTTTCGTTGAAAATTAATTTTTTAACCTCATAATTGAACTATTCCATTTGTGTTTGAAAATTAATTTTTTTCAAACGGAAATTCAACTACTTGGTTGCAAGATCATGAATTTCGTTCAAAACTTATATTTTTGGCAGAAAATTGGTTAAAAATTTAACTATTTGGGTGAAAATATATTTATTTTGTTGAAAAGCTATATTTTTGGTTGAAAATCAAACTAATTTGTTAAAAATTCATTTTTTAAACTGAAAATTGCAATTTTCAATTGAAAATTATTTTTTGTATTGGAAGCTTATATTTTTCAATTCAACTGTATTGTAGAAAGTTCTTTTTTTGGCTCAAAAATTCAATAATTTTGTAGAAAATTGTTTTTTTCATTTGAAAATTATTTACTTGAAATGAAAATGTCGCAATTCCATTTTTGGTTCAAAGTTGATCTTTTGTATTTTGAAAATGCAACTTTTTGGTTAATAATTTATGTAATTTGTTAAATATTCGACCTTTTTTTGTAGAAAATTAATTTTCTTGCTTTAAAATTCGACATTTTGAATGCATTTTTTTCTTTATTGACTAAAAAATCTTTTTTGTTTGAAAACTCAACTCTTGTTGAAAATTCGTGTTTTCGGATTAAAGATTTAACTTTCTGTAGAAAATTTGAATTTTCTCTCCAAAATGGGACAGTTTAGTAGATTTCAACTAATTGGTTGAATTTTGAACTACTTTGTTAAAAATGCATTTTTCAATTAAAAATTCATAATTTTAGTTCAAGTTTCTATTGTCTGTTAAAAACTAGGATTTTAACTGAAAATTTCAATGTTTGGTTGAAAATTAACTTTTTAATTAAAAATTCATATTTTCGTGTTGAAAAATCAACTGAAATGTAGAAAATTCTTCTTTTAGGCTATAAAATTCAACAATTCGGGAGTAAATTCAGTTTTTTCAATTAAAAAATAATTTTTTGAAACGAAAATATACATAACTATTCGATTTTTGGTTAAAAACTGATGTTCTTAATTCAACAA
>CAKNXH010061246.1:3025-92762 GCA_932178445.1 Andricus quercusramuli
CTAGAACTGTTACAGATCCTTACAGTAACAGCGTTACAGAACAGTGTGACCCTTATGTTCCTTTCTTGGAACACGTGTGACATTCTAGTGACATAACAGTTCCATTACCCTGTTCTATATTAGTTACATCACAGAATTCTAGAACTTTTACAGATCCTTACAGTAACAGCGTTACAGAACAGTGTGACCCTTATGTTCTGTAATTGTTATGGCACACGATTGTAACAATGTTATGTATAAATGTTCCCTTCTTGTTATGTAACATTTACAGAACGTGTCCGCTGGGAAGCGATATTTCAGCTTAATTTTCATCGTCAGGAGTGAGGAACTAAAGACGAAAGAAATAGAAATATGGCAAATAAATCACTGGCAAGAATTTCAACGTTTATTTTTCACTGGCCATTAATATATTAGGCCTACAAATTAATTTGTTCCCTGTATTATCATGTTTCGTAACACTTGGTCATACTTCAATTTTGTCCCGTCCACACAATGTAATAGGAAACTCTTCTGTTTTAACAATCTAGTTGTAACCCGACTCGACACGAAGGTACCCGAATGTCTTCGGGCTTGCGATCTCGCATACCCCACCACCATCGTTCCGCGCCGTTCCGCGTGGATGCGCGCGCTACATCGCATCGTCTCCCTTCACCCCGACCCCCCGAACGACAGTCCCCGAGAGCGATGTGATCTTGCATTCCCCACCACCATCGTTTCGCGTTGTGCCGCGTGGATGCGCGCGCCACATCGCATCTTCTCCCCTTGCCCCGACCCCCAACATCCAAGTTTACGCGAAAGCACCCGTTGAGTCCCAGCGTGTCGGTCCCAGCACAGCAACCCCCGAGCCCTCCAACCCACCCTGTCAACACGAGTAGGTCAAAAATATAAAGAATAAACAATTTCATTATCTCGAGGCCTTTCACAATTCTTGGAAAACATCTCAATTTTTTGATCAAAATCGCGAAAAATCTATATTTTCTTCTAAATTAGGCCGTGGGCTGCTTGCACTGACATTGCGTTACGAATAGTCAGTTTTTGTCCGTATAATTAGACATTTGGTTTACATGATTAAAAATCATTGCAAAGTAAAAATAATTTTTGACATCTCTTCAACTTGCTCCATTTTTTCTAGAAATAAAAGGTACTTAATACTTATTCGACATCAAAATTGAACAATTTCACTTGTGAATTGCATTTTTTTAAATATAACGCTTGAAATTGTAACGTTCAAATATTAGTTTTTGGTACAGTTTCAAATATTTTATTTAGAATTACTGTTTTTATATGAACAGTCAAATATTTCTAAATATTAAGCAATTGTTCCTTTTTTCTAACTGAAAAATGTGAAAGTCCCAATTTTCATATTTTACACTAAAACAATACCTTAATTTTAATGAAAGTCTCAACTTATTGCTATATGATTTTCAAGTTATTTTAAAATTGCAAGAATCTTATAAGGTATCAATCAGTCGTCTATATTTGTTTCACTACTAAGACATTCCAATTGAAACAGTTTCATTGTTATTATTAAAATCAAGAAATTCTTAAATTTTGAATCCATTCCGAATCGTCTTGTTAAATCAATTATATATGACCTATGTGTGTGCTTAGATTAGATTGGTGAGAATCGGCGAGAATCGAAGAGAATACGGATGAATTGGAAGAATACGCGAAGATCAGGAAGAGTGCAAAATGAGTTGAAAGAATATTTAAAGAGTTCAAAGAAATTGCCGACACGGGGAATGTCATATGATTTTTCGGTGAATCCGCATAAATGAAAAATAATTCATATGAATCACTCATTTTTATTTTATACATACATAGCACATATAATACATATAATACACTTCGACGTATAAAAACTTTCTTTGAAATTAAATGCATGTATACAAAATACATATATGATACAGAAGCAACACGTCACATTGTAAAATAAATGTCAGAACCCTTTAAATTTCCATTCGATGGATAAAATATTGTTCCAATTAAAGGGTGGCTTATTATCGTTCGTTGCACAAAAAATATATTTTAATTTTCTTCGGATTTTTAGAAAAATAATTAAGTCATGCTACTTTCGTATCGCGATCTTCAATTTGGATTCTGTTGGAATATAATACGTTTTGTATATCAAACTTCTTTTTAATCTACATTCAGCATCCCTATATGTCGTATAATAATCAATTTTGGATCCGCAAAAGTGGATTCTTTGGATACGAAGTTAATAATCAGACAAAAAATAAATTTCTCAATACTATAGATTTTTAATAAAAAAAAATTTATTTTGATCAAATGTAACAATACAAAATTTATGTTTTCAAAACATCTTTTCATCTAAAATAAAAAGTTTATTCAGTGCATAAAAAATGTATTCAAATATTTATTTTATGTCTCTCCTACTGTGATTATGACCTTATTATCAATTACAATCTCCTTTGTTACCCGTAAAATAAAAATATCAGCTATTCAAACAGTAACTGAATACTCAGAAGTTCGAAAGAGTTCAGCGAGAGTTCGTAGGAGTACAAGTGACCGCGCTGCCTTTACAGTGACCAACGCTGAGTCGAGAAGAGTTGAGAAGAATTGAGAAGTGTTGGGAAGAATTTACGTGATTCTCCCTGAGTTAGCGCGATTCCCTAAGATTCGGAAAAATTTCTCATGATCTGGCCGGATCATAAGAAATTTCATTTGACCTCTTTTGAGTGAAGAATGACTTTTAACTCATTTCAACTCAGTGAATAGACCCTCGGATGCATAGGGAAAAATAATTTTTTTCAGTTTTTTAAATAATTTTTTTGGGTTTAAAGAAATGTGACGGGAAAGTATGAAGGCTTCTGAATAATTATTCAACGAATAATTTCATGTATCCCACATATGGGTTTGACACCCCTAACACACCCCTGCGATTCCCTGAAAACTACCCTTGAAACCAAAAATATAAATTCTTCATAAAAACGATCATTTCAGTACTCTATTGTAATCAGTGGAAGATTTGTTGACATTGCTTAGGTAATTTTCAATTATTTAAATAAATGGTATTTGTTAAACAATTCTTTTTCGAAAATTATTTTTTTTTTTAAATTATTACTATCGGTCTCGTGGAATATTTATTAAAAATAATGTATTAATTTTCAATTATTTCAACAGATGGAATTCGTTTACATAATTTCCTTTGGAATTTGTTGTTACTAAAGTTTATTATTATTTCTTCAGTGGCATGTTTATCAACATTTGTTAATTAATTTGCAAAGTTTCAGACAACTTCCATTTCTTTGAATAATTTTTCTTGGACATTTCTTTTTTTTGAAAAATAAGGGTTTTTTGTCAGAAAATATTTTCCAATTCTATAAAAAATAAATTCTTATTGATTTTCAACAACCTTTAATTTATTTAAACAATCATGTTTCCACCAAATTTTCAGAATTTTTCTTACACCTGTGTATAATTTTGTACCTGTTCCAATTGTTTGAATAATTGAGAAATAATTAATTATTGTTAATAAATATTCCACCACTTGTAAAAATTTGTAGGAAGCAGCGATTATTCGAGAAAAAACAATTCAAACAAATTCCATTTGTTTAAATATTCAAAAATTACTAAATCATTATTTATAAATATTCCAGTAGACCAATAGTAATGATTTTTAGGGGAAAAAAAGAATTTTCTCAAAAAAATTATTTCAAGAAGTTCCATTTGTTTACATAATTGACAATTAATGAACCAATATTAATAAGTATTCCACTAGAACAATATAAATAATTTGAGGTAAAGAAAAGACGACAATACAGTGTCCGATAGATGAAATTCTTCGATGGATAATTCTCTACCAATTATTTTAATTGATCATGTATCTACTCCAGTCATAGATTCATTGTATCTGTAGTTAAAAATTCGTGTGTTTCCTGGAAAGTTCAACTGGTTAGTTGAAAATTGTAGTTTCATAATTAAAAGTTGAAGTACTTAGTTGAAAATTCATTTTTTGGAATAACGTTTCATGTTTTTGGCTGAAAATTAAAATGCATTGTTCAAAAGTCGTTTCTCCTGTTATTGAGAATCAATTTTTTACATCTGAAAGTTGAATTTTTCTGCTTTTTGTTGCATGAAAATTCGTCTTTTTTGGTAGAAAATTAATAATCCTTCTTTCAAATTTCCCAAGAGAATTCCTATGTGATGGAAAATGCATATTTTTTGGTTAAAAATTCAACTGTTTTACAGACAAATTCATTTTTCATCTTTAAAGTGTTTGTAAAAATCGAAAATCAGTTATTTCAACTTATTAGGCAATTATTTCAGTTGTATGTTCATCGTGATTGTAGTTAAAAATTGAGTTGTTTGGTTGCAGGTAAATTGTAAGTAATTAATGTATCAAAATCAATAACAAATGATGTCACCTGACAAAGTCGACTAATAAATACGGTGTTGTCGCAGGCACTAGAAATGGATTTTCTGGTAAAAGACAAAACCACAACAGAAATTATTTAAAATGGAAAATTATCGTTCTTTAATAAAATATGTTAAGGGAAGGATTTCCCTAACTTCTTTACAGACGTTTCCGTTGAAAAGAAAGCAAAATCTGCTGTCTGAACGAATTCTGAGTTCTACAAAAAAGAGATTTAAAAACTCGCACGTTAACATCAATAAGTGGTAATAAAATCTTCCAAATATTAATTGGAATAAAATTATTCATTTATCATATAATCTAAGCACATGTGTATGTAATATATAATTGATTTAACAAGACGATGATGGCACAACGCGAAACGATGGTGGTGGGGAAAGCAAGATCGCATCGCTCTCGTGGACAGTCGTTCGGGGGGTCGGGGTGGAGGGAGACGATGCGAGGTAGCGCGCGCATCCACGCGGAACGGCGCGGAACGATGGTGGTGGGGTATGCGAGATCGCAAGCCCGAAGACATACGGGTACCTTCGCGTCGGGTCGGGTTAGAACTATATTATTAAAACAGAAGAGTTTCCTATTAAATTGTGTGGACGGGAAAAAATTGAAGTACCACCAAGTGTTACGAAACATGAGAATACAGGGAACGAATTAATTTGTAGGCCTAATATAATAATGGCCAGTGAAAAAGAAATGTTGAAATTCTTGTCAGTAATTTATTTGCCATATTTCTATTTCTTTCGTCTTTAGTTCCTCACTCCTGACGATGAAAATTAAGCTGAAGTATTGCTTGCTTGAAAATTGAATAAGTTCGTTGAAAATTTCTCTTTTTGGGGTTAAAAATAAATCTGTCAAGTTGGAAATTCAAGTGTTTGGTTGGAGACGCGTTTTTAAAAATGGCAAAAGAATTATTTTAACAATATTTTTATTATATTTTTTTATGATATTTATCGCAACTGTTGTTGAAAATTAATCTGTTTGCTTTTGAAATTTTCATTGCTTTCTTCAAAATAGTAGTTTCGTAATTGAACATTGAAGTACATAGTTAAAAATTCATTTTTGTTTTTGAGATAATGGTTCACCTTTTTTGTTGAAAATTAAACTAATTTGTTAAAAAGTCGTTTCTCCTGTTATTGAAGATAAATTTTCTACAAGTGGCAGTTGAATTTTTCCACCGTTAGTGAAAAATGTTTTTTAGTTTGTCATAAAAATTCGTCTTCTTTGGTACAAAAATTCATACTTTTAGGTTAAACATTCAACTGTTTCACAGAGACATTCCTTTCTTAGCTTTGAGTTTTTTTACAAATGAAAATCAATTACTTTCACTTATTATGTATCTATTTCAGTCGCAGATGCATCGTAACTGTAGTTGAAAATTCGTCTGTTTGTTTGGAAGTTGAACTGATTAATTGAAAATTGTAGTATTGTGATTGAAAATTGAAGAACTTAGTTGAAAATTCCTTTTTTGCGATTCATCTTTTTGGTTGAAGATGAAACTGCTTTGTTCAACAGTCTTTTTTGGTAGAAAATTAATAATCCTTGTTTCAGATTTCACCACAAAATTCTTATTGCGTGAAAAACGCACATTCTCGGGTTAAAAATTCAGCTGTTTCAAAGACAAATTCGTTTTTTCGCTTTAAAGTTAAAAAAAAATAGAAAATCAATTTCTTTCACTTATTATGTATCTATTTGAGTTGTAGATTCATCGAAACTATAGTTAAAAACTCGCCTGTTTGCTGAAAAGTTTAACTGGTTGGTTACAAATTATAGTTTCGTAATTGAAAATAAAAGTACGTAGTTAAAAATTCATTTTTATTTTGCGATAATGGTTCATCTTTTTTTCTGAAAAATTAAACTAATTTTACTTCTGTTATTGAAAATTAATTGTTTACAAGTGACAGTTAAATTTTTCCAACGTTAATAGACACTTTTTTCAATTTTGTGATCAAAATTCGTCTTCTTTTGTACAAAATTGATATTCTTCGTTTCCAATTTCCCACAAAAATTATTATTTGGTGGCAAATTCATATTTATGGGTTAAAAGTTCAACAATGTTCCACATACACATTCCTTTCTTAACTTTAAGGTTTTTTTTTACAATTGAAAAACAATTATTTTTACTGATTATGTATTTATTTCATTCATAGATTCATTGTATCTGTAGTTAAAAATTCATCTGTTTCCTTGAAAGTTCAACTGGTTAGTTGAAAATTGTAGTTTCGTAATTGAAATTCAAGTACTTAGTTGAAAATTATTTTTTTGGGCTAACGGTCCATCTTTTTGGCTGAAAATTAAAATGCATTGTTCAAAAGTCGTTTCTCCGTTTATTGAGAATATATTTGTTACAGCTGAAAGTTGAAATTTTCTTCTTTTTTTTTGCATAAAAATTCGTGTTTCGGAGGAAATTAATAATCCTTGATTCAAATATCTTCAGAAAATTCTTATCTGGTGGAAAATGCATATGCTGTGGTTGAAAATTCAACTGTTTTACAGAAAAATTCGTTTTTCAGCTTTGAAGTGTTTGTAAAAATCGAAAATCAATGTATATTCATCGTAACTGTAGTTAAAAATGGAGTTGTTTGGTTGAAAGTATATTTTAATTAATTAATTTATCAAAATTAATAACAAATTATGTCACCTGACAAAGTCTACTACGAAATAACACCAAATATGTTGAGGGAAGGATTTCCCTAACTTCTTTACAGACGTGTACGTTGAAAAGAAAGCAAAATCTGCTGTCTGAACGAATTCTGAATTGATGAAACAGTTTATCCGTATTGATTTATTAACGATGATTATATTTAAATATATTCTCCCTTCCCTAACCTGAATCAGCAGTGTGACACTTTAACTTTATGAATTCATGACTACATGCCTCCTGAAGTTAAAGCTATGCTCCAGCAATCTGTGGCGGCCATATTTCCCCCTAGTAACTTTCACTTCTCTACCCGGAGGTTGGTACTACTTAGAACGCAAGGCAAACGCACGTGCGTTACCGCGCCGCGCGGAGCGGAATGGGCTTAGTGTGGATTCACCATATATAGGCGCAAATCGGTACGGTGAACGCGACGCAGAAGCGCTAAGTGGGCCGTCTGCGCAACCCTCCCTTGCGTGGTCTGAGCTTGCCGGTTGAGAGCATCAAGACGGTTTGTTACTCTTAGTCAGACCGTCGAACTGGAATACCCGTCAAAGGAAAGTCTATTTTGTACGGCCTATGCCGCTGTTAGTATAGAAAGTTTCGGAAATCTATACATATATATTGAGCACTCCTAATTTGAAATTTTTGGAAATTGGAATTATTTTAGAATGAAAATGATTGTAATTATTTACGCTGTGGTTTGTAAGAGGTAAGATGGCCAAAGTATTCTTGCGAAGTATGAAAGGCGAAAACATTTGAATTTGCTCCATGGCCGACTGACGCGAAATAAGGTTTTCTGTTAACTGCCGGTTAATTTTTTGTTGTCCGGTCTAAGGATTTGTTTTGTGGGTTTATTTTGTCCATTTATAGAAATTTCAATGAATAGTATAATTGTATTTTTTTATCGCGTGATGTGTTCTATTGGAATTTTTCTCCTAGTGGTATAGTTTGTACCCTTTTGTCTCAAGGGAATTTGATAAGAATCCTTCTTTATTTTTTGAATATACGTACTTTATTTTATTTTTGAAATGTATTGTTTTATTTATGTCGCCTTACGCGACAAAAATTCCTCCATGTTGCATGGATAAGATTTACAGGTCTTCCCCCACGCCACTCTACCGAATTTGGAGCCAAGCCGATCCCATTGATTTTACTTCGTGTTGAAGCGGTGTTTTATTTTATTTTTTTTTATAAGAAAAACACCTGGCGCTAAAGTTTAATCCTTTTAAAGCCTCATAACAGGAAGAATTAATGGTTGTCGATCTTTTCATAATCGATACCCTTCTTTATTACTTTTGAAAGATAGCGAGGTTTAGGTGCGAATAAACCACGCTACAAGTGGCGCCCATCCGTTCTGAGGGCAAAAATATTCAAAAGAATATAAATGAAGATTTGAAGGACTATTCTTCTTTCATGGAGGAAATGTTTTACTATGAATGTGCATGAATTGAGTTGGAATGATTGGTGGTTGATTTATTTTATTCTATTTTAACCTGTTTAGTTATACACTATTGACGCTCTAATGCTGAATTTTATGTGATTGTTCCTTTTACTTGGTGATATTTATTCTATTTTATTGACCATAATCTGAATTTTATTTGAAAATGTGCATATTTATCTCGTTGTGCGTAATGAATTTTCGCGTTTGTGTTGCGGTTTGTGAAAAACGCTCAAAAAGTGCCTTGGCTGCGTCCCTGTGTTAAATTACCGCAAGTGAAATTTTTCCGTTGCGCGGGACAAGCACCGGCCGACAACAGGGTGGAAGGCCACGGAGTTCGTTAAGATTCGGGTGTGCTCAGAGTTTTCCGTTAACGGGAGCTCACTTTGAAACAGCTGTGACACGGTACACTGCTATAGGCAAGGATATGGGCAAAACAATGAACGCGAATGTGACAGTCGAGCGGAACGAAAAATTCGTCGTCTCTCGGAATTGCATTCGATTGTCTTTTACGGTCATACTATATAAGAGTGAATATTTCAATTCGTCCTGAAGATTTAAAAAATATTATGATTTTTAATCTTTCATTTTGTCGGGGTGATAGGTCGGCTACTGTATTTTGGTCTTCTCTCGTGTGCGTTGAAGTTTGACAGGTTTAGGTGCGTGTACGAGGTTGCAGTAAGTCAAGACGAAACTTTTGCTCGATGTTGCGTGATGAGTAAAATTAGTCTTGTTTTTTTTTCGATAGAAAATTTTCTCAGAATTTTTTTTTCGTGTATGTCAGTCCTGTGATTTTTTTTTGATTTCATACGTATTTTTTTTGAAACCGAAATAAAATTATCTGAAAAGATAGCCAAGTATATTTGTTATTCAAAATTTTTAATTGATTAAGCTGGACTCAAAGATGATAAACTAATTAAATAAATTAATTGAATTTCCGTTTAACATTAAATTTAAATGTTTGTTTCTTTCTTTGGATTGAAACTAAAGTGAACTAAATAGACTTGTTTAAAAAAATTTAATTCCTTTCCGAATTAGTTTATCGATTCCTTTTTGCGTTTATTCTCTTTTAATCCGCAATCATGGTTAGGGAACAAGATTTTAGTTGGCTAACAAGTCTTAGTACGGATGGAATCCGAGGAATCTTGAACGCTCACTTTGTCAATAATACAGGTACACGGGATATAGTAATGGATAGGGCTATCCGGTACTTCCGAAGGTTCGTAGGGGAAGCCAGGTGGACAGGGGACGATGAAGACACGTCAAATCTGGTCACCTTTCAGACAGGGTGGCGTAGAATTTCCCTGGACTCATCGATAGCAAATGATGATACTTTCAGCAATACGAGCGGTATTGAACCTTTGTCAGTCAGGCAGAGCATATCCTTACCGGGCTTAACCCACCAGCAGTCTCCCATTTTAGAGTCTAGGCATGCACAGAAATTACGGACACTAGGCCGCAAATAAATCAAATTCCACAGTCAAATGCAAGAAACACTCCTTTCACATATGAGTGGCCGAATACACCACCCCCCTTCAATACAACGAATGCGGTTGATACGGAATCAACTCCTCATTTTAACTTCCAAGCCGAAGCGCGGCCTACTGTTGCTATGCATAGATCGTAAGTTCAGCGCGCTGTTGATTTTTCAGGGTCAAATACGTTTATACCGTCAAGGAGTATGGCAAACAGATTTAATTCTACAAATAATCATTTAGCTCAGATAAATGTCGATCTGATAGAGAGAGCAGGGATTGGTGCGACTTCGTTTGGGATGCGACCCCCCCTCTCGTCCACGACATTTGGTAACATAGGTGGGGCTCTAGATTATGGATATTCAGGGGGTTTAAAAACTGGAGGAGGGACAGAAGACTCAACTAACCCTCAGTTAGGGGATACTGTAGGTCGGTCAGCCTATGGGTATGGATACCCACAGGCTGACCCGAATTTTTCGTCAGCAGTTCCGCAGATTAGGACAGGTTATTTAGCGAGTGTTACACATCCGCAGAATGCATATCCAATGTATTTTCAAAATTCAAACCCTCCAGTAGAAAATTATGACCCACATACTTGCTCCGTATGTTATGAAAAACAGAACGAAACGTATGCCGGTTTACGGAATTTCCAATCACAGAGACAAGAGTTATTGGAACCAATTTTTGTAGGGTGGCAACAAAGTAACTACATAACAAACCTAGGTGCCATGCCAAGCAATCAAACCTGCTTCGGTAGGGAGGGATATACGGGTGAACTAAACAATGATTGTAGGCAAAACTTTACTCAGCATCCGTACAGTAGGGGCGTAGACCAGACGTATAATAGGGTCGCAGATCAGCCATACGGCAGGTGTATGGATCAGCCGTACAATAGGAGCGTAGATCAACCATATCGTAGAGGTGGCAAGAGCCTATCACAAATTGCGAGGCAATGGAATGTTACTTTTACCGGTCACGGCGAAACAAGCGTTATTACATTTTTAGACAGGGCAGAAGAGGGTAGGGCTGTTGATTCATTGAACCAGGAGGATGTTTTATTGGCTATGCCTTTCCTTCTCGATGGAATCGCGCTAGTCTGGTTTCGGCATAACAGACATTTGTGGAGATCTTGGGTGTAGTTTAAATATGATTTCTGTACAAGGTTTGGCGATAGACAAATAGACAAGGCCCAGAGGAGTCTAGTGTAGACTACCTCACGTACATGATGGGCTTGTACCGTCTCTACCCACACCCTATTCCTCTTGAAAAGCAATTAGATAGGGCCTACCGTAATATGCGTTATAAAATCAGGTGCGCGATTAGGCGTCGTGATTTCAGTTCATATAACGAGTTGCCGGCATTAGCGCAGGATTACGAACGGTCAGCCGGTAGAGAAGATGAGGACGCGTTACCACCGAGACCGGAAAAGTCATTTCGGCCGGCATATGCGTACCGACCGAATAAGAATAAAACAATCAGGGGTAACGAAAAGATACGGAACGAAATTCCAGTAGCAGCTATTACGACTAACGAAACAAAAAGGGACCCTGATATCGAAGATCTGAAAAAGCAAATCAAATCCGTAGAATCTTTATTATGAAATGATAGAGATAAGAAAGACAGCACAAGTGTTACCCAATTATCAAGCATTGTCGCAGATTTGATGAACCAGATCAAAGATTTAAAAACGTGTCCAAATAGTGCCGAGTCGGGTGGATCAAAATCAGAACCGAAACAAACCGATAAGAATAATTGGGGGAGTAGAAATAGCAACACTAGACCGGAAGGGTTAAGTAATAGTATAAAATGTTTTAACTGCCAGAAGTTAGGTCACGTATTTCGTTTCTGAAAGGAAAAGAAGCGTCTGTTCTGCCTTGGTTGCGGGGCCGACGGTGTTGTAAAAAGAGAATGCCCGAAATGTAAGGCTAAGGGAAACGAGGAGGGGAGGAAAAGTCAAGACCCCTAGTTCCTCCCGACTTAAACGAGGGCACACTTAAAGTGAATGTAGAAACTTCGTCCACTCCTGTAGTACTGAAGGCTATGTATGACGAGGTGGATACTCTCCTAGCAGAAGATTTTATTGAACAGTCGAACTCAGAATGGTCAAGCCCCGATGTAATGGTTAAAAAACCCAACGGAGCTTATCGCATGTGTGTCGACTACCGTAAAATCAATGAGGTATCCAAGGATGACGCCTATCCGCTTTCGTTTTTGGAAGACATTCTCGATAAGCTGCGATCAGCTCATTGCATCTCAACGATCGATTTGAGTTTAGCCTACCATCAGGTCCCATTAGAGGACGATAGTCGCGCGATAACGGCTTTTTCGGTGCCAGGGCGGGGCCTCTTTCAGTATAAAAGAATGCTGTTCAGATTGTCTGGTGCACCAGCAACCTTTCAGCGATTGATCGATAAGTTGATCGGTACAGAAATGCGTCCACACTGCTTTGCGCATCTTGATGATATCATCATAGTATCGGAAAGATTTGAGGAGCATCTGTATTGGCTGAAAAAGGTTCTGGATAATATATATGGCGCCGGGTGAACAATCAGTCCCGAAAAAAGTGTTTTTTGTAGGTCGGAAGTTCGTTATCTTGGTTATCGCGTAAATGAGCGCGGTCTACAACCCGATGCTGAGCGCGTAGCTCCCGTGCTGAATTATCCGGCACCTCGCAATATTAAACAATTGCGGAGATTTTTGGGCATGGCTAGTTGGTATCGGAGATTTATCCAGGGGTTTGCCACTCTTACGGAGCCCCTGACTAGGCTTTTGAGAAAAGATCGCGGTTGGGAGTGGTCTGAGGATCAAGAGGCAGCATTTGCGGCGATCAAACAGGCCCTAACCAGAGCGCCAGTTTTAGCGTGCCCAGATTTTGAGGTTCCGTTCGTTTTGCAGACAGACGCAAGTAGTTTGGCTGTAATTTGGGCAATTCGGAAATTTCTACATTATTTGGAGGGATTTAGGTTTACCTTGATTACGGATCACTCTAGCTTACGGTGGCTCCATAATTCGCACAACCCGACAGGTAGGCTAGCTCGTTGGTCGCTCGATTTACTTGAGTATCGGTTTAACATAGTCCATCGTAAAGGTGCGCTACACCATGTACCGGATGCGCTCTCTCGCATGTACGAAGAGGATGGAAATACGAAATACGAAGCGAGGAAATTGGTTGTTCCTCTCGAAAACAGATATCGAGTATTGATGGAAGTCCATAACGAACCGCAAGCGGGGCATCTCGGTGTTAAGAAGACCTATGCGAGGGCTGCAACATTGTATTATTGGCCGGGAATTTTTCGTGATGTTGTGCAGTATGTTCGATCGTGTGATACATGTCAATGTACGAAAGTTTCTCAACAAGCTCCTCCCGGGTCGATGGGAAGGAGAGTCGTTAATCAGCTGTGGGCATTAGTATCCATGCATTGCATGGGGCCGTATACGCGAAGTAGGGCGGGTAACAACTATATTATCGTCTTTCATGATTACTTTTCTAAGTGGATCGAATGTAAGGCCCTTCGTGCGGCCAATGCCAGAAACGTGGGTGCCGCCTTTGAGGATCTAATAATCTCGCGATGTGGGAAACCGGAAGTTATCCATACGGATAACGGGACCGAGTTTGTCAACAAAATAATGGCCGAGATAACTCAATTCCATCGTATTCACCATTCCAAGAGTCCGGCATACCACCCTCAAGCTAATCCGACGGAGCGTGTGAATAGGGTCTTAAAATCTATGATTCGAGCTTTTGTGGATAAGGATCAACGCGATTGGGACGTTCACCTGCATGAATTCAGGTTTGCGTACAATTCGGTGGTTAAAAATACGATAAAGGTAAGTCCGGCATTTCTCAACTTTGGTAGGGAATTGCGGCCGAAGACGTGTTTCCGAGCAGAACAAGAGGGCCCTACCGAGATCCCTGAACCAGATCGCGAGCAATGGGTTCAGCGAATGGAGCGTTTGTGTGAGTTACGAGATTTAGTGACTTCACATCTGGAGGATGCCAATGAGAAGCAAACCAGATACTATAATAAATCACGTAGGGATATGAGGTATCAGATCGGCGACAGAGTTCTCAAGCGTTGGGTGAATCTTTTTTCTAAAGAGAAAGGTATCACGTCTAAACTTTGTAAGCAGTTTCATGGTCCGTTTCGTGTCATCAAGGTGCGGTCCCCTTTGGTATATGAATTAGCGAACGATAGTGGCCGAGCACTAGGGGCGCTCCACTTAAAGGACCTCAAACCGTCCCACAAATCGGCGAATAGAAAGGCCTAGTTGGGTCCTAGGTTTTTTCGGATTTTTTGTTTCTTGTAGAATATATATCATTATGTTGAATGATTTTGCATGAGTTTTGCACGTTCTCAATTTATTTTGTAGGGTAGAGAAGCCCATTATTTGAAGATGAGTTGGACATCGTCGTCCGGTTCGGTCCGGGAGGTGCTCCTGTCAGGCGAGCGGGGCCAAAGGCCTACGTTGATGGCCTTGATTGAAGAGTGGCAGGTCACGGATGATAGACCCGAGATTGACCACCGAGATCTCCGGGAATTGAGCCAGTCCCTCATGATAGGAGCAATAACCGGAGCGGATCTGCTAAAACGGATGAGCTCGGAGCTTCCATGGGGTGGGGTTCCAGAGGTACCTGACATGAGTATTTCGAGAGAGGGCCCGGGACAATACGATGCGTTCGCAAGCTACAGGCCAGGTGCCCCCTTAAGAAGAAGAAGGAGGGAACCGTCTTTGCCGCTGTCACGGCCCACATCCTAACCAATATACCAGATTGAACAAAATAAGGCAGGACCAAGTAGGACGGCGCCTCCCTTCTCACTAACACAAGTAGGAGAGCCTAAGCCAGGCCCGAGTGGGACGCCACTATCTTCGCCGCGTGCACGATCTTCTACCCCATCTCTATCTCGGGCTAAGATGCCGAAAATGGGACCTAGAAGAATCCATCCATTCTGGCCTCTAACCCATCCTATTGTCCCATCTGGTCCACAGGACAAGGAGCCAGAAGTGGGGTCTAGTGGCGCGACGCCATCCCTTCTGTCGGTACGGCCTACTGTATCTCAAACTGAATGGACTGAAAAACCAAAGCCAAGCTCGAGGCCTCCCGTTCAAGAAGCTGTGAAAGAAGACGTGGGAGTAGCCTTCTTAAAGTGGTGCGGCTTTCTCGCTCCTTCCTTGTCCTCTCAGGGGAAGACGACCGCCGACACAGCCGGGAGTCCCTGCTTTAACTGTGGCAAGGCAGACCATTCTTGGGAGGATTGTCCGAAGAAACTGGGGCTCTTCTGTGTCCGATGTGAAAAAGCCGCGGTTCACGAACAAGACTGTTGTCGGGGTAAGTCCAAACCCCTCCCTAACAAGCAGAGGCGCTGGATGACTCTTGGATCGATCCAGGATAACCTGGTCTGCGTCCCCTGCTATAACTGCGGAAAAAGGGGCCACATGTGGCAATCGTGCCCAACAAATCTGGAATTATTCTGCGTTGGGTGCGGTGAGCCCGAAGTTCACCAGAGGTGAACCTTAGTGCTTGGTTTCTTTCTTTATTTATGTTTTTTTTCTTCTTGCCGTTGCACGGTCTTTATTAAAATAATATTTTAGTGTTTGCTATAATTGTATTATGGTAGCATGACTCGACCGTGGTTCTCACCTTGTCGAGATCGCGATGGCACGAGCCTTCCAAATATTGATAATAATTGAGACATTATTACAATAAACTGTTTTGTAAGCCAGTCATATTATTTGTTTTTTCATTTATCAGGCTATCCCTGGGTGGGGGCAACTGTAGTCTATAAATTGTTTTTTGTTTTTTTTTTCAATTCGTTACTTTGTTCTGCAAGAGAATTTGATCTAGTCCGCTATGGGGTTGAGTCATTCTTTTAAAATTTCGATTCAGGAATGCCAATTAATAAAAGGCCGTCTTGCGTCTTGGGCAACCTTGTAACGGGATATGGATCCCCCGGGCCTTCGCTAGGGGGGGGGGGAGGAGTTGTAATGTTGCAGTTTTCATTCTGCAAAATTACTTGTTTGTTTTCTGTTGCTTTTAATTGTAAGCAGTTCCTCTCCTTTTCTCGAATGCCCGTCAAAAATACGAGTCCTGACTGGAGGTAAATAGGTTAGGACATCGCTTTTATTGTCGGTTTTCAAACCAGTATTCTGGCTTTATTGTTTATTTTATACCGACAAAAACTCAATAGTCTAGAAGGTCAAATTCTCTTGGGACAAGTCGAGCATTCTTTCTATTTTTTATTTTTTTGGGTTTTTTTATGTTATATGGGAAACCGACGAGAGGTATGGAGGAAGTTCTCAAGGAAAACCTATTAGTATAATTGTAGTTTTTTATCGCGTGATATGTTCTATTGGAATTTTTCTCCTAGTGGTATAGTGTGTACCCTTTTGCCTCAAGGGAATTTGACAAGAATCCTTCTTTGTTTTTTGAATATACGTACTTTATTTTATTTTTGAAATGTATTGTTTCATTTATGTCGTCTTACGCGACAAAAATCCCTCCATGTTGCATGGATAAGATTTAAAGGTCTTCACCCACGCCACTCTACCGAATTTGGAGCCAAGCCGATCCCATTGATTTTACTTCGTGTTGAGGCGGTGTTTTATTTTATTTTATTGTTTTCAAAAGAAAAACACCTGGCGCTAAAGTTTAATCCTTTTAAAGCCTCGTAACAGGAAAAATTAATGGTTGTCGATCTTTTCATAATGGATACCCTTTTTTATTACTTTTGAAAGATAGCGAGGTTTTGGTGGGAATAAACCACGCTACAACACGATGTTTTCCAGATGAGATAGCAAATCTGGTGTTCCAAAGCGGCATTAATCTCTCTATACACCTCACGATGTGTGGATGAACCTTCAAGCTTTCCAACAGACAGATGATAAGTCTATGGGAGGTTGAATCGAAAGCTTTCCGGCAATCAATCCAGGCCATCGATAAGAATCGCTAATAGGATGCTGCGTCTTTACAAACACATCTATCGATGAGCAGGTTCTCCCGACATCCTGCTACGCCTTTCTTTGAGCCGCGTCTTTCATATATCTCTTGCCATACAGGTCCAAGAATTCTATCATTTAGGATAGCTGTAAAGATCTTATACAGTGTGTTCAGACAAGTTATTGGCCTGTAATTCTTAGGGTCAGCTAAGTTGCCTGTCTTCGGCAGGAGCACTGTGCGCCCTTCCACCAACCACTCTGGAATAGGCTCTTCCGTCTTTAGATATAAGGTAAAAATTCGGGCCAGATGCTGGTGGGTTGAACGAAACTTCTTCCACCAGAAGGTCTTGATACCATTTCTTCGAGTATTCTTGAAGTGATGTTGGACCTCGTAGACTTCTCTCCAAAATGCTTCGACCTCCTTTAGTTTGGGCGGATGGTGTACAGTTACTGGAGTGTCTTGGAAGAGTCGAGATGGGTCAGACAAATACTGTTGATTTTCTCTCACCCACCTCTCCCTCCAGTCTAGACTTCTCTTAGCGTTAGATAGTATTCGTATTCTGTCAACAATATGCTGTCTGATGGTCATTAGCTTTGATTTGTTGATTGTGTGATGACGGATCCGCAGTTCGCGCGCGAACCGTCGAACCTTGGCAGTGAAATTCCTGCCAGATGTTATGTAGTCAATCACACACTGAATGCGGGACGCGTACTGTCTAGCCCAGCCTATCTTTGTGCTGAGTTGATGCATTCTTCTTTTGGTCTTATGATCAACCGTTGGTTTTGTTTTACGGCCTGCATCTGCCAAAGTTCTCGCTGCATTGTACACACCACAACTGATAGTCCAGAGGACGGATTCTTCGGAAAAATCTCCACGAAGTTCATCATCCAATTCAGTCAGATCTTTGGGCTTGGGAGAAACCTGAATGTTGATGTTTCTCCGAATCCTAAAGCATTGTTCTTCGTCTATTGTATGCCTGTTCGCGGTTGGTCTCAGATTTTGGTCGATTAATATCAAATACACACATCCATTCCTAAAATTAGATCAACTGGAGCATTTTCACTGAAGTTCGGATCTGCTCATTGAAGACTAGTGAGATGAGGGCATTCCCCAAGACTAATTTGATGCTCTGGGCATTTGGAAATCAACATGGGAAGAAAAAGAGCCTGGAGTTGAATTTTGAAGCTCGACTCGAACCTTGGTGAGACAACGACGTTAACTGATCCACGAGATGTTCCCGACTTATCTAACTTCACTTTCAAGAGAACAGCAGGTCCTTTGGTACGAGGGAGTTGGAGACTTCGAGCAATGGACTCAGAGATTATGGACACCTCTGAGCATTGATTGATAAATGCTCGAACATACTTTGCTTGAGAAGATGATGTAGTCACATTGACCATTGCTGTTGTTGGGAGATCCGAAGGTGATTTTTTCTGAGAAATCTGCATTTCCGAAACCGCATGAGTAGATTGTGCTTGATGAGGCGTTGAATATGTATTCAATATCATCGGAAAAGACTGCTCTGTGCTTGAAGATGGGTCATGAAGCACCGTATGATGCATCGCCTAACAATCTGCCACAAATTCTTTGAACAACAATTCTGAAATGCATTAGACCCTAAACAATTGAAACACAATTTTCATTGAAAAATGAACTCTTTCTTTTGTGCTACAGACTGACTTTGAAACTGCGGACACGGCATTAGATAATGCAGTTCGCGGCAGAGAAAGTACTTCCTTTCCTGAAATGGCTTCTTCGTAAGCTGCTCCTTTGACGGTTGTTCCTTCACAGGCTGCTCTGCAATTACGTTAACCTTGGCTGTTGAAGAATTTGACGACTTCGTGGACTTTCCAAACCTTTTCTTTTGAAATTGAGATTTGGTGGATTGCTGAGATAAGGACTGATCAGACTGATTTAGAGCAGAATCTAAAATTTCCAAACTCGGAACCCTGGGTTGTAAAAATATTTTCAATTGGTAAAACTGTGGAGAATTCGTGGAATTTCCAAAAAAAGTTTCTCAATTGCGGCGAGACTGACGATCTAATTTCACTACAGTAATATATACTAGCCATGATGACCATTTGTCGACCGGTTCATCCAAGGCAGATAAAGCTTCGATGTTATCAACCGCTGAATTATAAACTTCATTCAGAGCACCCGAAGACTCAGCTTTCATTGGCTGAATTGAAAAAAAGCTCAGACAAATGAGAGTTGATAGGAACTCTCTTATTCTCAAAGCGATCCGAGAGAAGATCCCAGCCACTTTGATAATTGCTTTGAGATATCGGAATTCGATGAGCAAGTTGAGATGCTTAACCTGTGGGACTGGATTTTAAGTGATAAAGCTTCTCCACTTACGAGACTTCAGGATTTGAATGAAGCAAAGTGACTACCAAAGAACTACGTGACTAGATATGCTTCTTCGGTGGTTGCATAAAAATGACTAGTGAAATAATTGTTCGTGGCATTCTGATCACAAACCTTCACTAACTCCCAACGTTGAGCCTGAAAACGCGTCTAATTTTTTTCCAAGGACTTAAGTCTTGAGACCAAAGTTCCTTCAGCGATCTGTTTCAAGTTGTGAGCATTTTCAAAAGCAATTTGTATCCAAGATCAAATTTGGTTTTACTCCGAAAATTAACTTGAAATAGACATTGTGATCAAAAAATAATCGACGCACGTTTAAATAAGAGTCCGCGGATACAACATTAATTTAGATGCTTTAATTCTTGGAATTTATTGTACCACATCGAAAAACGGCGAAATCACGATGAAATTGAATAAAGCCTGAGAGTTGATGGTTTATGGTGAAATCAATAAAAAAGACACTCCCGAAATAATGTTCACTTTCTCGATTCGAATCGATATTCGATGATAATGAAGGTTGAATGTTGTGGACTTAGCAGACGCTGAATTATAAACAAAAAACTGGGGTGTATTTCACAACTCAATGCTCACCAGTCTATCGAACCCGTGTAAAGGTTACGAAATCCACGGACAACTGTATGTAAACCTTTATGGAAAATTAATAAAATCCTTCCAGAATGGAGAAAATGCATCCAATTTAATATTCAATTCGTCACAGACACTCATTGAAGCTCTATCATAAATTAAAAATTTATTGAAGCACCTAACTAGTATAACTGTCACAAAAATGGTCACAATTAAAAGATCGTTCAAGTCACAATGCACTGCCGCTGCACATTGCACATTGTCAAAAAGTCACAAATAACTAGTTGATTTTGACTCTAGCTGGGTCCTTACTTCAGAGATGAGCAGAAAATGGATATGAAAGACACTCTGTTTACAATGTAGTACGACGAGACAACGGATACTGGAAAGGTGAAAGAACTTCAAATATTTACTCGTTATTGCTCGAATATCAATAATAGTATTGTGTCGCAACATTTGAAAACTTCTTTCATTGGCTGTGCCACTGTAAAAGGTCTTGCTGAAAAACTCGACATTGCAATACAACATGCTTTGTTACGTTACACAAATTTGATCATGCTAGGCTCGGATGGGCCAAGTGTAATCAAAATGGTGTTTTTCATCATCAAGAACGCTGTGGAATTTCATTGTAAATAGGGATTGTTGGACATTGACACCTGTAACTTACACATTGTCCACAATGGATGTCGACGTCGCGTCGTTTAGATGAACGAGGTGTATACGCCTCTAATATTTTATACAATTTGCATCATTTTTTTACTGGATGGCCTTCTAGGTGGGACATATTTCAAGAATTACTAGTCAAGTTTCAATTCCCGAAGCATCAATTCATAGAACACATCTCTTCACGCTGGCTGACGATGGAGCCTACTGGAAACCGTACTTTAGAGCAATGGGAAACAATCGTGTTTTTTTTTGACACACATTCCGAGGGTGACCAAGAAACTTGCTAAAACAAGTGTCCTCTGTTGTTAAGATTCTAATCAGTAGAGTTTGTAAGATAGTGACACTCAAGAATCTGTTTTCCACGGAAAATCTTCTGCCCGTAAGGAAAGTCATTATTCATCAAAAAGTCAAAGATGTGCTGTTGAAAGTGTCTGAATTGGAAAAAATACAGTTCAGCTTACGTTGCTTTCAACCGCAACAGCGCGAACGGGAAAAACCTCGAAGCTTAAACAACATCGCAGGATTACCTGAAGCTCTTCCTCTCGAAATACATGCTGACGTACTACAAGATGAGTGGAAATTACTTCAGATTCTTTCTGATGAAGAAGATTCAGAGAACTGGCGAATCGATAATATTATTTGCTGAATATTGGATAAACATTGGCTTCAGTTTTTTACAAGAAAAACGCCGTGGGAAACTTCATGTTGTAATATTAATGTCTTTTAGACAAAAGAGAATTAATATAGTTTCGGCACCGTAATCTCAATTCTAATTATTCTACTATATATATGTTGGGCGCCCGACCATTCTTGGGTCAAAAACAACAAAATCGCGACTAATAAACAAGGTTTCGAAAAGTTATCTCAACACTAGAATTCTAATTTTCAAATTCTAAACTCAAACGGGCAAGCGAGATTATTGAGACCACGATGTACCGGAATTAGAACTCACACTAAACTCGAATTAGCTCAGATATCAAGTGAGAAAATTGGGCAGAAGGCGTGGTTTCGTATTGATAAGGGTTTTCTACTCATGAATAAAAATACAGCGGATCATGATAACAATTAACTAAGTTTCCATTTATTAAAATAGAATTATACGATTGGTGTAACATCTATCAACCAACAATTAGAAAATTGACGATTTCTTATTCCAACAATTTTAGTCTGACATCTTCAAAAACACTTTTCGAATTTTATAGCAAAATGAAACAGAATTTCGTAGAGGAAGTTTACAATTCGATCCTTTATAACAATAAAAAAACAAAGCGAAGGGATTTAACCATTCAACATATTAACGATTCGATACTCCATGACTTCACGGAATTTTAATACTAAGGATTATCTTAATTTATTATAGTAATTTCTCCTGAGGAGAGAACGCAAAATTTAACAATTAATTTCCTGTAGGAAACAGAAGGGGGGGGGGGGGGAGAAACAACAATTCACAGAAATTGGGTTGTTGGGCTAACAACTGAATTTTTAGTAAACGAGAACATATCTCAGATTAAGGGACACATTTCACTGAAAGGGGTGATATGACAATTTATTTTTAGGAGACAACTAATTGATTTTCAGGGGCACTGAAGGGGGTTGGAACAACTATTCACAAATTCAGGGTATAAGGCAAACAACCAAAAGATTCACAAAAGATCATGTCACATATAAATTGCACAAAATTAAAACATGTCAAAAGTAAATCAGATCACAAAAATAAGTATCACAAAATCAGGCAAAAAAGATAAATATTAAAAAATCAGATCACAAACATTTTTGAAATTACAAGATTTAATCTTGGGAAACCTCGTGGCCACGTGGCAAACCTAACCTCAAAACACAAGGGGAAGCTTTCTGGGCAAAAAAAACTGAATTTTAGGGCTTTCTTGGCCAACTAAAATCAAACGATATTTATCAAGAGCCTCCTCGGCCAACAGGATAAATTATAGGGCTTCCTTGGCCAACTAGAATGCGACAAATCAAAATTTAAAAGTCATCATATAAGGAGGGTAGGCTGAAAGGTTTCACCAGATTACACGTGAGAAAATCTTACCAGCTGATTCGCCGAGCACAGAGAATGGCCTTTCCTTCCTGTGGTTATTTTGAACGACCTGGCTGGGACCCTCGTAGAAGCGGCGATGGATTTTCTCTCGCAAAGCACTGAGACTACTACTGTGACAAGAGACAAGTTGACAACAAGACGCGATACAAGAGACAAGAGTCAAGAGTCAAGAGAGTGAGTACTGACTCGCCCGAGAATTTATAACCTTTCTTAACCTACGTCACATCCATCTTGCTCCACTCTGATTGGTCTAAACTCTGCCTCTTCCGCAACGTCACGTGGACAAAAGTAGAACTAAAGCAATGTCGTACTAAGTGAAGCGATACTGACATTTCTAATTTTAATATTCGAATTTCCGTTATTGCTAGCCTTAACCTAACAAATTTAAACAACTGTTTTTACTCTCCGAAAACGTCCTACGAGCATTTACTAACTAATGGGCTCATTTCTAACAATTAAAAATCTTGCACCGTGGTTATAAATTCGGAGAATTGACGATACAGGCCTGAGCCGTAGAGTTACCACACGTATAGCTGATGTGGTTTTCTCAATCGAATCGCCTCGAATGAAGATGAAATGGATGTCTTGTTGACCGAGGAATCCTGAAGATTTCTGGAACACTCCAGGTTTTGTAGAAAATCCAGGTGATTTCCAGTCCATATCTACAAACGATTCCCAGTTGAGATTTGCAGATGTTAGGTTGGCAGCAGCGCCTTATGGTCGAACTGGCGGGAGAATTCAAATGGTAGAATAAAGGTTTGATTTAGAGTGGCGAGTTGGCTGAGTCTTTTCGGCGTCCCGATGATCCTCAACCTCCTGCGATGTTCCACGATGATGATGTTGACTCCGAGTAGGGGTTTACATGTAGAAAGAATTAAAATTTCGGAACGAATCAGCGATAAGAAATTAAATTATAAGCTAAATCGAAACGAATCATAGAGTATCTTATAGCCTCAGTGGTGTACTAGACGTTCTAATTCATAATTTCATGAATTATCTTAAACTTAAATATTATCATAAAACATGTCTTGTGAGTTGCAAATTGCAACATCACAACTCTCCCCTCCCAAGGGAGGACCGAGCCAGGTCTTCATCCAGGAGTGGCCAGTGACATTCTGTACAATCAAAAATTTTCCACTCCAAGCAAGCAAAACCTCCAGCCAACACCTATGGGACACGAGGCTCCAAGATTGATTCGCAAATAAATGTAAAATAATGAAGGATAAAAAATTTGACTAATAATTATAACTCTTTAATTATCACTAAAATTTATAACACTAATAGTCATGTTAATACCGGTTATTTTTCTTGACCATTTGTTCTTAAGGCACTCTAAGGGGACAGGGTACAACTAATTTTGATCTACTTCATTGAATTAGATAACTATGAAGGCTAAAATTTTCAGGGATTTAGGAACATCAAAGAACTACTAGGGAATATTGGTAGCTACAAACAAAAGTAAAGTTTATTCGATGATTTAGTGAAATGAGGGTGAGCTAAACCAAAGTTTTAGGATTATGAACATAGATAATAAAAGTGTGGGTGTCGACTGCAGGGGGTTTAAGGGGGTATCCAATTTTTCTTCTTATTTGTTTTTGATCAACTAATAAGGTTCGCAGTATAAGGGCTTTTGAGTTTTGGCGGTGGGGACAAAATTAAGGTGGTAGTTTGTGAGGAGAACTTCGATGAGATTTGGGGGTGTCTCCTTGTTGTCTGGGCTCGTTGCAACTGACACATTGGCGGACTGTGATCCCAGGTTGTCCACAATTGAAGCAGAACTTGTTAATGAACGGCTTTTGACAAGCTGGATAACAGTGGGACAATTCGTGGCAGTTCCAACATCCGGGTCTAATTTTTGTGCTCTGGAGCCAACTAGTGTCCATTTGGGCGAAACCTTTAGGGCGCTTGACCTGGATATCTAGAAGTGATGGGGGCTTCCTTTTTGCTGGACTCTCTGGTCGATCTTCTTGGGACGTAGGTGATCTTCCGTAGGGACTATCCTCCATTTGTGATGCGGAACGAATACGTGACTTCTGAGGGACGTTGGGAGATGCTCGAGGCCGTACAAAATTACACCTCAAAATCGGTGCCTCATCAAGGACTTGAGATTCTTGACCTTCGAATACTGGGATGTCTCACTAGAACCTCCGGTGTTGATTCTTCACATTCGACACCTTTATCTTCTCGATCTTGATCCTCTATGCTTCTGAGTGTTTCGTAACTGGGACCCTCAATAGCCAACCAGAGAGGTTTAGGCTTAGAGTCGCGACCAAGGTTTAAAAAGTCCGGGGTAGTTTTTAGGGTAGTGTGATAAGCGGTGTTATAGGCAAAGCGAAACTCAGACAATTGTTCATCCCAGGAGCGATGGTTCTTGTTTATATATGATACTATCATTGTTTTTAATATTCGATTAACCCGCTCAACGGGGTTAGCTTGTGGGTGGTACGGAGGTGTAGTAGAGTGTAAAATATTGAATTCCTGAGCCATAGAGCGAAGAGTGTTATTAATAAACTCGGTGCCATTGTCTGTTAAAAGAACCTGTGGGGATCCCCAGCAATTTATTATGAGTTCTTGAAATGAATCGCGTATCCTTTTACCGTTAGCTGATTGTAACGGAACACTGAATGTATACCCGCTTCGTAAACAGCTCCTGAATTACGAGCACATATTTAAATCCTGGCTTTCTAGGGGAGAACGGTCCCATTATATCCGCAGCCACGACAATCCAGGGCTGTTCCACGACGCGCTGTCCCATAAATCCCGCGGGTGCCTTCTGATCTACATTGCAAGCTTGTCAAATCTCGCATTTACGGACATAGTCGGCTACATCTCTATAACATCCCGGCCAAAAATAATCTGAGGCAATTCTCATGTACGTTTTTCGAGTGCCTATATGACCAGCTTGGGGTTCATCATGAGGTTCTTCTAGAATCACTTCGCGCTCCTCGTCGCTTGGGACGAGCTTTCTTCCCATTCATATCCCGAACTAAGGTTGAAATGACGGGTTCGGGTCGATAATGGTAAAGTTTATTTTCTAAAATTTTCCAGGTGGGAAATTTTTCGGGGAAATTGGTCACGGCAAGGAAACGACGAAAATAACAAGAGGGTGTTGGGCTACTAATGAGATGTATTGTTTCCACAGGGTCTTCATGTATTCTAGATAGGGCATCAGGGACGTGATGAAGGGCTCCTTTTCTATGTACTATTTTATAATCATACTCAAGTAATGATAACGCCCCCCTCGCGAGTCTACCGGTTGGATTCTTAAGACTATGTAGTCAACGTAGACTACTATGGTCTGTGATAACCGTGAAATGGTAACCCTCTAAATAGGCGCGAAACTTTTGAATGGCCCATATATCGGCAAGACATTCCTTTTCTGTAGTATTATATTGCTGTTCTGCTACTGTTAGAGACCTACTAGCCTATGGTATGACATGTTCTATTCCCTCAATAGTTTGCGCTAATACGGCACCTAATCCACTATTGCTAGCGTCGGTTTGCAATTCGGAAGGAACCTCGAAGTTCGGACAGGCTACCAGAGGGGCATCGGTTAAACATGTTCTAATTTGCTAGAAAGCTAGATGTTGATCCTCGGTCCATGTCCATTGTTGACGCTTTCGAAGCAACTTAGTTAAGGGTGAAGCTAAGGTAGCATAATCTGGGATAAATCTGCGGTACCATGAAGCCATTCCTAGGAAACGCCTGATTTCTTTTATATTTCGAGGAACAGGGTACTCTAGAATGGGTTCTACCTTTTCTGGATCGACCTGTAAACCTCTTTCATTTACCAAGTAGCCCAAATATCGGACCTGTGACACGCAAAATTCACATTTTTTAGGATTTATTTTCATACCAGAATCTCTAATTTTACCTAATACTTTAGCTAACCACTCCAAGTGCTCCTCAAAAGTTTCCGTCACGATTATTATATCGTCCAGATAGGCGAAGCAATGGGGTTCAATTTCAGGGCCAATTAGGCGATTCAATAATCTCTGGGAAGTTGCGGGGGCATTTGTAAGACCAAATGGCATTCTCTTAAAGCGAAAAAGCCCACGGCATCCTTCTTAGTGACGTCGTTTAGCTTTCGGAAATCCAAGCAAAATCGATAACTCTTATCGGGCTTTCTAACCATCACAATAGGGGACAACCAATCGCTTTTCGAGGGTTCTATAATATCATCTGCTAACATATGATCTACTTCCGCGATGTGAGCCTCCAAGACTTTAGGAGATACTAAATAATGCCTTTATTTTATAGCTGGATTCCCGTTAACATCGATTATGTGTTCTGTTAGACCCGTTAATCCCGGTTTTTCGGGAATTTCCGGTAATTCGATTTTTGAAAATATTTTAAGAATTTCGGCCTGATCCGTTGTTAACTCGTTGAATCCGCAAAAACTGTCTTTGGTCCATTCCTCAATTTCGAATGTAAATATTCTAAAGAGGTCCTCCTTAAAATTCCAGGTCCTGTCTACAAAATCTATTTGCATTTCGAAAAATTTCATGAAATCTAAACCTAGAGCTAGGGCTACTGGTAAGCTTTTCAATACTCGCACAGACATGAGTCTCCCCTTTTTCTCTAGTTCTATGGGTACCATAACTTCTTGAAAAACTACTTCCAAACTACTGTTTGCCACCTGCACTAAACCATTACTCTGATTAATTTTTAATCCTAAACTTTCAGCGAGTATCATACCTTCTGGTCCTATAAAGGTCCTGGAGGAACCGCCATCGATTAGAGCCTTGATAGGGTTGCCCAAAATATGAAGGTTAACAAATATTAAGGGTTCAGGTCCACTGAAAGGTGTAGGGGCATAATAAATTTCTGACATTTGAAAAACTGGAATAGGAGAAGGGTTAACTATATCGGGTTGTGGAGTGGGTCATCTTTTAGAAGGGGGTTTGAGCCTAGGGAACTACTAATATCTTTAGGTTTGAATGTCATAGAAAGTTTGGGAAATTCGAGGTTAATCGTCTCGGCAGTAGCTCCAGCGATTTCCTTGACCTGAACAGCTTCAGAAAGAACAACTACACTAGCAACTTAATTACTTTTTAGGGGCTCTTCAGGAAAGTAAGGAATCGGTGTTGCCCCGCTTAACGATTCGTTTGCTAGTTTCCCGTGCAAATAGGACCGGAAGGCTTCGTCACGTCTTTCCTCCCACCACCAAAGCAATATATGCTTCTAGGTTCGTCACAATGCTGGTGTCAGTGGCCTTGCTGACCACAATTCCAACAGGATATATTATCTTTCGAGAAAGTTTCTGGACTTTCAAATTCATTCGTTAGGGGCAGAAATGGGTTGGCGATGGAATCAGAAGTTTTAGAAGCTTCATTAGAACTTTGCTCCTTTTGCCTTTTCTTACTAGCATTATCCTGAAACTCGGTTTTCGCGTTATTTCCTGCATTGGGGTTTCTATACTATATGACTATATGTCGGAGGGCAGAACTATTTCCTTGAGGCCTATGCTCCGTTTCAAAAAACTCATTTTCACAACCATAATGATCTGGTTTCCCTCTATTTGTTTGATAAAAGGAACTATCACGGTCTCTACCATCTGGAGAGGTATTTCTAAGTGTATTGTGAGTCCTAACACCTGAGACGTTATCTATAGGGACATCGCGAATTCTATCCTCTCTGGAAAGATGTCTAGGAATATCTCCATATATATCTTCACTAGAACTATTTCTTTGAATATCCCTAGTACCTCTATACTCGTGTGGAATATTTTTCTCATAATATTATTTATGCAGAGGATAGTTTCTTCCGTGAAAGGGTCTTTGTCGACTACTAGGGTTTAAAGGAGGTATATCATAATACATATCATAATAAACGGGGCGATCTCTTTGATTATTCTGAGAATTTTCACGGATACTAATAGCAGGAGGGCGACTAACATTTCCACTTCTAGATCGCGGAAGGTCGTATCTATTTCGAGAAAATTGTATCATCTAGGGTAATTGTCCCGTCTTTATTTATTTTCGATGGATAAGAAGTTTTATTTACGACTTTATTTGTCTCTTTCCGTATTGCGCCTGAATTAGAACTTACATTATCCCGCGCATTCTTGTTTTTTAAATTTGGGGCAGATTCTGCCGGTTCAAATTGAGTTTCATCGGGGTCGTCATCGGAATTTTCTTCGATGGAACTTGAATCAACTACTTTTTTAGCGGGGTCAGTTTCACCACGTGCACGACGTTCAAATCTAAAAAGCCGTTCGCGCAGAACCGGAAGCGCACCGTCGCTTGACAATCCTCGATTCACGAGTTCGGTCTCAAGTTCTTCCTTGTTCAGGGTGGTGATCCACACATCGTCTGGATGCACTTATTTGGCCATGGTTTATTATCAATATACTTGATTTAATTAGGATGACCGGGAACCGAATATTTTAGGAAGTAGTAATTTACAATAAATTTTGTTTTGTTTTGTTTGACGGATTATTCTTCGCGTATCGAATCTCTAAAATCCTTTGGGGTGTTTTGGTAATTTCTAGGACTATAATTACCTACCAATTTTTGATAACCGTGGTTCAAAAAAAAATTTAACTTTACGAAATTAATTCTGAGTCACCAGAAACTCTTATCAATACTTAATTTTCGAGGCCCCACGTTGGTGACGCCATTCTCATATTAATGTCTTTTAGACAAAAGAGAATTAATATACTAATATTAATATAATATTAGTATATACAAAAAAGTTCACGATGGGGATGGTAGCTTTGCAAGAAAACGAAAAATCTTGACTTCAAATTTACGACATATACATATATTTCATTTGAAGTGTAAATTGCGACGGTACGGTTGCGACTGAATTACAAGGCTCAGTTTGGACGTCATGAGGCCGAAAGTTCGAAATTTACAGTAGTGTGGAAAACAGATATTCCTGTGAGAGAAAGAGAGAGAACTACAGAAATTTGGAAGTGAGTCATAAACGTAACTTCAAGTTGCCGTTTACCGGCTGCTGGGCCCATCCTTAAGTGGCAATATAGGTACAGAAGCAAATTCTATAGGGACGAAAACTCTTTTATTACAGCGGGGCCCGTCGAATTGCTTTACGTGATTTTCCTAGTTTCTTCCAGATTATAAGAGACGCAGATGGCCTTAAGCCTTACAGTTTTGAATTATTACTCTCACTGTGATTTACAAGTATTAGTGGGAACGAAGATTCAGGAAATGGCTTCCTTTAGAATTTTCCAAACAATAGAAAATTTCCCTCTTCTGCTTATTAGTGTTAAGAAACCTCTCCATAATATTAAAATCCATTCTTTCAATTCATCCTTGAATAATATTTTTCTCAGTTGAATTTACGCTAATATTTTAGTCGTGAATCAAACAATACTTAAAAAATTACGACTGGGACGTAACATGCCGGCGGCCTTTGAGCGGTACACGATCAAAACACTTAATAATATCATATAAACTACCATGTAGACTAACAGTCGAGCTGTAACAATAAATACGTAGTTTAAATGAATGAAAATACATGGAAAATTGAGGCAACTCTCTATTCAATTTTTTGTTCGTTCACATATTTGATAGGAAGAGGGTATAATTTTTTGAGACAGCGTTTGTACTCTCCTTTACTTGTTTTTACCATAGTCCTTGATAATAACCAATGTACCGATATCAATTCGATTGTCGACGTTCAAGTTCCATTTGCTACGAGTCGTTAGTTGGTGTAAGTATTCCTTCCGCCACCGCTGCCAGAAATGCGTCCTCATTTTTTGAATATGTTGCCAGCAAGATAAGCGATTAGCTGGAACTTCTGAGAAGTCTGTCTGAGGGAAGCTTGTCAGCGCACCACCAATCAAAAAATGACCTGGTGTTAGTGGATGGAGATCATTTGCATCGGGGGAGAGAGGAGAAAGTGGTCGGGAGTTCCAAATAGCCTCGATTTCAATTACAAGAGTTTCTAATTGCTCAAAAGTTAATAGCGTTTCACCCAGGGTTCGAATGAAATGATATTTCAAAGCCTTAACAGCAGCTTCCCACAAGCCGCCAAAATGTGGAGACCTAGGAGGTATAAATTTCCATGTTATCATTTCGCCTTGTAGGAAATCTGCCATTTTATTTTTGTGATCGAATGATTGAAATAAAGTGTAAAGATCTTTTAACTCACAACTAGCTCTGACGAAATTAGTTGCATTATCAGAACGAATGCTTCGAGATCTTCCCCTTCTTGAAAAAAATCTTTTCAGGCTCGCTATGAAGGCCTCAGTAGTCATGTCACTAACGAGTTCGAGATGTATGGCAACTAATAAACAAGGTTTCGAAAAGTTATCTCAACACTAGAATTCTAATTTTAAAATTCTAAACTCAAACGGGCAAGCGACATTATTGAGACTACGATGTACCGGAATTAGAACTCACACTAAACTCGAATTAGCTCAGATCTCAAGTGAGAAAATTGGGCAGAAGGCGTGGTTTCGTATTGATAAGGGTTTTCTACTCGTGAATAAAAATACAGCGGATCATGATAACAATTAACTAAGTTTCCGTTTATTTAATAAATAGAATTATACGATTGGTGTAACATATATCAACCAACAATCAGAAAATTGACGATTTCTTATTCCAACAATTTTAGTCTGACATCTTCAAAAACACTTTTCGAATTTTATAGCAAAATGAAACAGAATTTCATAGAGGAAGTTTACAATTCGAATCATGGAGTATCCTGTAGCCTCAGTGGTGTACTAGACATTCTAATTCATAATTTTATGAATTATCTTAAACTTAAGTATTATCATAAAACATGTCTTGTGAGTTGCAAATCGCAACATCACAATGTTTTTAACTGTGACGAAAGTCGTCGACGCAGCACTTATCGTTTCACACAGGAATGCCGACGCAGAACGTCAGTTTTTCACATCGGGAAGATTGCTTACACCCGTTCGTGTTAGCATGTCAAAAAGATTTCTTAACGCAGTTATGACCGTTAAAGGAGTATTAGAAAAGATGACGACCAAGAAAAAAAAGACTTGATAAGTTATTTCATGAGCCGAATAGCAGACTTAAAAAAGCTATCTCTAAGAAAAATCTTGAAGATGCCGGCCTAGCACAATTAAAGCTTGAAGGGGCCTAAGCTATTAAAATTTCTCACGACAATATAGAAAAGCAGATCAAAGAATGGCAGGATTTGAGAACAATCTTATCGTTGTGCTTTGACTTATCTAATGACCTGAAACTATTTTTCATGTGTTTCAAGTATGTGTTGAAAAATGTATCCAAATAATTAAAAATGTTGACCATCGATCATTTCAATTTATGCAGCAGCTTATATACTTCACTATGATATTAATTGACATTGACATTAATTGGCGCGTAGCGTCATAAAGTATGTATTGCAATGAAAAAGTTATTTTTGAAAATGTTGTGGCTGATGACCTTCGCAAATAGATGACGCTAAGCTTTCCCGTTATACAGGGCTCGGAACTGGTTACATTTTAGTAACTTAATTACTTTTTTCGCCCGAAATAACGAAATGAATTAATTAATCAATTTGGCGCTTTAGAGCCGAGAAAATTGGGGAATAATAATAAAATAATTATGATTTTGTAAAATGTATAAAAAGTGCTGTCATTTGAATTATTATTAATCCTGATAAAATTTGAAATTTAGCTAAAATTGCTAGTTTTTAATGTAAAATTTTAATCTTTTCTGTTGAAATATCGAACTATCTATTATATTTGCAGGAAATATATAGTTGCAGGAAATTGAGCCAAATTTTACCAGTTTTATAGTGCAAGTCAACCCCAACCATCCACAAGATCTCTATAACCTCCTCAAGGGAGTCAAAGAAAGGTCGGGTCCTGGGAAGTACCTCGGGAAAGCATGGATTTACAAGAAATCTGTCTGGATAAGAAAAATTTCGGATGTGCCTTCAAACCCAATAAAAATCCCAGATGACAGTGACCTTGATCATTCTTTGTCGAAACATCTTGCTGCGAAGTCATCCTCTACTTCGATTTGACGCACAATCTTGACTGTGCTGGATCTCAATACCAGCATAAGCTCGATTCAGAAACAGTCCCCGCTACCAGATTACCATCTACCAGATTCTCCAGTCGCCGCTTCTACATGCCAACTTCGCCTTCAGATTCATGGACAGAATGAGTCCCCATCTGCGGTAATAAACTCAACAATAATAAACATGTCGTTAATTCCGAGTGACACAGCGCAAGATTCATTTGATTGTACTTTTGTTTCTGTAGAGAATCTGGAATCTCTTGTTGCAAGCTCTCGTTCATTATCGGCCCATATGTTGATCGCTGCTCCAATGGTTTCTGAGCACACATCTCATAATAATTATCCGCAATATCTCTCTATCGCGCATAGCAATGTTAGATCTCTTATTCCGAAAATTAGCGATATTGTTGATCTAATACACCTTTACATTCTCGAGGTTTTCGCGATTTCCGAGTCGTGGCTTAATAATGATATATCGAGTGTAGTTCTAGTCATAAGCAGTTTCAATATAATTCGCGCCGATCGTAAGAGTCTTGTGGCTCGGAGAGGGGGTGGTGTAGCTTTATACATTCGGGATGACCCACGCTCTAAACCTTTAATCGAAAATTCTTCGCTTATCACAAACGATCCTAAAGATGATATAGTCGCGGATATCTAAGCGGTAACTTTGCAACTTAAAAAAACGAAATTCGGGGACGTCGTGGTATACACAAGTCCCAACTCAAACTCCAACTGGGAGGATCATCTGGAAGAAGCGTTGGTCAGGGTTCAGGGTCTTTCAGATAATATGCTATGCTTAGGCGGCTGCAACATAATTGCTGCTGACACTGTTCAACAGGGTTGGCGAAAGCTACACAGTTTGTCACGCTCTTTCACGCTCGGCCAGATTGTTAGTGAACCTACACGCACAACAGATAGGTCGTTATCGATTTTAGATTTAATCTTTGTAAGTGTAGAAGTACGTATTATTGACTCAGGCGTGATCAAGCTGTCAAAAAAATTTGATCATGATATGGCGTTCTGTACAGTGAATGTGAATGTTGATACTGGGCCGGGCTTATTCCGTGTTGGTAGAAATTACAGAAGAGTAGATCAAAGTGAGTTCGACAAGGCGGCAGAGGTGGCAGAAAGGGATAGGGTTTTTCATGCTGGCACAGTGGACGAAAAAGTACTTATTTTCTCTCAATTAGTCTTGAGTTTAATAGACACATTCTGCCCGCTCCGAAAATTCAAAATCGCGAGACCTGAGCCTCCGTGGTATACTGAATCTGTCAAAAAAATCTCAAGGCCAGATGTAAATCATGCGAAATTTGACTTGCTGCGGAACATGGCTACGGCGTCCATGCGGCGTGAAAACGCAGGGTACCTTTCATCCCTCCCGGAAAGGCCGTCTTCCTTACACATCTGGGAAAACATCAATCGATCGGGAGTTTGGTCGGGACGAAACCAACATTCATAGGGAGACTTGCTACCCGATCCAACGGCGATTAACAATTTCATCCTTGATACCCTTCCACTAGTATCTCCAACGGATAGGGTCATCAAAGACATTCGTGCGTCAATAAATTCCAACAGACGACCTGCCTTTCGGTTTCAGGAAATCGACCTCGCAGAGTTGTATAAAGCAGTCAAATCTGTTAAATCGACGGCTACTGGGTGTGACGAATTTAACAGTACTGCAATCCTCCTATGTGTCCCTTCGTGCCTGCCTTCTTCTCTGGACATTATCAATACATCGTTTAGGTCAGGAATATTTTCATCCGCGTGGAAGGAAGGTATTATTCGACCTATTGCTGAAACTGCTCTGCCAAATTCTCATAAGGATCTGCGTCCAATTACAATCCTTCCATTCATGTCGAAAGTATTGGAGAAAGTCTGTCTGCAACAGTTGACGCCCTACATCAACAACCACAACATCCTACCTCGCTTTCAGTCAGGTTTCAGGAAGGGGTTCTCGGAAGCAACAACTCTTTTACATGTGACAAACGAGATAGGGAGATCCTTAGATTGGTCAGAAATCACAATTATAGCTCTGCTGGACCTAACGCGAGCGTTCGAAACACTAGACCACAATCTGCTTTTGGCCAGGTTGGAATCAGAGGGATTCACCGGAAATGCGTTGTCCTGGTTTAGCAGTTTTATCTCAAATAGGAGTCAGCCAGTCTCTATAACTGACACAAAAAATAATGTCGTTTATCTTATTCTCGGCCAATAAGAAAGGGCATACCACAGGGAGCCGTTCTCAGCCCACCACTGTTTTCGATATATACCAATGATCTACCAGAGCCCTTGATTAAATATTCATCTTCGTTGGAGACGGTTTCCCAGAAGAAGGTGAAGGTTTCTTTACACATGTACGCGGATAACACAAGTATACGTTCCTTCTAAATTAGAAGACATTGACTCCGGTGCATTAGTCCTTAATTTAGCTTTGGAATATATCGCTAAACGGGCAAGGGAGCACGCTCTAGTGAGAAACCCAGATGAGTCTGCCATTTTGCAAATAGGCAACATAAAAGATGTAACTTTGCCCATTTTCACTACAGATAGTGTTCAACTACCTATCACTGAATAGGCAAAAAAACTTGGGCCTAACTCTACAATCAGATTGGAGTTTTGAGGAGCTCGCGTTATTAAAAATTAAAGCTGCGAATATCCGTCTGAGAGAACTGTACCCTTTCCATCGCACACTCCCAATCAAGGTCAAACTCCTTCTCTGTCAAGCCTTAGTCTTGTCCCTTTTCGATTACACCCACACGAGCTACGATCTCTGTCTAAGCGTTTCCCTAAAGAGAAGGATACAGAAAGTACAGAACTCCTGCCTTAGATTCTGTTACGGGGTTAGGAAGTTCGACCACATTACGCTAGCTTTCCGTGATTCAGGTTGGCTTGAGATGTACCAAAGATGGGTCGTGCAGCTCGGTGTCCTCGCCTTTAAGGTTTTGTCCCGGGGGGTACCGGAGTATCTAGCTGACCTCTTATCTTTTGTGGAAAACAAGCGCGCGCGGAAATCGCTTGCAACACGATATAACGGCAGGTTATTTGTTCCACGAGTGCGTACTACTAAAGCAGAAGCTACCTTCTCCTACGCCGCCCCACGCCTTCTTAACAGCTTAAAAAACTCATTAGCGTCATACTCCGTTCCCACATTGAGAGCCAAATTATTTGATAGATTGCATGCGACCCTTCAAGAGGCGGGTATTTTGTAGATCTCTCCGCTTTATATAGTGTCTCTCTTTATTTTGTGTCTCTCTTTATATATCCATGTCCAGATATGTTTTTTTTTTGTTTTTGATTTTAAAATAAGTTTGAATAGGTAATGCAATTGTCTTTCTTTCTCTTCCATCGCATCAGTCGAAACATGAATGTACTGTATAATTTGGAACAAGTGAAATGTATTCTAAGAAGGACAGTTTTTTTTGGACATTGTAAATTTTCTGCTGCGTTAGCTTTAGTCTCAGCCTCTTAGTGCGAATTACAAACTTTTTATATTTTATAGTTAGTTTAAGTTTAGATATAGAGGGTTAGGTTGCAAAGCAGCTCTAAGCTATACCTCGGCCCTTTAAGTGCCCTTCTATGAATATTTTCTGAATACTTTGTATATGTTGTTGGCATCTTAATAAAGATCATAAATGAATGCCTCAGGCTTAAGATGATTACAGCTCAATATGTTGACGGCATTTTCGGTTAGAGTTCGATTTTACTGAATAGTATGCACGGGGTTTTCCCGCTATATATTATCACGTACGCATTATTATAATTCAATCAAGTGACCTGATAAGAGCATGTTGCCCTGACACATTGGACAAAGCCTGGTTTTTACCCCATTATTCACGGACTGGGTTGCAGTCAAGTGCATTATGGGGGGACCTACAGCTTAAGGTGGGTTCCAAACCACCAGAACCTCGGCAAGGTACATAGAAAAATTTCAAGAGGTACCGGCTCAGGGATCGAACCCCGGACCTCTAGGCTGAAGTCCGAGCGTCTGACCATTTTAGCCATCGAGGCTATTATTTTTTTTTTCAAACTTTTTCTCGGGTGAACCCGGTTTTTCGCCATAGCCACGGACTAAGTCAAGTGACTGATGAGATGACGATGTTATAATTTATTTTAATACGATGTATGAAATCATTTGCGATGATGTTGCAGGTACAAAATTAGGAGCATGGCGTAGTTTGCAGTTTGTCTTTGCCGCTTTTATCCTCACACAGCGGCCGTGTCTGTTGGAGGTGACAACAGTCGCCTCTGGATGCTTTCTTAGAGCTACCATGTATCACGCCATAGGTTCTTAGTCACTTGCTTCTTGCGTGCACTTTGCCTGTAGCCGAAGTCACAATAGGATGAATAGATGCATGTTTCACATTCCTCCATATTGCCTTTACTTCATGCCTTAGCCCGCTATACTTATGAATCTTGGTTGTATAGAATGCCTGAACATTTCGGTTAAGCGGACAAGCAATGTCAATGATGTATGCTCTTCCACTTTTTTCTCTCGCATCACGATGTCAGGTCCCAATATAAGATGTAGTGTTCATTTTCTAAAACGGGCATTGGTATGTATCTATAGAAAGACATCCATTATGTTAAGAGTCCTAGGTTTAGGGCAAGTTGTTGATGTATAATGCCCGCCACATCATTATGTCTTTGCGTATATTCTCTTTAAGCCATTACGCGACAACCATTAATAATATGCTCGATGGATTCGTTGGTATCTCCACGTAATCGGCACCGGTCAACCACGACTTGATGTAACACGTGTTTGCGATAATTTCTGGTGCTGACAACCCTATCCTGAATCGCAATGACGAATCCTTCCGTTTCTGGATACAGGACTCCCTTTCTTAGCCAAATATTGGATGCCTCGCTATCCACTTCATATTGATCTAACGTTTTGGGGTGTTCGCCGTGCAATGCTTTCTGTCTCTATTGCGTTTCTAATTCCTCTATGGTTTCTGCCCTGGTATTCAAGGCCTCTTCTGAGGACAAATTAAAGGGCGTGTAGTCAAGATCTGCTTTACAGATAGTGTTGTAAAGCATAACATCTCGCTTGCTGAGAGAATAGTCTCGCAACTGTATAACTTGTGACTCAGTTTTCTGGCATCTACAATGCCCCTGCCCCCTCTATGTCGTGGTAGAAATACCCTTTCAATCGCCGAATTACTGTGGTGCATTCGGTGTTTCGTCATTTCTACACGGATAATTCTGTTTAATCGTTCGAGGTCGGTGGTCGACCATTTGATGAGAAAAAAGGAGTACGTGAGAACAGGAATGGCATAGGTGTTGATTGCCCTGATCTTGTTTGACGAGTTATGAGAACTCTTCAGAACCAATCGGAGCCTTGCAGTGAAGGCAGCCGTTAGGCGTTTCTTAACTATCGTATGCTTAATACCCTTGGATTCGAGAATACCCAGATATTTATATGACTCGCCCTCAGCCATTGCCTCGATGTCATTCACGAAATCGTTCTATTGTTCTGCGGTCCCTAATTTTCCTCTGATTAAATGCACTGTTCTGCATTTATCTTGTCCAAAATCCATGCTGATATCGTCAGAAAACTACTTTGTGACATCGATCACTTGCTGCAGTTTGTTGTCCTAACTAGCGTACAGCTTCAGATCATCCATGTATAGACGATGGGTCAATTGATGACCATCCTCGTTATCATGTACTCTGAACCTATGCGACATGCTATTTAGAGTTTTGCTCAGTGGGTTCAACTCTAAAGAGAACCATAATGCACTGAAGGAGTCTCCTTGGAATATACCCGTCGTAATGCGTATTGATCTAGATATCCTTGGTTGCCCATGATCAAAATGCTTGAATCTTGTACCCCAAAGCATCATCGCTCGACTTAGGAAGTCAATGATGCGTGGACAAATTTTGTATATTTTGAAGACTTCAAGCAAATAGTCATGCGGTACGAAAGGAAATGATTGCTTGTAGTCAATGTATGCCACGTGCAAGTTCCTTTGATGTTTACGAGCTTGCATCATGGCAACAGCGTCCATGGTGACTAGATCTTTACTGCCTCGGCAGTTTCTACACCATCCTTTCTGTTCTACTGTAAGGATGTCATTCGCGTCGTAGTGAGCATATACCTTATCTGCTATGATTGCTGTAAGACGTTTATATATTGTTGGAAGACAGGCTATCGGTCGAAATTCAGATGGATTTTGAGCGTATGCTTTTCTAGGCAACATATACGTAGTACCCTGCAGCATAAAGCCTGGCATCAGATCTGGATGTTCGATGATCTTCTGAAAACACCGTGCCACCGCAGGATGCACACTAATCAGGTACTTGTACCAGAAATTGTGCACCATGTCCGGACCTGCAGCTTTCCAGTTACATGCTTTTTTCAAAACCGCTGAAACATCTAAAGCTGTGATGTTCATCAGCTCCATTTCAGGGTTATTGCTTGCTCCTGCTTCCTGTAGTTCGAACCACGCAGTGTCCAAATTGCTTCTGTTAGTTTTTCCCGAAACATTTGACCAATAGTTAGTCATGTCTTCCAATTGAGGGACTTCGGTGTCTTGTTGGTTATTCTGCTTTACACTCAGTTCACGATAGAACCTTCTTTCACGTGCCTGAAAGGTTCGATTTTGTTGTCTTCTTGCACTACTTTTCTTGTACCGACGCAATCTAGCAGTGAGAACTTCAAGTCTCTGCCGCTGGGAGTCTATAATCACATCCAATATTGCTGGTGTCAATGTATCGATGTACCGAGGGTGGATGATTTTAATAACATGGTGTATCAGTTTTCTGGTTCGATTTCCTTTCTTATATTGAGTCACTCGACCCAATTTGCACCTTACTTTGCTGACATCCACATCCAATCTGATCTTCCATGGTGGATCTCGCTCCTTTCTTGGGGCGAAGACTGCATTTATAGGCCTAGTTCTGCGGCCCAACGTTCTAATGGTTGCCACAGCTGCACAGTATACAAGAGTTTGCACCTCTAACGTATTTTGTGTTGCGTTCAAATGCATAGATAAAACCTTGCTGTGCAGACGTACTATTAGTGTCCGCAGATCATTTGTGATGTTCATCTTGGGCAGTGAATGCCTTTGTGTTGGCTCTATATGCCTGAACTCTAGTAAAGCATGACCGAAATTCCTTTCAAGGTGCTGTAGGACTTCGCTGTTCAGATCATCGTTTATAATGTCCGGATGTGGTTCTACTGGATCCGGTGCTTGATGTTCATTATTCCTAGCACCTATGCCTTCAACTTCAATCAAGTCTTCGTTGTTCACATCTTCCAATGGGAGTTCATCAATAGGAAGCTGCTGTTCCACTTCCATTTCGATGGCAGCTATTTCAACAGCCGAAAGCAATTTGTTTACAGATATTGAGCGTTTTTGATCTGCTAGATTCTGCTCATTTATTCTTGTGGCTAGTCCTGAGTACTTAAGTAAGAAGAGACGACGATGTTCTATCCTTACACTTTGCCCACTTTTCTAGCTTTCATTTTTACATTCTCATCATAATGAGAAGGTATTGATTTTATGTGAAAAATGACTTTCGTGGATTTCATCAAATGTCGACGTTTTGAGGCCCCCTGAGTCAGAAAAAATGGTTTTTACGTCGGTGTCTGTCTGTCTGTCGTTGTCGTCGTTGTCGTCGTCGTTGTCGTCGTCGTTGTCGTTGTCGTCGTCTGTATATCGGATAACTTTTGAAAGACTAATCGGATTGGATTGTGCTTTCGCACACAGTTTTTGGGACCAAAAAGAGAGATCGAGTTCGTTAACCAGCCATTTTCGATGAAAATTAAAAAAGTTAGGACATTATAAAAAAATTTTAGACCATTTTTTTCAAAATTTGAAAATCATATGTACGGCCGCTTATAGTCATCGAAAATTCAAACAATTTATTCCCATGACATTTTTCGATAAAATCAAAATTTTCAGAGTTACGGCATTTTCAAAATCCAAAAAAAGAAACGAAAATTAACATTTTCAGCCAAACAACGCACTATACGAAAAAAAGTCTGGACATGAAAAGTGTTTCTTTTTCAACGCCCTACAAGATTATCATAACGACTTTTTGAATTTTCTCGAAAAATCGAAAATTCAACTTTTTATTGCACAAAAAATAATTAAAAATCCAAAAATTCAATTTTACGGCAAAAATATGCAAGATACGACAAATGACGATGAAACAAAATTTGTGCGTAAAAAACAAAAAAAAAAAAAAGAGTTATTGGCTCGTCGTTTAGAGGTTGGCCGGGAATTAGCCGATCGAAACATGGGAACTTCTACCTAATACAACGCTGCTGAGGGCTGGTGAACTTCTCAGAATAAGACGTCAACCAATTGTGAGTCTCTCGGTTTCCATTCCTTGCACCCCCCCCCCTCCCCCACCTTAATATAAAAAGGGTGCTAAAAAATTCTGGGGATCCAACAAGAAAAAGCTATAACAGGGAAAAGTTAGTTAGCTTATGCTTAGAAAAGGACGTATTTATTACAAATACTTGGTTTATACATAGAATGATCCACATTTACACCTGGCGTAAAGAAAATAGCCACATTATAATTGACACCGTTATTGTGGATACAAGACAAGAGAACTCGCCAAAGATACAAGAGTCATGAGGGGCTCTGAATGTAATACTGACCATCACCTTCTAGTCTCCAAAATGAGCTTAGGGCGGGGATGGAGAAGAAATAGAACCAAACAAACGAAACAAACGCGAAACAAGATAAAAAGTTTACAGAAACCGGGATATTCGAAGATACATAAGAAGCCATAGAAACACGAGAGCTCGCATGAAAAAATGCATGGACGTGAAGGAAGGTATAGAAGTATGCCAGGACAGAAAAGTGTGGCAACAAATAGTTTATAAAAAGAATGTGAGTAGAGTGTATGACGCTTGAAACGAAAGACCTTAGACACTTATAGGCCCAAGTGAGGGACCGCACACACAATAATTTTTTGAGGCTCTTCACTTGGGGTGGTCACTAGAGAGATTGATCAGCCACCTGGGTCGGAGCAATGTTGCGGGACGAACGTGTTATTTAAATAAATAACACGCAAATTCTAGATCCATCTAAAACATGTATATCTCCTTCCCCACATTACTATTTTCCAACCGTGCGATTCACGCCTACCCCGAAAGGGAAATGGCCTAATGGTATAATAATAATTAATGTTCATGGTACTTGAAAATTCGAACAATTTATTCTATTTTTACATTCTCATCCAGAGAAGGTATTAGATTTGTGTAAAATTTGACCCCTCCCCCCATTTGTGTCAAATGTCCATTTTTCAATAATCATTCAAAAATGTATCATATATATGTTCCAAAAACAACTTAGATACTTTTTTTGGCCCCTTTTCAGATAGTTGGAAGAAATCTTTCTGATTGTATGATTTATTTTTTATTAGACAGATACGAAAATGTACGCCGAAGTGAAGGAAGTTCCTTCTTCATTTTAAAGCAAATACAAATTTAATAATTTTTATTTGAAGAACATTGAACATAAAATATTGTCATTGCGAACCGCGACAACCAAATGGCGCGCCGTGATCACGATCAAACTTTTGAGTTTACATTAAACGATGAACAGAAACGAGCGTGGCGCAAGACTTACATGATTTGTAAACGAAATATCGAGCGCGAAGCGCGAGTGTCTTGATGAGAATGTATTCCTTAAGGTCGATAGAACCTTAAGTAAATTAGTTCCTCTTTCTATGTAAAGTTAACATAATTAAACCAAACGCAGGTCATAACGATGAAGCTAACTAAGAGAGCATTAGCCCGCCAAGCGCGCAATAGTAAGCACATGAAGTGCGAAAACCAAGATGAACCGAGCTTAAAGCGTCAGGCAAATGTGTCCGAGCGCGTAGCGCGAGGTGAATATATTATCGAGCGCGAAGCGCGAGATACAACAGGTGCGCGCCCTAGGCGCGCTCAAACTAGCGAGCGAAGCGAGCCGCGCGCAAAGCGCGCGATGAGAATGTGCCCGCGAAGCGGGCAGATTTTTTTTTCTCACTTTTCTAATGTCCATTTTAATCACCTCCTTGGTTGTTGAACCTCTGATTCTGGCACTGGTTGTTTTAGGCCATCTACTTCCGGAGGATGTGGCGGTGCTGGATCATCACCAAGTTGAGGAAGAACATCAATTGCCACTGCTTGTTCGTGTGACGCGGTTTCCTCTAACTGCTGTTTATTGCCGTTGTTTTTCCACTCTGAATAAACCTGCTGTTTAATCTCCATCGCTCGATCTTCTGAGATAACTAGATTAGTTCTGATGTCCTTCACCTTAGCGAAAAGATCTCTTAATGCGACTTTCTCTATTTGAGGATACTTTTCGGCAAATTTCGTTCTGAAATTCTGTCCTTTTTTACGTGATGTTTCAAACTTCGCACTTTCATAATAGAGACGCATCAATTCCTCATTCATTGTGGTATCCCACTTGATGCTCTCCCACGGTATTTCTGTTGAAGAGGTTGGCTGCAAATAGCTAACGCTAGCCAAAGTATCCTCAGCAGACACAGTTGATGTTTCACAGCTTACCGTATGTCGCAGATGTTCTTGCTGGCCAGCTGTTTGATTAGTGAGATCTGCCTGAACATCTCGCAGCTCACCGTCACCACCGTCCCGCATGCTGTGGCCATTATCATTTATGGGTTTTGGTGTTCCTCTTAGTCACTTTCCTCTTCGTTCTCTGCCTGTCTGGCGTGGGAAACCATGTCAGTAGCAATGCTACGGCTAACGTGGCCGCCAAATTCATGAAAAGAAAGCTCAAGCCCTACCGCGACGACAACGAAAGAACACCTTCGCTAGGGTTTATTATTATTATTATTATATTTCTCAATGAGAATTTATCTTCTTTGGTTGAAATTCGGTTAAAAGTTGAAAAATTTGTGTTCAAACTTTTTTTTTGAAAACTTTACATTTCAGATGAAAACTCGTCTTTTCAAAAAACCCTTATTTTTTCTTCAACCTTTATAACTTTCGACCTCATTGAGATATTTATTAGTTTATTTCAAATTCTAACGACGTTTATCGTCTACTTTCAAAACGCGCAAGAAAACTAAAAGAAGGTTTCAAATTAACAAAATGGCAGCGGTTTTTCTGAAAAAATTAAAAATCGATTTTCTCAAAAAACCCACCTTTAAACTTCTTGGCTTTTCCTCTATTATAATATGAAAAATATCGCGAAAGAACAAAATAGACATTTTCCATAGAACGTTTTTAGACGTGCAAACTTTTATCTTAACATTTTTTCGTATCTCTCATTGTTTCCAAGAAAAAGTAGAAAATTCGATTGTAAGAAAAAAGAATTCTCCTGGCTACAAAAGTTATTTAGCAAGCATCAACCATACAAGATATCTTCATTGTCAAAGTATAAGTTCAAGAAAATGACCAAAAAGTTTCGAGGTGGGTTTTTTAAGAAAATCGATTTTTGTTTTTTCAGAAAAACCGCTGCACATTTCGTCCCCAAGAGATTGTGTGATTTCAAGTGTACAGCCCTGCCTGATTTTAAATGGATTCGGTCAATCTTTTGTTTAAAAATACATAATTTTTTTTTAAAATTCATCTTTATGGTTACAAATGTACTTATTTGCGAGCTTATTTTGTTGAAAATTCGTCTCTTTCAGTTGAAGATTTTCCTGTTTTCGTGGAAAATTCAACTATTTGGTTGACAGATAACTTGTTTGTTGAAAATACATATATACTGGTTGAAAATTCAATTGTTCTGTAAAAATTGGTCTTTTTGGCTTAAAAACTCAACAATTTGGTTGAAAAATAACCCATCTTGTTGAAAAACCGTATTTTTTGAATGAATTCTATTGTTTTTTATAATAAATTAGAATATTTTTTAGTTATTATATTAACTATTAAATTTTTCTTTAACAATTTATCTTTTTTAGTCAGAAAAATTTAACCTGTTTGTTAATAGTTGAACTACTTTCTTAAACATACATTTTCTTGTTGAAAATTCATAATTTTGGTGGAAACTTCGTCTTTTTTAGTGAAAAATCTTTCTTTTTGGTTACTTTTTTACTACATTGTTGTTACTTTTTGTTTACTTCTTTGAGATATGTATGGATACAATTTTACTATTTTTTGAAGCTTGAGCAGTTCCGAACCCTCCGTTCTATAGTGATTTCTTTCCAGAATAATTTTCATCGAATCTATAGTAAAATTACAAAATGATAGTCACTTACTTGAAACATGAAATTCTATCTACATATATGCCTTCAAATCCTTTTTTTATGATTTAGGTTATTCTTCCTTGAAGTTTAAATGTTCAAAATGAGTTCAATCTAAATTCTTCATTCAAAATAATCAAAATTTGAATTCTTAACGAAATAATAATTATTTTAATGAAAAGAAAAGTCCGTTGTCAATAACTAATAAAAACGCATACGAAATTCAATGAAAGCTTGCTACTTATATTATGAGAATCGATCCATATCTGATATTCCAATTGTGAGAATTATTTTGAAATGATTATTAGAGTTTCAAAAATTAGTATGATGGGAATAACGCACGCAATGAAACATTTGACATTTCGATGAAAGGTGCGAGTTATTCGAGTGAAAAATACTTGCTTTCAATCAATGAAAAGTTTATGCATAGCCCCTCACATCTCTATACATAAAATTGTCTACATTCCTTGACATTACATTAACCTTCATCGAACCTGATTAGATTCAGTAAAGATGGGCAAGGAGAAATATAATTTTCCCATGATAAACACCAATGCCACACTGGAAATTTTTACGCATAAAGACAGTCGGGCTCGCTTACTATGGGGAATTATATTAAGCAAATTTGTCACGTCATCTTTAAAATCTCAGAGTAACTTAGACCAAGTCTTAAGTGTGAAATTTCGAATAAACACTCGTTACATACTCTTGCATAGTTTCTCCTATAATGTGAAGTCGCTCATTTTCTTCACAATAGTAAGACGTGTAAGACTTATTGTATGAAATTGTAGCTCTTCCTTTGGCGAATTGTGCGGCTAAGGGAACGAGTAATATACTTTGCTCGTAAAACATTTGAATGAGTTCATTTTGTGCACGAATTATGAATAGCAGTTTCTGCTTCTATTTCTGATACTGATTCATTGCAATGCAAACATATATTTGACTCTGCTCCTATCTATCGGCAAGTAATAAAAACATTTCTTTACGCTTAGAAATAATACGTCATAAACATTACTAGCATTAAAAACAAAATTAGCTAGGGAAGCAGCATCAGCAAGCAATGAAATTCCCATTTCAGCTTTTCACAAATTACTACGCAGAGGTCTCAACAGTTGATAGAACAAGGGCCGGTACACGTTTACTCCGGATGGTAGGCGGAAACTGTCTCTGTTCACGCGATGCAATATCTATTATTATACTTTTAGCACGCCGATTCGCGATTGAAGGTACAAGCTTTGCTTGAGATAGATATTCACATCTGCATATGAACCAACTTAATTAGTTATTGAGTTTCTAAAAGAATATCTAATGGCAGTTACGCAAAGATTTCCAAAATCGAGTGTGCCTTTATTTTACAGTAAAAGCCTAATTCGCAAGAATTACGCAACCGGATGACGATAATTATCATATAATCACATTATATAATCATAAGCTGTCGGCAACATAAGTCTTAAGTTAGGAACCCCAGCCAAGTTTTTGGTCTCATTTAAAAAAGTAGAATTTTTTACATTAATGCACAAAAGTTATTAAAAAATCTTTTTAATGAAATTCCTAGCAATACAAAAAGAATAGACAAAATACCCAAGTATTAAATTAGGCTACAAAATCGTATCAAAACATTATGCTTTTTTATTTGAAAAAATCTAAAATGAAAATAAGAAAAAATCTAGACTACTTGCAGTGAAATACCTAGTTATTGTCAAGCATCCAGTCATTGCCATCTACTATACTTAATAAAATGAAAAAATAAGAATTAATTGTATAAAAATGAGCAATAAAGCATAAAAATATGTTAAAACTATTTTTTTAGTAAGTTTCAACAGTGACGCATATTTTGAACTTTTAGAGCCAGGTGTATCAGAGAAAAAAACCTAGATTACGCAGCTATGTCCGGCGAGAGCGAAATTTACTGCATGAGCTGCAAGCGTGTGGTTACACGAATCGAGATACTGCGGTCTCTCTTTGGCACGCACCGTGTTTTTAACAACAACCCTGCTGAGAGTTCTGCTTTCAATGAGGCATTTGAATTTATGATATAGAAGACTAATTATTGGACAGCTCAAGGACCAAAAAAATCATAAAGCCGTAGAAAGGCATTTCCGTAATTTATTATATTATATTATTATTATGATACCATTAAGCCATTTCCTTTTCGGGGTAAGCACGACTTGCTCGTTTGGAAAGTAGTAGTGTGTAGGTGGGTATATAGGTATAAAGAAGATAGGTATATAGGTATTAGGTATATATATATATTTTAGATTGATCTGGAGTTCTCGTGTTATTTATTTAAATGACACGTTCATTCCGCAACACTGCTTCGAGCCAGGTTGTTGATCAATCTCTCTAGCAATCACCCCAAGTGAAGAGCCTCACAAAATTGTTATGTGAGGTTCCCCACTTTGGCCCATTAGTATCCAAGGTCTTTCTTTCAGGCGTCATTCACTATATTGTCACTCTGTTTACAAACTATTTGTTGCCACACTTTTCTGTCCCGGCATACAACTCTAGCTTCCTTCACGTCCATGCATTTTTCCATGCAAGCTCTCGTGTTTCTATGGCTTCTTATGTCTCTTCGGAATAATGTCTCATTCACAGATTCTAACCATTATTTCAGCGGTCTAATTCTGGGCATTCTGTAATTTACTTTACCTCTGAACACTTGTTTTTTCAGTCGTTTATCTTTCATTCTTTCAAGATGACCGAACCATCTCAACTGATTTCTTTCCCATGTGTCAGCAATTGTCTCTTTTGCACCACATTCTTTGGGGATTATCTCGTTTCTGACTTTATCCATCAGTGTTTTCCCGTATACTGTGCGCGGAGGTTTCATGCCAATCGCGTTAACGTGACTCCTGTCCCCTTCTTGACATGTCCATGTCTCGCTACCGTATAGTACAGTTGGTAAAAATATAGAATTATGTAGGGCCATTTTAGCTTTTATTGATATGTTTTTATTTCTGAGAATGGACCCTGCTCTAACGATAACCAGCTTACCCTTATTTATGCGCCTATCTAACTTTCCATCTATTTTTCCGTCGCTTGTGAAAAGGCTACTCAGATATACGAATTCGTCAACTTGTTCTAATCTCTCGTCATTTTTTTCATGAGATTTTCGTTTTAATTACATTAATTTTGAGGCCTATGTTCTTCATGCTTGTATTAAGTTTATTCAACATTCTTTGCAAGTCCTTTATTGATTCTTTCATAAAAAATCTTGTCATCTGCGAAAGCCAACCCACGTACCTTCACTGTTCCGAGATCTACACCTTCCTCATCGAAGATGGCCACTCTTAGACACTTATCCTTCAATATGGTAAATAGCCATGATGACATAACGCATCCTTGTTTCACGCCTTGCACAATGTCGATTCAGTCACTCAGTTTCCCATTTACCCTTACACTCGCTTTACTACCTGTATATATTGCTTTTATCGCTTGTAGGAGCCGTCCATTGACTCTGTACTCTTCAAGGACTTCCCACAGTTTACTTCTATTTACCTTCTTAAATGCTTTTTCTAAGTCAACAAGTGCACAGAAAACTTTCTTTTCTACTCTCAAGCTTTTTCTGTGATCTGTCTTAAACTAAATATCTGATCTGTATATGATCTTTCTGGTATAAATCCACTTTGGACTTCCCATATCTTTTCTTCTGTAATTTTCATTACCCTACGAATATGTATTTTTAAGTATATTTTGCTTACGGTACTTAGTAAGCTGATACCTCTGTAATTACTGCAGTTGCTTTTATCTCCCTTTCATTTGTATATTGGTACGATAATCGCTTTTCTCCAATCGTCTGGGACTTCTCCCATCTCGACACACCAATTCGCAAAATATGTAAGGTATATACTCGCCACCGTATTTAAGCATTTCAGCGGTAATACTGTCTACACCAGCAGCCTTATCATTTTTTAAGTTCTTAATTATATCTCTAATCTCAGTGACATAGACTTTTTTAATTGAGTTCTCTAATGCATTATGTTTTATGTCGCAGTTTTGTTGCCTTATATCTTCACCTCCTTATAGTTCTTTAGGAGAGTCTTTTAAAGCGTCTACTATCTCGTCTATATAATACAGCAGTTCACCTTTGCTGTTTCTCATGCTGACAAACTCTGTACTTTTACTTTCCTTCAACAGTTTAAATAATAGTTTCATAATTCCTTCGAAGCCGTTTTGCATTTTCTTCTCTTCTTCTATTTTGATTTTATCTTTACTCTCCTTGACTAGTCGTTTAACTTTCCTCTCTTTGTGTCCGTAATCATTTTTGAGCCTATTTCTCTCCTCTTTGCTAAGACCTGTGATGTTCAGCATTTTTTTGTGCGCTTCTTTCTTTCTTTTTGTGCTGCTTCAATTTCGTCATTTCACCACGCATCACCAGACTTTCTTTCTTCCTACCACTGCCGTACCACACACTCCAATCGCAGTTTTAACAATGATATCGCGTAACAAGGTCCACGCGCTCTCTACATCATTATTGCTTATAAGCGCTTCCCAAGTTGCCCTATCTATGCGTTCGTTTAACCTATTTTAAAACTCTACCTATTCGCACTTCTGGTTTCTGTAAATTTTCAATCTTTATTCGCGTTTGTTTCGTTTCTTTTGTTCTCTTTTTTTTCCATCCCCAAACTAAGTTTATTTTGGAGACTAGAAGGTAATGATCAGTGTTTCATTCGGAACCCCTCATAACTCTTGTATCTTTGTCAAGTTCTCTTAATCTTTCATCCGCAATCAAGAAGTCAATTATACTGCGGCTATTTCCTTCACACCAGGTGTACATGTGGATCATTTTATGTCTAAACCAAATATTTGTAATAAATGGGCCCTCTTCCAAGCATAAGCTAGCTAATTTTTCCCCGTTATAATTTTTTCTTCTTGGATCCCCAAAATTACCTAGCACCCTTTCTGTATCTGTATCCGATTTCCAGGTTCACTTGAATTTTGCGAATATAAATCTTTTATGAAGTTCTGTGTATACATGAAACACAGTTTATAGAAAAATAAGCAAACTATAAGATTTAATATTTAATTTCTAAATTTTTCAATATATTTAACAAATCACCATGAGTCTATCAATTTCATAATAAATTAATTTGGAGGTTTAAAACATAGAAAAATTCAAAAAATTAATCGTAATTTACGAAAATTTAGGAAATTTATCGAAATTTTTGGCAATTCACTGGTAATTGTCCATAACACAGATTAATGCGTAGGCGCGAACATTGATTTGAGGTCCATAGGTTGCAAGCGTCAACTTTCTTATTGCCCTACAGACATAGAAGTGACTTTTCAATATATATGTGAACTAAAATATCGTGCGAAATGCGGGAAGTATTGGTTTCTATTAGGTGCCTATTAGGACCTGCTTTGTTCCAAGCGCTACAAGTACGATATTGCTTCCCTAATTGGTTCTATTAATTACTTCGGTGGCATGTTGAAATCAATAATTGGATTAAAATTCGAAGTGATATGTTTTAAGTGGCTCTATTAGGAATCTATTCGGTATTTAATCTACTACTGTGACGGAAATTGTAATTGAAAGAATCTTTCTATGTGGCTCTATTAGGCTTTCGAAAACAAATATTCTTTGTGCTGTATTTTTCTAATAGGTTCTAATCGGGACCAATGAGGTATTCATTTACTCTAAATGTTACAAAATACAAACTTGCTTCTCTAATAGACTGTAATAGGATTATTACCGGCTAATCGGAATTATATTAATTGGATTAAAATTCAAAGTGCAGCCTTCGAGGTGGTTCTATCAGGTACCTATTAGGTTGTATTTTATGGGAAGTTGCAAACTTACAAAATTGCTTCTCTAATAGGCTTTATTAGGATTGTTAGTGGATAATCGGAATTAAATAATTGGATTAAAATTTAAAGTTTCTGGATAGAAAATAATATATTTTCGATAAACAAGTTTTTTTACAAGGTGTATTGTGCAAAATAAAATGAAAATTGAAATGAGTTGTAACTTGTCGCCAATGTGCTTCCATAATTTATACATATTTGCAATTATTAATTAGGAGTTGTTTAAACTAATTAATTGAACTAAAACCCAAGTTGAAAAGTATTATAAAAGAATTAGATTAATCGAAAACTTTAAATTTTATGAAGGTTTTCATATAACAGAAAATGTTTGTTATTTTCAATAAGGTTATTGAAATGTGTTTTAACTGTACTGTTCTTTTTTTGAGCAGTTGTAGATGGTTTTTGAACGGCTTAAATCCACAAGGAAAAAGAAGTATTGAGCCCTTTGTGAAATAATTGAAATTCAATTATTTCTTTTACATATGTTTAATTTTTGTGTTGGAAAAGTTATTCCAAATTTAAAACTGATATGAGTATAAAAGTATAGTGAAAGAATTGGATAAATTGAAAACTGAGCGTTTAATGGAAGTTTTTGTAAAGAATAAAATTATTCTTTTGTCATTGAGGTTATTAAAGCATTTTTGTACTTGATTTTCTTTATTACTTTTGGATCGTTTAAAACGTTTTGAATATTTAAAGTCTAAAAGTATTGAGTCCTTTCTGAAATAAGTGAAATTCGATCCTTTGTTTCACATATTTTAAATTACACAGGCCGAGAAAAATGACATCATTTTTGTACCTAAAGACCGAACTATGTGACCCCGAAGGATTTTGGTATGCCAAAACCGAATCCGTCATCCAAATTTTTCCTATACGTCAGGTTTCTGAGATATCCTAACCTGAAAGTGCAAAAATGGCTATTTTTCGCCATATTTGAGGCAATATAACACGATCAGCAATTTTTTCTTCAGTTTCTCTTCGCCTTGCATTATTCCGCAATGCAATGTGGAACCGAAATGGTTACTGTGTGATATCTCGGAGAAAAAGATCGGTTCTGGATGATCAGAAATGGAAATAGAAGATAAAAAGCGAGTACTAAACGGTGGCGTTAGCAGTTTTTGAGGACAAAAATTGCTGATCGTGTTATATAGCCTCAAATATGGCTGAAAATAGCCATTTTTGCACATTCAGGTTAGGATATCTGAAAAACCTGACGTATATAGAAAAAATTTACATAACGGATTCGGTTTTAGGATACCAAAATCCTTCGGCCTGTGGTATTGTTTGAGAACTGTTATTTCGCATTGAAGCCTGAGTAAAAAAGTATTATAAAATAATTGGATAAATTGAAAAGTGTCCGTTTTATGGAGATTTTTGTATTATAGAAAATTGCTTTTTGTCTCCAAGTTTATTAGAGAATTTTTGAACTTGGCTTTCCTTTATTGCTTATTACCTTTGGATAGTTTATAAGCTTTTTAAATATTTAAAGAAAAAAGACTATCGATCCGTATTTGAAATAAATAAAATTTAATTTTAAATTTATTCTAAATAAAGTTTTTTTATTAAAGTCTCTCGAAAATTTTCAATTTGCCTTAGAACTACCCACTGGTCATCAGAAATACGTTTTCTTTAAAGAAACATTGAGTCAAAAAATACTTGGCCGAGATTTTGTAACCAAGATCCAAGTACATCGATAGCGAAATGAGTTAGAGCACGCGGTAGAATACACAAGTTTAGGTAGTATAGGTACGATTCGAATCCTCAGCGAGTTAGATTTTTCAAAGCGTTGAAGCGTGCGACTATATGTGCAAGCGACCGTATTGGCGAATTGTGTACTTAACAACTATAAAAAATGAAGATTATATAAGAATAAGTTAGGATATAACTTTTTTTTTCAGAAATCTTACCTAATAAGATCCAATTAGAAAGTTCACAATAACCTAATAGAACACCACATAGAACCAGGAATTAAACCCACTTTCGGAAGTAATAGTACCTGATAGAAACCACATCCTCTTAAGTTTCTATTCGGCTTCTAATAGACATTTTCCTAGGAAATACAAACGACATCAGATCCTAATAAGATCCTGTTAGAAAGTTTAAAATTACCAAATATGAACCACACAGAAATCGGATTCAAATCCGATTAGGTTCCACTTACGTTCCGCTTAGAAACCAATAGCTAATACGGTACGAGTGCTGAATAAAGACACATTAGATCCTAATAAGATCCAATTAAAAAGTTCACAATTACCTAATAGAAGCCACATCATATCAGGTTTCTATTTGGATTCTAATAGGCATTTTTACTAGGGCTGCTCCTTGTGCAACAAACGTCGCACTCTTCAGTAAAGACCAACTCATCTCTCTCGTTGCACAACATAGTGTTTCTTGCCTAGATCAGAATGTTGATGTAGAAGCGGTGGAAACGTGAAGAGGTTTCAAATTGGCCACTTACGACCCGCTCTAAAGGCCTCGAAAGTCGAATTTTCAAATGGGGCGTCGTAAAATAGCATATTGCCTAACAAGTTGAGGAAGTGGACGAATTCAAAAAGTGTGAAGTTAGCCCACGAGTTGGAATCATTGTTTCTCCCCTTGTCTCGTATACAATTTTCAAACATTTATATTAAAAATTATACGTTATGATGCCTGTAAATCAAAAATGTTGCATTTTTTTACGTATACCGGAGACGCCCATACACAAAACGTCCATTGTCTAAAGTTGAATTTAAGACGTGCATCAAGATGACGCGCGCATGCTTTACTGATGGAGTTACATAAGATATCGCAGTTTCTGTGAGCTGTTTTTTACTTTCTTACTGACAAGGTACCTATTTTTTTGCTCAGGGTTCAAAATACGCGCAAGCATGCAATTGACTACTTTCGCCTTGATATACAGGCATCGGAAGTCGAATTTTCAATAGGGATGTTCAGAAAAAAGTATTAGTATGTTTGCCTATGAAATCCTTCTTGATAATTGCTTGATATCTGCTTCCTGCAGAGATCATCAAGGGAGAATTGTGTAAAGTCCGCAGAGGTTTTTAATTGGCCCAAGCAAACTGAAACCCGAAGGCCTCAAAAGCGCGTGATTTTGAAATCCAAGTCCTCAATCTGGTCCTTTTTTGTAAATGTAAATTGAAAAGCAGTTTTGAATTTTTCGCGCGTTTACCTAAAAACTATGGGTTCTGGTTAGCTTTGTATGCACGCAGGAGCTAAAAAGCAGCTTCTTGACTCCACTTTCCCTCAAAGATCTCTAGCTTTCTGGACTGATTTTCATATGCTGAAGAAGCTAGATAACTAGTAGCTACCATCTATTACTTGAAAATTGATTGATAGCTGTAAAATAGACGTAAATTCTGGTGTATTCAAACATTTGAAAATTTATTCCGAAGCGGATAAAGTTTGGAAGGACACCTTATTCTGTAGACGTTGTCACCATGCGTAAGCAGTCATACCTTGTAATCTTCTTGTGTACATTGACAGATTTGTTTACCTTTAACTCTCAGTCGAAGGATTTTCGAGAATACGACGAAGGTGAAGAAGGGATTGGTAATCGGAAAAGATTCTTTTCTCTTATTGCAAAGCGATACGACTCACTTTGCATTCGAATGTCTGTTTTGGCATGTACCATTAACTTGACGCAGGTCGGTGTTGAGTGAAGTAATGAGAAGAGAGTAGAAGACCAAAAAAAAATTGGTTCTGTCGATTTGCGAATCGTCATTAGCTCTTCCAAGTATTTGCATGGAAAGGAAACGTGGTTTGAGTTTCCGCGGACTCGTTTTAACATATTTGACGCGTAAAGTCGCGTTGATAGCACCAGAATACAGTCATAAAATTCCAAGCTACTGTGAAACACAACGAAAAAGATAACGACAGGAAGAAAGTGAGAGAGGATAACCGCTGGGTATTTATGAAAAATTCGAATGCATCGGGATACTCAATTTGTACATGAATCAATCTCGTACCGAACGATCTTCTCGCTTCCGGGTAAATAAAAATAGTGAAAATCAGGAACGTTTTTCTTGTATTTATTAGAGATTGAAGCAAATCATGACTTGACAATCAAATATTTCGCAAAGGCTTAACAGATCAATAGCAGATTCCATTTGAAAAATGCTTAATTGATACACATATTTTGTCTAAAATCGTCTCAAATCCATTAAAAAGTCCGGGAAGCTTTAAAAGAGCGTTAGTTTCAATATATGTCAAACTTCCCCTATGTGAAAGAAGTATTGGTGGGTATTGGATCTAATACTTTCTTTCGCGAATAAGTATTGGAAATCCGATTCTTTCTCGCGAAAAATGTACGGGATCCTATACTTACCAATACTTCTTTTTTCATAAGGGTTGTATTACATTCCAAATATAAATCCGTTCAAGAATTACGTAACGGAATTTTTGGCTATTGCCCCCCCCCCCCCTATGTAAAATTCTCTACATTGATGTTTTCCTACCGTTTCTGTAGTTTTTCGCCATTATTCACCACTGAGTTAGACCCCCTCCCCCACACTTTTTCAAAGTAATACTTGAACGGCCACTATATTGCTGTTCTTTTCTGCAAGACTTTGTCTAGGCATCCGTAATTCTGCATGAATCGCCCACCCGTCACGGAATGGCTATTTCTCCTAAAATTCTCTGCTCCACAGATATAATAATACTTACTTTGATTTAATTGATCGTATCTAATCGTTCGGAAATTCGGTTTATCCAGCAATATTTCAACATTTTGACTAACTCAAAATATCAAATAATAATGTTGTTCGAAGGAACTGATAAAATAGGTTTTGGTTGAAGGGATACGATAAAATGAGAGGCAATCGCGCAAGAATGACAACCGTGTTAGTCAGAGCATGAAAGCGAATGTTTCCCTTTGGGAACTTTCGTGGTCTCGTTTCCTCTGTGCATAGTGATTCTAGTTGTAAAGCCCTGGTTGCAGGGGCGAGTTTCAGCAGCTTTACAGAATCTTAGATTTCGCTTCACAAAGTGATCGCCCCTTATGGAAAAATTTTGGGACAGTCTCGAATCATGCTGAAGCCAGTTCAGTTTTTGTCAAGGTGGTCTACAGACGGAATACTAGCCTCGCATTGTCTTGGTGCTGGATATATTTGCTACGTGTTTGACTTAAAGCTTTCTGCTGCCTAGTGCCAGTCTTGGCGCTATCTAGAAGTACGGTACGAATTTTAACATTTGAAGAGTTCCAGATTTGAGCTACTTTTTAGACTGAATCGCGGTCTTGACGTAAACAAAAACACATAAGTAAATTCAGAAAATTATAATTTTAAAATAAAAGACTGAAAGATGAAATCTTATTATACAAACTGTATTCTTAACAATTTCTATCTAGTAAATGTTCAAAATACGTTTGCTTTCTATTGACTTACATAGTAAAGTAATAGTAAATTGATATTAGTTATAATATGTATAATTTGTCTATGTTTTATATTTATAATATTCCAGAAAATAAAAATTTTAACATAAATGATTTATTTATTCTATTATCATTATTGATTTAAGGCGTAAATGATAATTGAGCCTTACGTATTAATTATTTAATATAATAAATAATTATTATTTCATGACGGAATTGCAGGTATAATCATACCAAGCTTATCATTCTCATTACATATTATTATTAGAATGATTATTACTTTGGATACGAGTTGAAATTCATATCCAACAAAAAAGATCAAAATTTTCAACTAATTTTTTTATTATTTTGTGTACAAAAACTTTTTTCATATTTCTAATTATCTGAAGAATCTATATATTAGAGTTTCATTTGTTAAAAAATAATTGTTTCATTCAGTTACACTGAGAAACTTTAGGTTAGAAAAATTACTAAAACGGATAGCAAATGGGGGCAAAATGCTTAAATTTCGACATTTTAATACATAAATAATAAGTTATACTATTTTTATAAGAAGATTTCCTATTTGGTAATAGCAATCCTTACTATTTTCTGTAGTAAAATCCGATGTAGGAAAAATTAGTAGAGAAATTAATAAATTGTACAAAAAGAATAAAAGTAATAAGTATTTTAAATAACATGATATACTAAATATGTAGAAGAAATTACTATTGTCTGTAGGAACACGATGTGTATTATGGACATTTCTTACTTTTTGTAACAAAGGTTAATACCAATTATTAAATTTGGTCCCAAATATTACATCTAATTTATGTTTCAATGCAAAAAAACGTAATTTAAAGAAAAATATTTACTTATTTTAATTACATTAAAAATTTTGTTGTTTAAAATTATAAAAATATCATGAATATTGATCAATTAAGGATTAAATGAATTAGAACCAATAAACTTTCTATCATTTGGGTCATATGGAAGTTTTCATTCTGAGTCCCACAATGTCTTATAGGTAGATGGATCATCGCCCGACTGCTGTCCCGGAGACGCGTGTTCGATTCCCGCCAGCCTTCGTTTTCTTTTAACCCGATTTTTCTGTTTCAGCCGTATAATATAATACTATCTTTTTAAGAATGTATACATATATGTAATTTCTGATGTCAATTCTTAATTTAAATAAATGTGAATTATGCGTTAAATGTAGAACATGTGTGTAGGTAGGCTTGTGTGAAAGTTAGCAACACGTATTTATTTTTTTTACTATTCCCACTGTAGCATATTTTGCTAACCAGTTAGTAATTCGGTGCGCACGGTCCCTGCGCATCATTTTACTACAGCACTTTGTAAATACTGTTATCTTCTACAGATATTAATCCAACAAATTTACTACTTTCTCCTACCAAAATTAGTAAATAGTGCAGACTTGCAGTTTTACTACAGAGGTTAATAAATACTTCAAATGTCTTTTACAATAAATGCAATAGTTTTAACTTTTATTCCAATATATTTTATAATTCTTTAAGTAGCTACGAGTTACTGTTGAGGTTAGTAAATATTATTAAAATTTGCTTTTTGCCTCTCATTGCAAAGTTCAGATAGTGAAATCTAGTGTGATTTTTAACAAGAAATACAAACAAGGGTTTCTCAGTGTACCAACCAATTTTTATCAAATAAACGATCTGTCTAGAAACTAAAGGCGGAATACAAAGTCCTAACACCAGGCTTTGAAGCTTTATTTCTCGGCGAGAAAAAATCGCAGAATTTTGAATCAAAGACAGAAACATCCTTCAACATTACACTTGTGAAATGATGTCAGTTTGATTACTGTCAAAAATTTTGTGTCTTTCCTGTGACAGAAAATGTGTGAAAAACCAGGAGAAATAACCCTCAACTTTCACTACGTCGACTTCGAAGTCCCTTTGAAATCCTTTGAAGTTCTTCACAATTGGCATCAGAATTTTGAAAAAATTCGCGAGCATTCTTTAACATGTACTTCACAAATGGCAATTTTTTACTTCAATTTGAAGATTATTTTAATTAGTGGAGCTAGAAATGTAAAAAATAATGATCTCGGCCTTGGATAGATATTTCAAGCTGAACTCTAGCTTCAAAGAAGCTTCTCGATTCAACGGTTTTATCTCAAAAGTTGAATAGTGAATAAAAGTGAATAATGTCTAAATTAGAAGCATCAAAATAATGAAGATCTTAATGAGTTTCAATGCTTGAAAACTCGTACTGAAAAAACGTGCTTTCTCGGCATTGCCGAAGTTAAGCATGGAACAGATCCCTTAAAAAAAGAGGGTCAAGTTCCCGAAAGCCATAGGCGTAGACTGAATCTCCTGTTCACTACACATCACATCTACACATCATTTTCAAAGCATCATTCAGCCTTTAAAGTCCACGCCTATGGCTTTCAGGAGTTGGACCCTTTTTTTGAGGGATCTGTTTCACGCTTAAATTTGACAATGCAGAGAAAGGACGTTGCTTCAATACGAGTTCTCCAGCATTGAAACTCATTAAGATCGTGATTATTCCGATGCTTTTAACTCAGACATTAATACTTTTTATTGACTATTCAACTTTTGAGATCAAACCGCTGAATCGAGAAGCTTCTTTCAAGCTGGAGTTCAGCTTGAAACCTCGATCCAGAGCCGCGATAATTATTTTTTACATTTCTATCTCTACTAATTAAAATAATCATCAAATTGTAGTAAAAAATTGCCATTTGTAAAGTACATGTTAAAGAATGCTCGCGAATTTTTTCAAATTTCTGATACCAATTTTCCCACTTGTGAAAAACTTCAAAGTGCACGTAGTGAAAGTTGAGGGTCATTTCTCCTGTTTTTTCACATATTTTCTGTCACAGAAAAGACACAAAATTTTTAACAGAAATCAAACTGACATAATTTCAGAAGTGTAATGTTGAAGGATGTTTCTGTCTTTGACTCAACATTCTGCGATTTTTGCTCGCCGAGAAATAAAGGTTCAAAGCCAGGTTTTAGGATTTTTTGTCCGGACTTTAGTTGATCCGAGCGTTTACATCAGAGTCTAGCGACTGGACAGTCAGTCTATGGCGCGGTAAGTGTCGACATAAGGCGGCCTAGACAGAAACAGTACGGCGCAGCGAAACGAAACTTTCCCACACAGAGTGTCTCTTGTTCCGCGGACCGTGCTGCATCACCCCAAAGGTCATCCGGGTCAAGTCAACCACATGGTTCTGCGAATTCGACCATCACATCGTGTAACGTGAATTAACTTACACTTTAATATTTTGACTTACGTTTTCGGATATTTGAGATAATACAATTTTTTACATCCAAAAACAATCGCTGCTGCTTCTTTATCAATTTGAGCGCGAGTTCTTTCATTCTTGGCAATCTTTTGAGAGGCGAAAGCTTTTGGCTTTTCTGATCCATCTGGACAATATGAGCTAAGACTGTCGATAAACCATAATCAGATGCATCGCAATTTAATATTATTGGATATGGATACTTTGGATTGAAATGAACCAAGATTTCAGTTGATATTAACGCCTTTTTTGTATTTTCGAATGCTTTATCACAACCTTTGAGCATTCCCAATTTCCGCAATTTAGTAACTCATACGACAGTCGTAAAATATCAGCACGTTTTTTAATAAATTTTTCGTAATATGTTACTAAACCTATCCAAGCAGCTCGCTCATTTTTGTTTACAGGTTCTAGTGCTTCAATGATTGCTTTTATTTCCTCATCTGTTTTATGCAATCTATCTTTCTTTAATTTAAAACCTAAATGAGTTACAGAATCTTAAAAAAATGCTCTCTTTTTTCAGTTTACTTTTAAAGCTTTACGAAGCAATCTTTTTAACAACATTTTTAATCTTCCTACACGAGTTTCTGTATTATGACCTGTTACTAAAATGCCGTCTCTGAAACAGCTATACCTGGTATATCTTTTAATATTTGTTCAAATATTCGCTGAAAATTACCAGGTGCAGATGAAACTCCGTGTGGGATACGCGTGTACTTAAATAATCCCTTATGTGTGAAGAAATATAGTTAGATATTTTTGACTTTCATCGTCGACTAAAATTTGTTGATACGCATACTGGAGATCCATCTTTGAAAATTTAACTCCTCCTTGTAAAGGCGCAAAAATTTGGTCAATTAATGGTATTGGGTGTTTATCTATAATCAAATGTGGGTTGAGAGTTACCTTAAAGTTACCACAAATTTTAACTGTACTCATTTTCTACTGTATCCTTTAATTTCAATGCCAATTTAACTGGTTTTTTAGCTGATGAAATAGTATTTTCTCTCAGATACAGCTTGATTTTTTCACCCAATAACGTACCTTGACCTGGAGAGAAAATTTCTTTCAATTCTTCTTGAATACTATTCGTTATTTTATTTTCCCCTTGGCAAATTTATAATCATTACTGAATCTGGAATTTTTAAAGGCCACAATCCAAATTTTTGTAACCAATATCACTCATTGGTGGTCCAACATCTCCAATATACAAACCTCACAATTCTTTTTTATTATTTAGTTCGACGAATATTTGTCTCTAAAAGGTTCGGCTACTACAGTTATATATGAACCTGTATGAACTTCGAATGTTACTTCACTATCTCGAATCTTAACTTTTAATTCCATTGGATCAGCTTTTACTTTTTTATCAAAAGTGCAAGAAAAAATGTCTTCACTATTTTCTGAATTATTTTCAAAATTTTCTTCCTCAACATATCTTACCAAATTATTTTCTCTCAATTTACAACAAGCTGATATCAGATGTCCATTAGTCTTACAATATTTACATGATAAATGTCTAAATCTACACTCTCTGGTAAATTGACAAATTGTATTACAACAATAACTATTATTAGACTTCTTATCTGTGTGTTTCTCTGCTGACGAGCTGGCCTCCGGTGCTTGTTCCGATGTCCTTGGATGTTGTGATGACCATGACTGCTGTGGTTTCCTGTTCCTTCCATGTTTCCATTTAGGTTGTTTCCATGTGTGATATTAAAATTTTTTAAACTGCTTCGAATTGTTCCTGCCTGATTTTTTTTCTATCAGACCGATTATCTTTCATATAGTTTACAGAATCAGTAGGCTCTTATTTGATTAGTATTTTTTTTACATGATTTGCCTGGTACTGTGCTGCCTCCCTCGCTTCAGCAATTTCCAAAACTTTTGCGTACGTAAGATTTTTCTCTCTAAAAAATTTCACTTTAGTATCATGATCTTTCACACCACAGACCATTTGATCTCTTAATGCAACATTTAGATCTGGAAAATTACAGTTGATTGATAATCTTTTCAAACGATTAATAAAAGTTGCTACTGTCTCATCGTCTTCTTGTTTCGATTGATAAAATTTAGGTGCAATTGCAGAATAGGGGCGTCACCTCTGTTTTGGCTGGAAAAATGTTATGTTTCGGCAACAGCCTATTAGAATCAGTAAGGAACCCCTTAGACTGGTCACAAAAATAATGTTGGTCAAATCCCTACCCTTTCCAGCGTCCCGTATCCTCTTGTCTCAAGTGACAGCTGATGTGCGTGAAACTCTCCTTTTTTCTCGACATAATAGCTTATGTCAGCATACAAAAATATCGAATAAATTTGGATCAATTCAAACAATTCAATTTCAATTATTCACAGTGTTTCTGGTCGTACGGATGTTCAAAAAACACCTAAACTGTAAGTTAAATATGATAATTCCGATATCGTGACAGAACCATATTTGAGACATCGTAGTAAAAATAATTGTAAACGTCTTGCTGATGAAATCGCTTAATTTATCGTTCAATTACACATTTCAATAGTTTGTTGCTGGAAAAAAAATTTCCAGCCAAAACAGAGATGACGCCCCTATTCTGCAATCTAAACAAAATTTACATCTTTCCATTGGTTCAGAAGGAGTCGGTTTAAAGTGATTTTTGACAATTTTCACTAAATCTTCGTATGATTTTTCTTTCGGTAATTTTGGGTCTTCAATATTTGTTCCTGCTCTTTAAGATTCTTATAAGAGAAAACTGCCTACACGGAACGATCTAAAGGGTGGATATTCAAAGTCGTATAAGAAAATTAAAAACCAAATACGAAAGAATTATAAGCTTTTATTCGGCTCTTGTATGCTCTAAAAATCCAATTTCCAAAACCACCCCTACGAACAACAAAAATACTCCATATATAAGATCTCAAATTTGGAAAAAACGAAGTGCGCAAGAATTTTGGGCTTATTTTGGGCTCTACAATGCACAACAAAAAAATTCCGAAAACCACTCCTATGTGCCAAAAGCCACCCCTTTGCGAAAAACAAATCTGCAAAGAACATAGAGCATCAGCATTTCGGGCGCATTTTGGGCTTTCGAATGCACACAAAAAATTCCAAAAACCAAACCTATGTACAAGAAACCAGCCACTTCGTAAAAACTCAAACAAGGAAAAACCAAAGTACGAAGCAGTGTTGGGTTTTTTTCGGTACTCGAATGCTTAAAAATTTTGTGTCCAAAACAAGCACTACATATAAGGAATCAAAATCATATGTGAAAATTGAAGTTGAAATTTTCAAGGAGCCAAAAACTCAGGAGGCTATTGCCACACTAAAATTCCGAAAAAGAATAATTTTTAGCAAGTTCGAATTGAGGTCGTTTAGAGGGGATGGTAATTAGAGTTGATATTTTTAAGGAGCACAAAAATCAAAGACTCTATTCACCCTGTAAACTTCCGAAAAATCTTATTTGCTGGCAAAGTCATGTATGCAAGGTGCAAAGAGGGTACTCTTTCCGTTAAGGGTTGGAGTCCAAGAATCAAAGTTGGTATTTTTGTGGAGGCCGAAAATCTAAGACTCCATTCACTATGTAACATTCTGAAAAAGATTTGTTTTGGCCAAGTCATACGTCAGGTGTACAGAGGGGTTGGTTTTTGGCGTTAAGGGTTGGAGCCCAAAACTCGAAGATGGTATTTTTGACAATCCCAAAAATCAGAAACTTCATTCACCCTGTACAATTCCAAAAAAGATTACTTTTGAACGAATTAATATCTGCCCCGTACGAAAAGGGTGCTTTTTGCGTTAAGGGTTGGAGCCCAAAAATCAAAGCTTGTATTTTCGTAGAGCCGAAAAATCAGAAACTCTATTCACCCTATAAAATTGCCAGCAAGATTATTATTTGGCTGAGTCCTACTGACGTTTTACAGAGGTATTCGCTTTTGGCGTTAAGGATTGGAGCTTAAGAATTAGAGTTAGTATTTTTAAGGAGCCTAAACATCAGAGACTATTCACGCTGTAAAATTCCGAGGATGATTTTTCCTTATCAAAGTTGTACTGATGGTGTACAAAGGGGTTGATTTTTAGCTTCAAGGGTTGGAGCCCAAAAATCAATGTGGGTATTTTCAAGAAGCCCAAAAATTAAAAACTCGATTGACACTGCAAAATTCTGAAAAATATTATTTTTCAGCAAAGTCCTTCAACGCAAAATGCGCATCCCCTTCGCACACCGCAGATATGACGTTGCCAAAAAATAATCAATTTTAACATTTTAAAGTGTGATTGAAGTCTCTGATTTTCGGGCTTCTCAGAAATACCTACTCCGATTTTTTTGCCCTAACCCTTATCGCTAAAAGCCAACCTCTTTGTGCACGCAACAACTGTGCACGTCGATGGTCAATGGTATAACTATGCACGTTGTAGGCCAACTAGTCCAACTGAGCATCGGTCTATCAGTGCACGTCTAAATTTCGACGTACACACATGAGACAATCCCAACTCTGCAAGTCGAAATTTAGACGTGCACAAATGAGAGTCCCCTAACTGTGCACGTCTCAATTAATATGATCAGATTTTCAACTTACAAGTCCACGTGCAGAGATGGGATACCCCCAAGTGTTTATGTCTCAATTAATATGGTCTTATTTTGCACTTAAAAGTCCACATGCACAGATGGTACACTCCCAGCTGTGCACTTCACAGTTCATTATACCAGATTTTTTACTTAAATGTCCACGAGCACAGATGACACCCTCCCAACTGTGCACGCTTTAGTAAATGCGATCAGATTTTCAATTGACAAGTTTATGCGCACAGAAGGGAGACTCCCATACGTGCACGTCTGAATTAATGCTATCACATTATGCACTTACAAATATTCATGCACACATGGTACATTCCCAGCTGAGCACGTGCACTGACAAGCTACTCCCAACTGTGTACGTGCACAGATGGGAGACTCGCAACTCTGCACGTATCAAGTAATAATATTAGATTTTTTACTTGAAGATCCACGTGCACAGATAGTACCGGCCCTGTTAATGCACGTCTCAGTTAATACGATCAGATTTTCAACTTACAAGTCCACGTACACAGATTGCATCCTCCCAACTGTGCACTTCTCTTTCACTATGATCAGATTTTCTACCTGCGAGTCCACTTGGAATAGACTGTACCCTCCAAAATGTTGCAAGGTGAATAAAGTTTTGCATTTTTGGAGTCCTCAAAAATAACAACTTTGATTTTTGGGCTCCGTCCTTTAACACAAAAAGCGCCCTCCGCGTACCGCACATATATGACTTTGCTAAAAAATAGTCATTTCCGGTAGTCGAGCAAATTTTGAGCTAGCAAAAACTGTCGGTCAGAAAGTTGGTCAGGAAGGTTCAAAGAAGTTTTCTGGAAATTTTTAGCTCAGTTAAAATAGTAGTTAACAAACTGTTGATGTTTTAATTTTTCGGCGTGATCGATTATCTCCTGCGTAGGCTGCGCCATTCTGGGCAGAATGAAGTGAACTTTGACTTAGTGTACGTAAGAGATTTTTTAATTCAAATGCAATAAAATATGAAAAACCATGGTTTATAATAATTCTTTTGTTTTGTTTCTGATTAAAATATTTAAACGTTGCCACTTCTAAAGACATCAGCCTCATAAAATTCTTAAAAATAAGTAATGTGTACACGTTTCCTTTCTGCTGTCCCGCGTGTCCTCTGTCTAAACTCTATATTTGTAAATATACCTGAATACACTTTCTGAGTTTCTTAAACCAAAAATAATCGTTAAAATATTACATGATATTTCTTTAAAGTTATATCTGAATACGTATTTAGAAAGCTATAGAAAATTTCACAATATAAATGCAGTGGCGGTTTTTACTTGAAAAAAAATAAAAGATCATTTTTAGAATAAATCTACTATTGTTTTAAAGTGATAATCATAAGCTTTAACTATAGAAAGTCTGGTTGAATTGACCAGTAAATTTACCTAAAATTATTTTTTGAGTCAAAGTTAAAATCTTGTATTTTATGTCTTTATCGGAATAATTAATATTCACCAATTAAAATCTGCAATAAATATAGTATTTCCACTTTTATTCATTTTATTTTACTTGTCTCCATGTGTTTATTTATTACATATTTTTATTTTAATACTACCAAAAATTTAACACTAATGATTCTGAATTATCACTACCCATTCTACGCAACTTAATATAAGTCCCGGTTTTTCGTATTTCAAATAAAAATTATCTGCCCAGGTGCGAATTTGGGTTGGCAGCCAGAGTTGACGGTTGGCCCAAGGTCGAGCCGGCTTTGGCAACCGAATTTTGCTGACCAAGGTTGGCCCAATTATAGCTGATCGAAGCCACCTTAGTTGTGCCAACGTTAGAAGCGGACAATGGCTTCCAAAATTCAGCCGACCGTCGGTCCAACTGTGGCCCAAGGTTGGGTCGATGGCATTTTAGGCCTTGGCAAATTGGTTCGAAATAACCATAACAATATGGTCGGCCCGACTCTGGGTGATGGTTGGCCGGATCATCGGTGTAATATTATTCACTGCAAGTAACCTCACTTTTACCGACCGGCGGTCCAACACTGGCCCATGTTTGTGTCGACGGTCGTTTGGGCTTTGGAAAATTGGCTCAAAATAACCATAACACTAAGGTTGGCCTGACTCTGGGCGATAGTTGGCCCGACCATCGGTGTAATATTTTCCATTGAAAGTAACCTCACTTTTGCCGACCGTCGGTCCAGCTCTGGCCCAAGGTTGGGTCGACGGTCGTTTGTGCTTCGGCAAATTGGCTCAAAATAACCATAAAACTATGGTTGGCCTGATTCTGGGCGATAGTTGGCCCGACCTTCGGTATAATATTATCCACTGCAAGTAACCTCACTTTTGCCGGTCGCCGGTCCAACTCTGGCCCAAGTTTGGGTCGACGGTCGTTTGGGCTTTAGCAAATTGGCTCAAAATAACCATAACACTACGGTCGGCCTGACTCTGGGCGATAGTTGGCCCGACCATCGGTGTAATATAATCCACTGGAAGTAACCTCACTGTTGCTGACCGTCGGTCCAACTCTGACCCAATGTTATGTCGACGGCCGTGTGGGTTTTCGCAAATTGGCTCAAAATAACCATAACACCACGGTCGGCCCGACTCTGCGCAAGTGATGGCCCGACCATCGGCATAACATTAGGTTGTACAAGTTATCATGATGCACCCGACGCGAGGGTTGGTCAAACCTCGGCCCAAATATGGACCGGCCGACGGATATACTAGGGTTCATTATTTCAAAACGACCAAAATTTAGGTACGAATAGCTGGATTTTTGTGTAGACATACCCATATTCGTGCCGACATTTCGGTACACGTAGACAATTCATTTTTTGTTAAGAAAAAAAATTGAAAGCTACAACTTTATGGTAAATTGTCAATGTTCCGAAAAATTAACATTTGATGTGATTCTCAATCGCTTTAAAATAGTCTGAAACACGTCAAATGCAAAACGTTACACGAAAGTTCAAAAAAAATTGTCATTAAAAAAATTGTCGCAGCTGGTGATAAAATTTCTAAGTTCCGTCGATGCAAATTTCAAATGCTCATTATAAATGCCATTTTATGTCATTATCAAAAGTTGTAAAATGGCCTGAAATGCGAAAAAAAATATTACACGAAGAAAAATTAGTCAAAGTAGGCCCAAAAAAAATGTTTAAAAAAAATTGTATATAAAATGTTTGTTAACAAACTGTAGAAAAAATTTTTAACAAAAAATTTGTGAAAAAAAATTAAAACAAAAATGTCGAAGAAAATATGTTGTAATTGGTTTAAGATATTTATTTAAAAATTATTTTATTTATATTTCCGTTAACAGTTAATTCATTTCACATCTACATGATGTCGCATAATATTAAAAAAATTATTGAGAAAAAAGAGTTCCAAATTGTTTCTTTTCAACTGCTTTGAGCTGTGCCTTATGAGGATGGCTTTTTCATTGATTTTCAATTCTGTAGGTATAGAGTGATGGGTAAGACTCCCGACTGCCAGGCGATAAATTCAGGTATAGCTGTAGGTTCGAAACCCCGTAGCGTTAGAAATTTTATTTGTAATATAATGTTTAAAAATGTAATATATGTATTCATTATAAGCAGGACCATTAGCATTGATAGTCAAAATACTCGCCATCAATTATTATTCATTTTTTGTATACTTATTTGGTGTATTTCCACCAGTTTAGTACGAACTAATCATCCTAATAGTTGGCCCGACCGTGGACCGACGATCAATTCGCAGAAGAAGCGTTGGTTAACCAATGCTTCCTCCCAATGTTGGGCCAACTTTGAAAACCAATGGTATGCCAAACTGGTAATTTGCGGTTGGATCAACCATGAGAACTATTGTTGGCCCAACTGTGTAAGATAGGGACGGCATGCGTTATCATTACGCTGGTTGGCACGACCATTGGTTAACAAAGTCAGGCCAACTTTGAAAACCAATGGTATGCCAACCTTGTATTCCGCGGTTGGCTCAACCATGACAACTATTGTTGACCCAACTATGTAAAATAGGGACGGCATACGTTATCATTACGCTGGTTGGCCCGACCATTGGCTCACAAAGTTAGGCCGAGCTTACAAAGGTTGGGCCAACCATGGCTTGACCGACAATTCGCACCTGGGTGTATCTCACCGGACGCTGCGACGAAGTTTGTGTACAGTAACGTATTGCCGGCCGGACCACAGCTTACGCGAGAGAAAATCGATCGCGTCGGAAAATTAAAACATAAACAGCTTGTTAACTACTATTTCAATTGAGCTAAAAATTACCAAAAAACATCTTTAAATCTTTCTGATAAACTTTCTCACTGACGGTTCTTGCTTGCTCAAAATTCGCTCGACTCCCGAAACGATCGAAGTTTTTTGTGCACGAATTGTGCGACGCGACGCTTCGGCAAAAAATTGTTAACTTCTTTTCAAATAAACATTTGAACTTTTGCTAACATCATCGGTTGCAGAAGATGCCAATGAATACTTCTCATAAATTTTACTTTAAAATATTGAAAAGGGCCGATTTCGTCAAGATTTGAAGTGAAAAAACGCGAAATATTTTAATCGGATAAAAAAAACAGTTTTTTGTAAATAATTCAAAAACTAAAAGAGCTACAACTTTTTTATCGAGAGAAAAAGATACGGCATTAAATTTAAGATGTGCATATGTATTTTAAAAATTAAATTTCGAAACTTTATTCTCAAGTGCTCAGGGGCCTCCCCGCTCCAGCGAAATAATTCTTATTTACTTTTTACATCCGGACCTCAATTATGAAACCCTTTGGTAACTGCAGATTTTATTTTTCGCGGGGGGTGGTTTTTTGCACATAGGGGGTGGGTTTAAACATTTTTTATGCATGTAAGAGCCCAAAATAGGGCCCACAATTTTTTTAAATTTGATTTTGAATTCTTTTGAATTTTTATGTATTGGAGGTGGACGCTTGACACTCAACTCAGTACATCCACTCGAAATTTATGATTAAAAAAAAAATAAGTAGAGTCCAAGATCGGCAATACAGCCCAAAAATAGCCCAAAAATGCCCTGAATTCTGATACAAAGAAAATTGGGAGTTTCGCTTGTGAAGGTGCTAGCTTGATGGACCTCTGAAGCTCGACACGTCTGAGTCAGACAAATAAAGACTAATTATTAATTTTTAATTCATTTGTCGTATAGCAATTTAGGATAATGGTTATAAAACACATTGCCACATTCGGTTTTTTGAATTTTAATTGATTTTCCATTACCAAGAAAGTGTGAAATTTGACCAATCGTGCTCGTGTCAACGTCTCAATGTACCGAGACGGTCGATTTCCCTATAAAATGAAAAAAGTGTACCGTTTTTAAAGTTGATATTATGAAACATAAAACCCAAAAGCTATAAGAAAAACAAATTTTCTGTGGTCGGAAAGGTGTTAAGTTTGATCAAACTTGCCCGTCTAAAAGTATCGATGCACCTTGACGGTCGATTTCTGTATAAAATGAAAAAAGTGTACCACGAATATGAAATTGAAAAAGTGTAACACTTTGAAAGTAGATATTATGAAAAATAAAACCAAAAATATGTACGGGAGAAAAATTAAATTTTTTTTTTAATTTCCATGGTGGAAAAGGTGTCAAATTTGACCAAAAGTATGCTTGCAAACGTCTCAATGCACCTAGATGGTCGATTTCTAAATAAAATGAAAGAAGTTTACTACCCTTTTTCAAGTTGATATTATGAAACATAAAACTAAAATGTTATAGCAAATATTTTTTTGCTTTCTCATACTAATGACACGGTAGTAGTTTTATGCAAAATTTCACTTTGACTGTCTGTAGTCTGTAGTATCGTGCACGCACGATAACTTTCGGAAGATTGATCAGGTTAGATTGTGTTTTGGCACACTTTTTTAATGCCTGAAAAGATAGAACGATTTTGTTAACCAGCTATTTTATATGAAAGTTAAAAAAATTAGAGCATTTTCCAAATTTGTTGGACTATTTTTTTCAAGATTTAAAAATTCTATGTACGGCTATTCATAGCACTTGGAAACTTCAACCATTGATCCTTATGACTTTTTCCGATAAAAGGACAATTATCAGAGTTATAGCAGTAGTTAAGCTATGACAGTTCGGCGGAACCACTACGTAGTTCCAGCTGCCACCCACCGATGGCGCCACTGGTCAGTTACCGACAGTCGGTAACTCGCGCAGACTCTTGCTTCAGCCAATAAGGATGGTCCCTGCTTTACCGACCAAACCCACAAGCAACTTTTATGTAGGTGGCGCGGACAGTTTGGAGGCAGGGTTCTATTAACAGCTAAACGTCGGTAAAACAACGACCGGTAATTTACCGATGAACGATAATCGCTCCGTGTTAATATGCCACTAGTCGATAAGTTGTTACCGGCAACAGATGGTGCCACCGTCTGGTCAGTTTTCGTGTCCATGCTAAGATGCAGGCCACATTGGTCGGTAAAAGATCAACGCTCAAAAATGTTTACTTCTTTGCTAATTTACCCACAGTCGTTTTCAAACATACAGTCGATACATGTGATATCTGTTTTACTGCGAGAGTATGACACCGAAGTTCAGATACATGCCGCAGCATCTCGTCGTGGGATCTCAGGCCCATATCCAGAGGCGCTTTATATTTAGCGACAGAAGATAATGGTTCATATCAGTGCTAAGATTTCAACAGCTAATAAGTTGTTACGAGCAATTGATGGCGCCACCATCAAGTCAGTTAAATTAAACTAAAATTCAATATCGCACATGGTTAGTTCAAATGACACATAGGGCTAGGGTAATCCTCAAGTTCTAGAACCTTCTACAGGTATTGGTGGAGTTGGGGTGGCGGACTATAAAAGGAGACATCAGATCAGAGTGCCGTCATTCTATCGTGCAAGGCAGTGCAATTAAAGTGGATAGTAAATATAAAATTATAAAAACAGAAAGAATAACTTGTGAAGTTGAAACATTATTAGTGTATACAGTCTACATCTAGTAGAAAATGATCCTCAAAGAGTGTATGAAACTTATTCCTGCTTTCGAGGATGTACTGACCCTGCTTTTATCATCATCATCATAGGGGAACGTACAACTAAACAAAGTTAATCGATGGCGGGACGAGTGTATACTATGTTTAAAAGCAGTGCGAAAGGAATTTCATGTATACCACGACTGTCAATAAATCAGAAAAGAAAGTCTCTAAATATTATTGAAAACTTGGAATGTTTTAAAGCTCGATTCGAGTTTCTCGCTAAAAAGGGTAGCGGACTTCAGAAGAAACGCAATGACATTAACGATCGAGTGCAGTGGATTGACGTTGACAAAGCATTCGATAGTCGATTGAAAACATGCATTGTCGCGAACCTGGTTCACAAGGATGTTCTTGCCTTTCTTGATGACGCCCAAGTTCTATTTGTTATACATATAGGCCGATCCTTGCGTGAACATAGAGCTTTTAAAATCAACACTGTGCTTAATGCATATTATCTAAAGATTGGTAAGGAGGATCCTGATGTAAAGAACTTTAAATAAAAAAATGAAGAGATATACGTCACCACGGATTTGAAAATATGGTTTACCAACAACGCAAGATACCCTATCTTAACTGAAATGGAGAAGTTTCCAGAGAAAGACTCTGGATGGACCTTACACTCTAGACCTCACAACTCTAAGTTAGTAGCTTATAGGGAAGATTATAAAAAAGTGAATGATTGTAAAATAATGCTACCAAAACCTGCTAGCAATATCATTGAATTCAAAAATTTCAAGCATAGGGAAAAAGTACCATTCATTATCTATGCAGATTGTGAGCCCCCGTTAATACCAAGTAGAGACGTACAAAAACAGACGACAAACACTGAAGTATTTCAGAAACATGAAGTTTTTGACATCGGGTACTTGTTCAAGTGCAGTTACAATGATTCACTATCATTCTACAACTTTAGTCCTGAATGTGTGAAACCAGCAAAGTGGTTTGCTCTAGAATTACAATCAATTGCAAATAAATATGAGAAAATACGGGCATCTCCAGTTCCGATGCAGAAACTAACACCAAGACAACAGGAAGCTTTCTTTGAAGCCACTACTTGTCATATCTGTCAGAAAGCTCTACATCCACCGATGAAGAAGGTTCGCGATCACTGTCACCTGACAGGAAAATATCGAGGTCCCGCACATGAGCACTGTAATCTAGCTTACCAAGATTCCGACATCATACCTGTTGTTTTCCACAACTTGAATGGGTATGATGCTTACTTTATCATCTGCGATATTTCTGCACAATTTGAAGGAAAAGTAAAAGTTCTGGAATTAAATAAGGAAAAATACATATCTTTTACCAAATATGTTAAGGGAACACAGATAAAATTCCGATTCATCGACTCATTCAGATTCATGGCATCGTCCTTGGAAAAGTTAGCTAGAATGACTCATCAATATCTGCTGAGGACTACAAACATGCACAACAGGTATGGTGTGCATCCAGTGTTAAAACTCTCGGCGAATATGTGAAACTGTACATGAAGACTGATATGTTGCTGTTGGCTGATGTCACCGAAAATTTCCGAAAACAGTGTCTCATGGCTTACGGTCTCGATCCAGTACATTACTACACGACTCCTCTGCTGTCCAAAAGTATAACCTAGTAAGTCATATTTGTCGCAAAGGCTATTCTCCAGCATTTATGCACGAGAAAATGACCTCTATCGGAAATGTTACTTACTAGGTTATACTTTTGGACAGCAGTCCTGGCTTCACATGGGATGCCATGCTCAAACATACAGGGATAAGATTGGAACTCCTCACTGACGTTGATATGCTATTGATGATCGAGAAGGGTAAAAAGGATGGAGTGACTCAATGCTCCAACCGATACACCATTGCCAACAACAAGTATATGAAAGTTTTCAATGAAAGAGGTGAGATCATCTACATTGTATATTTTGATGCAAACAACCTTTATGGTTGGGCAATGGGACAACCGCTTCCTCACGGTGGTTTCGAGTGGGTTACAAATTTGGAAAATTTTGATTTCAATATTCCAAATGATTCACCCATTGGTTATATTCTAAAAGTTGATTTGTACTATCTACCCGAGCTTCACGATGAGCATAATGATTTACGTTTCTGTCCAGAACACTCGAAACCACCGGGTTCCAACCAGGAGAAGCTTCTAACGAACCTCTCACTGAAACATAAGTACGTTCTCCATTACCGAGCTCTCAAACATGCTCTTGCAAACGGTCTTTTATTACTCAAAATTCACAGAGTACTTAAATTCAATCAGTCAACATGGCTCAATAGTTACATAGATTTCAATACAGAAAAGAGATCACAAGCTAAAAATGAATTTGAAAAGAACTTGTACGAATTGATGAATAATGCAGTTTACGGTAAGACAATGGAGAATGTACGAAAGCATGTAAACGTGAAACTCGTGGCGACATGGAGGGTAGGTATGGAGCAGAAGCCCTCATAGCTAAACCGAACTTCCACAGCCAAGCCATTTTCAGTGAAAATCTCATGGCTATAGAGTTAAGGAAGATAGAAGTTTTGTTTAATAAGCCAACCTATGTCGGTCTGACAGTGCTGGATGTGTCTAACATCCTAATTTATGATTTTCACTACAATTACATGCGTAAAAAATATCGAAACAACTGTAAACTCTTGTACACTGACACAGACAGTTTTATATATGAAGTGAAGTGTCAGGATTTATGCGGACATGAAAGAAGATACGGAAAAGAATATTCAAAAATTCAAAACATCAGATTACCCTCGAGACAATATTTTTGGAATTCCGCAAAAAAACAAAAAAGTTTTGGGTTTGATGAAAGATGAATGTAATGGTAAAATAATTACAGAATTTGTTGGTTTGCGCAGTAAGATCTATAGTGTCCGTGTCAATGGTGGGAACTTTGTTAAAAAAGCCAAAGGTGTAAAAGCAGCCATTGCAAAGAAAAGTATCACCTTCGATGATTACACCGATTGCTTGCGAAATTTGAGTATCCAATCTAGAACGGAATATGTGATCAGGTCAAGACTACACAACGTCGAAACAATTGAACAACAAAAGATTGCACTGAGTCCTTATGACGATAAGAGATACTCCGAAACAGTACAGACACCCTCGCATGGGGGCATTATAGAATCAGCATAATGGATGTCGATGATGTTTTAAGCGATAGTGATGAAGAATTGCTGGATCTTCTGGTAGAAGATTAGGTTCAAGTTGTAAAAAATTGTAAAAACTAGGTATAAGGGTCGTATTGAATAAAAACATGATAGATGTATATGAATGGCTTTTTTTATTTATCAAAAATCTTACATCTAGTTAGCACAAGCGTAGATTTAGTATTATGAATCTCATAATTTAGTTTAACAATTAATCGCCGTTGATTCATCATTGGTTCAACGTTTGTTCAACATTGATTCATCGTTGGTTCAGCATTGATCCATCATTGGTTAAACATTGATTCATCATTGGTTCGACATTGCACAGAGTTGATTTAACATTGCTCAAAGTTGATTACATATCTGATTTATCTATCCAGCTGTTGTATGAACTGTCAAAACCTAGCCATTTTACAAATATGTTGTTACCACGTTTCTTGATTACTTTTTCCACAAGGTATACGTCTGGATGTCTAACTTTGAGAAGCTCTTGCTCATAAAATCCACCAGCCACGCGTTGTTCTTGATAGTCTTTGAGCCTGTACGTCACTGGAGTCGTAAGCATAACTCGATCCCTAGTGAATAACTCTGTTGTCCAGTTGGGAGTGTATCCTTCCTCAAAAACGTGCTTGGGCTTGCTGATTCGAACTTTGTACCAACTTTGAACTTTGGTCTTCTCATCGGTATATTTCGCAGTTTTTTTAAGCATTGCATCAGCTCCTCTTCATCCTCGACATTGACATCTTTTGGCTTCACACCGATTGATCGATGTTTGGTATTGTTGTACTTGGAGATGAGAGTAGGCAAAATGTCTATCCACTCATAGTCGCCTCTTAAGCTAAATTGTGGCCACATCTGATTCTTAAGCGTGCGATTAAATCTTTCACAGATTGACGCATTTAGATTACTATGCGTTGAGTAGAGATTGATGCTATATCGTTGCATAAGTTTTTTAAAATGTGAATTATAAAATTTTTTGCCTTCATCGGTGTGTAAGTTTTTTGGCACACGATCCTGCACAAGTATAGATTGCATTGCTGAAGTGACATTTGGTCCACACTTGCTCTTATCAGGAACCGCCCAAGCGTATTTGGAGAAAATATCTATAACGGTAAGTAAATACTTGTAGCCATTATTCTCACGGGCATAGGGTAGCATTTCAACCAAATCTGTCTGCCACGTCTCGTCTATACCACGTATTTATATAATAATTAATAATCATTCTTTCTAGCAGGTTTATGCAGTTCTGTGACTACTGCCAATTTCTCCTTATCCATTCTCGAGTGCGTTTAATCGAGCGTCCAACTGGGTAATGAGATCAGTGTTACGGACTGATAAATCTCTTTGGGTGTCAATCTGCAGATTTTTAAGTTTTTCGTTGATTGATTCTTCCAGTAAACGTATCATCAAACTATTATTGTCAATCTCTGTTTGTATAGATGACGTGACTTGATACACAGTACGTATCTCGTTTTGTGCAATACACTATACAAGTCCCAAATTGACTGCGTCGTATTGTTCTTTGGCCTCACTGACGTTACAAACTCTCTTGCCATCTACATCGTAATGGCCGTCAGAATTAATCTTGAATCCAACACCAGGCGGCTCACGGCTTCCTGCAGCGGTTCGATCCCGGTGACGTCCAAACACGTCGATACTCATCGTAATACTGATGAAAGCGTTCTCAGTATCCTCCTCATATATGATTTCAGCTTCCCGCAGTTCCTCAATGATTGATATAATTTCATTGTTGTGACTCGGGTTGCCTGCTGCCTGTGACGCTAGGAGTAGACGAAGACGATCAGCAAGTTCGTTAGGGTCATTCCAGTAGACGTAGTCAGTCTTTACGTTTTTCCTGCTACCATATACTGTGGTAGGGAACCTCCACGTTTGGATGATCGTCTCCGTGATACGTTGAACAATTATGAAATAAAGTTCTTGTACTTATTATTGCTGCTAGTGCGAATGGATTCACTGGGACTGTATCGCTTCTTGTTTGCATTTGTAGCAGTCAAAATTTCCTTATAATTGTTTCGATCGTCAGCGCTTATATGAGATTATTCTGGATTTTGTTTGAATAAAAGTTCAAGCAGACCAACGGTTTTCAGATACTGTTTACCACCAACATTGATATATTGTCCCTCAAAACTAATGGGTTTGTCACCAATCATAAGACTGCCATCATTGAGTTTACGCACACCATAAACCATATTCAAATACTGCTTCCTATTTTGTTGCAGCATTCTGAGAAATTTGTTTGTTAAATACTCGTAATTATCAGCAGGCTCAGTCACGACATCTTCTTGAAGCATAGTTGTATCTTGCTCTCCTTCAGCATAAGCAGTCATAAAGGAAGCATTATCGTCATCCTCTTCCTGCTCGTCATCCTCCTCCTCCTGCTCATCCTCCTCATCCTTTTTATTCACAAGCTCATTTTGTTGAACTTCCTTCTTGACTGAAGGATTTGATATATCAACCAGTTTCTGCAGTGGCATGACGATTGGCTTAAACGTTTCACTCATTATCTTTTCAGTGTCTTCTTTACCCATTTTGAGCATTCGATGTTTACGCCGAATTGCCTCACTAGCTTTAGAAATTTGACGGAGCACCTCCTTCTCTTTGTGAAACTTTGACATGTTAACGTGTCGATGTCTCAATTTATAGTGACATCATTTTCACTACATGACATATACTTATAGAGAGATGAAACAGTCAAAACCTTTTCTGTATCTTCCCTCATTGAGCTCACTATCCTTATCAATGACAACAAATCCATACTTGTCAGTATTCCAACATTTTGCACATAAGTCTTTAAATTGTAAATAACTCATGTCAGTGTTCACATGATCGTCATACACATGCCTTAAATTCTTTTCATCCTGCTTGAAAAGTATAAATAGATTGACCTTATCTCGAACCAGATGTTTAGGTGTTCGAGCATTAGTGTGACATAAGTAAAAACTGTCAACATGAGCGTGTCTGCCCATACAGAAAAAGGCTCGAATATTGTCCTGTTTCTCACAGGCAACATCGTCAAATACAATTATGGAATTTGCTTGAGCTTCACTTGGTGGTATTACTTCTTCATGCTCACTGAAGGGAAAATACTCAACTCCATCCACATCATTCAATACCCGTTCCAAAAATTTGTACTTTGGTTGTTTGAGGGATTTTGAGTAGACGTTGACATTGTCAAATTTTAGTCTGTTTGGGTGTAGGATTAGGGCAAGTAATGTATTTGTCTTGCCACAATTTGATGGTCCACATAATACTGCTCGAATGATGTCTGGTAGTAGGCTGCCGTGACGTTTTACCGTCTTCTTCTCTGATTGAACTAAGGTGTCAAAGTTGCCAACTGGAAATTTAACTGGTTGTGTCTTAAAGCGCATCTTGAACTCGACTGTTATGAAAGCTATAAATACAGCCCTTATATAATGCTTACATCAGTTGCGTGCTTACCTTCGCTCAGTGAAGAATGATTGTGCACCGTAAAGGAAACCAAGTGTCACGTCGTCATCATCGAGGTAAAGGATTGGTCAACAAAGTTATAAACAACTTGCCGTTTGAGTTGCACTTGCCTGGCTACCAATACTGTGGGCCAGGTACTAAGCTAGTAAAACGACTTGCTAGAGGTGATCCCGATATTAATCCTCTAGACGCTGCGTGTAAAGAACACGACATTGCATACTCGCGAAATCGTAAAAACGTTGAAGCGAGAAACGCTGCAGATCGTGTACTAGCTAGTAAAGCCTGGCAGCGCGTTTTTGCTAAAGAAGCTGGAATTAGTGAGAAAGCGGCAGCATTAGCAATAACTAACGTTATGAATGCCAAAGCGAAACTTGGTACTGGTCTGACGAAGAAACCCAGTTCAAAGAAGAGGGAACCTAGTGTGAAAAAGAAACCAGCTGCAAGAAATAAACTAATAGTATTCAGAAAGGTTTTGAATGCAGCTAAGAAAGCAATGAAAAGAAGTAGTGATGCAAAAGTGGCAATCAAGTCTGCAATCAGAGATGCACAGAAAGCTGCCAGAAGTACCAATCCCTTCGAAAGTCGGTGGTGTTTTGCCACTGATTCCAATTTTTGCTGGACTCAGTGCACTTGGAGCTCTCTCTGGTGGAGCAGCAGGTGTAGCTAAGGCGGTAAATGATGCTAGCGCAGCCAAGCAACAAATGGCAGAAGCTCAACGTCATAACAATGCAATGGAGACTATTGCTCTAGGAAAAAGATTACACCTAAAACCCTACAGAAAAGGATTAGGTCTTCATATGAAACCTTACCGAAAAGGACAGGGACTTCGTCTAAAACCGGCATCAAAAAACGTGTAGTGAAGCTACCTTACCATGCACTCACTGATACCGATCTTTTCAAGTATGCTAAAGCTCTACAGATTTCACATTTTCGTGGAGTATTTATGCGCAATCAACTACCAGTAAAGGGACCTCGTCAAATTGAGGCAGCTATTGTAAACCTTGATGATAGTCACGGCCCAGGTACCCATTGCGTAAGTTATAGAAAGATCGGTGATAATGTCCTATACTTTGATAGTTTCGGTAATCTTCGTCCACCTTTGGATCTCGTAGATTACCTAGGTGTTGGTAGCATGATAAAATACAATCATGACATATATCAGGATTATGACAGTGTTGAAAGTGGTCACTTCTGCTTAATATTTCTAGCTGGACAACTAAATATAAAGGACAAATACTGTCTTTATAAGAACATGTAACGAACGGACTAGAGTCAGTACAGAGAAAAACACGATCATGGAAGAATCATTTACTCTCGCGATAACAGGAAACTCTTCTGTGCTAGACTCAGAGTATTTTCCACCAATAGAACTCTCTCCTCATAAGAACTATGTACTTGGAAGCGTTGAGAAGCTCACATTTAATGCGATTCCTAACGTTGACACTGGAAAGAATAAAATCTATGTTGGTGATCGAGTTGTGACCATACCTACTGGCAGCTATGAGATTGAAGACATTAAGAGTCATGTCTAGAAAGCTCTAGCAATTGATGGAATTACAATAAACATCAAGCCAAATAATAACACATTGCGCAGCGAGATAGAGTGTGATCGCAAAGTAAACTTCCAACCTCACGATTCTATTGCACGATTGTTGGGATTCGCTCCACGTGTTCTCGAAGCCAATAAGACTCATACTTCGGATCTACCTGTGGCTATTTTCAAAGTGAATGCTCTACGAGTTGAGTGTAATATCACTACTGGAGCTTACATAAATAATCGCAAAGTGCACACGATCCATGAATTCTTTCCTGTTGTACCACCAGGATATAAGATCGTTGAAATGCCGTCACACGTCATTTACCTTCCAATCGCTGTGAAGACAATACATCAAATTCAGCTCCGCATAGTTGATCAAGACGGAGACTTGGTGAATTTCCGAGGAGAGGAGATAACAATGCGACTGCACGTCAAGTCATCATAATGAGTATAGTGTACAATCGCAAAGGTGTTTATATGACAGCGTCAACATGCGAAACACACGCCAGTTCTCAAGCAGCACGCAAGGCGCTAACACCTCAAAACGTGCTCTTTCTGGCACAGCTTGGTGTGAAAATCAAACCTCGTGGAAGAAGAAACTGAAGCGACCATTCAAGATATTCATCATCTCCTTCTGTTGTAATAAAAATGGAAGAAATACTAAACATTCAAGCACCAGAGAGATTTGATGAGTCCATAGCTCACTATGAGATTCACTCATATCAGCCTTATGCTTCATTGTCATTCAGCAACAGTGATGAAATTGGAATCGCTGTTCAACATCAAGATTTGTGTATACTACCCAGCAAGAGTTCACTGCATGTGTATGGAAGGCTGACAAGGACTGATGGAGTAACATCTGTTGGCAATGCCATCTGCTATCTGTTTGATGAAGTTGGCTATGAACTCAATAGTATTGAGATTGATCGTTGCAAAAATGTCGGTCTCACTAGCACCATAAAAAGCTACGTTTCATTTGCCCCTGCGCAAATTTATTTAATGGAGAATGCAGGATGGCTAGACATCCCGGAAGGAACGAAACGTCTGACCGATAATGCGGGATACTTTGATGTTTCTATACCACTCAGTATGATCCTAGGATTTGCTGAAGACTATCGGAAGATCGTTGTAAACGCAAAGCATGAACTCGTCCTGACAAGATCACGCAGTGACTTGAATGCCATTGTTGAAGCACGGCAAGCGCCAGGAAATGAAGAGCAATATAAGATCTCAATTCAAAAAGTGGAATGGATGATACCATATGTAATGGCTTCGGATGAGCAAAAGATAAATTTGCTGAACATCATTGGAAAAGATTTTCTCACAACTATGAGTTTTCGCTCATGGGAATTGTATGAGTACCCCCTGATTCCCACCACCTAAAGACATATATGGACTGTAAACATCAACTTAGTTGGAAAAACCACGTTACGTTATACTGAGTTTGCAGACAGGTAGGAAGGATAGGCTAGCCAGATATGCTAATCGCTTCGATCACTGCAATATAACCAATGTCAAGTTATTCCTTAATTCGCAGTACTATCCGTATGGTCATTTAAATCTGGAGTTTGAACATAATCAGTTTGCACTACTGTATGAGATGTATGCAAACTTTCAGACAGCCTACTATGGTAAAGAGCCTGAACCAATGTTGAAGAAAAGTGATTTCACAGAATACGCTCCTCTGTATCATTGATTGCTCAAAACAAAATGAGTTTCTCAAACAGACCTCAGTGGACGTTCGTTTGGAATTTGAATCTGCAGACAATTTTCCCGCTGAAACTGCAGCCTACTGTCCAATTATACATGACCGTATGATTCAGTACCAACCACTGAATGGTAGTGTGAAGAAGTTGATTTAAGATGATAGTGGTGGGGAGAAAAGGTATAAAGTAGATGATTTTAGTGAGAGAATTCAGTTTTCATCGGAATGGACTTCATTGTAGACGTGCAAGGCTTCAAGAAGCCCAAAAACCAGTTCGTCTTCAAGGAATTGGCTATAGTTCCCCTCCAGGAAAAGGCTCAACCCCTGGTGTACCTCTTTAAACCTCCCTGCTATTGAAACTCTCTGCCTGCTCGTTACAAGAGTGAAAATTTGTGGCTGTCGCGCAATTATCACGGTACCGGGTGGACTTCTGCTGACATACCCTACGAGAAGGTGAGACCTATACTTCAAGATATACTACTTGGTACTTGTGCTATTTACGTCAAAGGACTTGAAAAGAAGAAATGGTTTGACGAGTTTGGATTGCATGTACGCAATTTGGAGCATTTGGGCTGTCCTTCGCTAAAGAAATTACACAATGCAGTTTCCATCACGTGTAATCATCATACCCAGTTCTGGAATCTCAACTGCGCTGTCCGAAATGTCCTGACGCTCAAGACCTGGTTCTTAACTCCTCAGGATCAGCCAACCATCAGTATCTATGCTGGAAGCAGTGCCGACGATGATGATGCTGATGATGTGACTAAAAGTGTTGATACTACAGAATGTTGTCCGAAAAATACAAAGCTTAAAGACTTTTATAATAAGTGTGAATTCATGTTTTAAGAATGTTTCTTTCAACGAATTAGGCTAAGATTTTACCTTGTTCAATTAGTTTAAGATTTTACTTTATAAAAGTAGGTTTGGTTTTTTTGTTGAAAAAAAATTAAAGGTATTGAAAGTGTTCATTACTTTTAAACCTATCCACAAGTTAAGCATTAGTCAAGCTAAATCAAAATGTTTCAAATTTCTAGCTATTACATTTAATATCATTAATAGATGGTATCACTAAGTCAATAATAATGTTATTAACAATTAAATCTCACAACCATTACCTGTATTGAATGCCACTACTATAGCTCGACAGTTCCATTGAACAAATTGCAGTGAAGTGAATGTTTGAGATCTTGCGAAAAGAAAAATCGAGATGCCTTTGGGGAAGATGGATCTCAAAACTCTGAATTCAGTTGGTCGAATGGTTGAGATTATGCCTACCAAACCGTTATCTGACCTTACCCTAAATAAAAAGCATGTTGTGACAAGAGTTCGAAAAGTTCGAACTAAATAGGGCACCAGAATTATCGCTGAATTAGAAAAACAATTTTCCGTTTTCTTACCTGCCAGAATTATGAAAGTATGTGAAGACGCACAATGTGAGAAGACGTTTGAAAACTTGGAAGAAGCAGCCAAAACGAATAAACTCTTCTTCATCTACCTTGGTGGACAATATAATAATTTTGAATTTTAATACGTGCAGTAGACACAATTTTTGATATCAACGAAACATTGTAAAAAAAAATTGATGAATAAATATTCACAATTTCATGAAAGAACATTGCTTATTTATTTTAAATTAGACCAAGATCATACTCAAAAAATATTTGTATTTAAAAATTTTTATTTTTAAACCTTACAGTACTGTCTTAAATATCAACTCTTGAATCATTTAAGATTATTTCATTCTTCTTCTTCTTTCTAAATTTCTTTTCCAGAAGTTGACAGCTTAAGTGAGGATGTTAATATTGATGAGAATGACGATGTTGATGAAGATGGTAATTGTGATCGTAATGATGATAATTATTGAAATTCGGGTGGTGGAGGTGGAGGTGGTAGCAAAATTAATTGTAACAGGGTTGGATCTATTGAATGTAACGGGGAAAATTGTGATTTTGTTGCAACTGGACGAACATGTGCCCTTTCCAAATAACCTGGTTGTAGTGGATCGTATGCTGTGTCTGCTGGAGTCTATTTAAGAATGACAGAGTTAGGAAAAGTATGCATTCAGTTATGTTTTAAAAGAAAAAAAAAGAAATTATAATTTAGCAAACTCTTACCTGTAAAATCTGTTTTATTGTTCGCTTCTTGATCTCAAATTGAGGTAAAGGAAGATCAATTGCTTTTAGTTCAAAACGAGGATCATTCTGATGTGCTAATTTTCAGCAACACACATGTTTAGCATTTTCTCCTGCCTTTAAAAAAAGCCTATCAGAAGATGATGATGCAGTTGGACTACACTTCACTCCTAGAACTAAAGGCAGTGAGAAAAATGAAGATATATAAATTAAATATCATCAGCAGATTGTCACTGATTGAATTCTAACTGAATAGATAATGATCATATGTGCTGGTAAAAAATTTCAATTATCTTTTTTTAGCCATTTTTTCAAATGCTTTTCATTAGTAAATCACCTACATGTATGGAATTTGGAATGCAAACAGTCAAAACACACATATGTATTTCTTGACTGTTTCTAATGAGAAACGAGGTCGTTTCCCATTAGAAACGGTTAAATGCAACTTTATCGACATAAAAGTGCTTTAAAGTATATCTGGCTAATTGAATTTTAAATGAAATCATAATGTTGCTTTTTCTAAATTCAAATTATAGTATTTTTTCTTCTTTTGAATTTAAACTTTGTTTTATAAACGTATTTCAATTTGATTCATCATTAAATCGCCTGAGTATATGCAACCCAACATGCTTCTGTGTACATTGCCACAGTACTAATTTGCCGCATCGTATTCCTTTATGCTAATCAAGTAGAAGCTAACATAGAATGATAGAAGAAAGTTCCATTTGTTTTCTTTCTCTTTTATTTAGAAACATCTTTTGATCGATCCATCTACAATTTCAGCAACATAGCTTTATTCTATAGTTTAAAAAAAATTATAAGATAAATTTAAAAATCATTTGTAACAAAAAAAAAAAAGACTCTAAGTGTTTGTAATTACATTTTCTGATTTTTTGACGCACCTTTGTTTGTAGATTTCTCATTGTAAACTTTATCCAGTTTCACAGGTTGTGTTTTTTTGGGTGAGGTAGTGGCTAGAGGCAGAGCTTCAGTGAATTGAGTACATCGAGTCGCGCCTGCTTTGTTTATGTTCGCGGAAGATGATGATGGATGATCGTCATCACTACTTGCGTCGGACAATCTTAGGTCTGCACGTAACATCGATTGCTGTGAGGATATGGCTAACTGTTTAGGAGTTGGTGACGGCGGGGAGGATTCCGATGGTTTTGCATGTCGCTTCGCATGAACTGAAAGGGAGGGGAGTGGTGATGAAGAAGGTTTATGGACTGCAATGGGGTATGGATCTGCTGGTAATTGTATTGATGATGGTAGTAGTTCTTTTCTGAGGGACAATCATAGGGATTGGGATCTTCACCTGCCCGAGTCCACAAGGGCACTTTCGGCGCGACCTAGGATAATTTATTAACACAATTTTTGTTCCTTCTCTTTTTTTATGTATATTATCCCGACAACGGAAATTTTGGTCGAGAGCGAACTGACAGCCGCAACGTAAACAACAACACGTCCCGAAAGCGAAATAGCGGTCCTACCACCATAAGCCAGGAAGAGAGGGAGAGAATTTGGACACAGCCTTTCCTTTTCTGGCCTGTGAGTTTCGACAAGCATTCCACCACACGGTCAAGGGAGGGGAGCCGGACAGAGTACCGTACACCGAAGGAAAACAAGATGGCGGCATTCGCCAGTCCCACTCCCACTCCAAATAAGAATTTCCACACATTCGCTCCATGAGAGGGAAGGAGTAATCCGATGTTCTGTCCTTTTCTGGCTTATCGACTGACGCTCACCGATCACGGGGAAGTAAAGGAAGGAAGTCGACACGTGGGAAAGAGAAGGAGATGGGATGGAACCCTTCATCGGATGGTCAAATCTCATATTCGCCAAAATCATATTCCGAAAGTCCTGGAAGTGACAGAGGGCGCTCGGACACGGTGAAACCACTTCATACTATAAAACTATCTTCTGATTAATACTTAACGATTCTGAGTGGGTTTTTCCAGCAATATGGCGGTTGACGAAGATCCGGGGGACTGCGATTGGCGGAGAACCTCAAGACGCGTAGATACGACGCTCGGATTGGATAACTGGAACGAAGCCGTCAAGCTAACCTGCCGACTATGAGTTGCGCGTCCTTTCACTCTCGCTCCGAATTTTCCACGAGTAGGTTGGAAACGAAAATTTTCTAAGATTCTGTGAAGGCTAACAATTAACGAAAAAAATATATATTTAAGGACTATGGAACGAAAGGAATTAAGAATATTCAAGGTCGTGAAGGGGACTTGGAAGAAGTATCTGTTTGAAGGGGTGAGTTGTTTTTGCTTCCTGGCAGAGGATTTTCGTGGCGCTCATTGATTTTCCTGTTGAGGAAATGTACCGCCAAAACGCTCGGCCAGCCCTCTAAGTGCCGCGTCTTATCGAAACCTCGTTCGGGGAAATATCTGATGGAGCTTGGGTCGTTTTCTTTCTTTTTTCTCTGTGGAGTCACTAGCTTGGCGTTTCGTAGATTATTTCCTCTTTGGAGGTGAAAGCCGAGACGCTGGACTTCTCGAATTTCACGCCCCAAGCTAATTTCGACGCGAGTGTTCCGATTAGGTTATGAGTTCCTCCTATTCGTAGTACCGGAAATGACGAGCATCGCGAAATTTGTTCGCGCCATACCTCGTGGTCGGTGCTAATTTGTGAATTTTATTGGTATTTCGGGGAACCAATCACGGGTCGTTTTATTGATTTATAGATTTGGGTTTTCTTAAAGGGGAACTCTAGTAGTTTTAGGTCAGAATTTTTGTAGAGTTTTGTAAAATCATAAAATGGCGGATAGTGGGACACGTGGCCATAGGTTTGGTTAGAGTTTCTTTCCCGCGTTTCGAAATAGGAACCGGTGAAAGTAGGAATCATTGTCATGTAGTGGGGATAAAGATGTTTCTTTTTCTTATTTCTGGGAATGCGCAACCAATTTTTGTTATCGAAAAAGGTATGTTCGGAAATCTGAAAGTGTTATGTTAATAAAATTAAGAGTCTGGAAAAATATGGTGTGATTTGAGATTATTGGTTAGGAAAAACCCCCCTATTTTGTGAATTTCTCTCATTTTCAGGTTTAGCAGTAGAGATTTAATGACTTTTAAATTAAAATTAGAATGAAATCGAGGTTTTAAAATTTAAGTATCGGAATGGTAGTCTTCTCAATTCATAACAGCGTTTTGGACCTGCTTCAATTTTCTCAGACCTTAAGTCGTAATGGTCACTTGGACCTATTCAGCTTAGCTTCTTTTTTGCTCTCCTTTTTTTTTCTTTTTTTCAGCTTAGCTAGGCACCACAGGAAAACTGAGTTGAGTTGGGCCATTTAAAATATTATCAGTAAGGAATTTCCAAACGGGCTGGAAATATCTTTACAAATATCATATCATTTAAGCGAAATTGCAACATTTATGACAGTATGTCAACACAATATAGTTAGTTCCGTAAACGTAACGTAAAGAATAAATGCGTAAATTATCATTTGATTTGCTATTCGCTACGTAATGGAAAGTACATCGACCTTCTAAGTATAGGTATCGAGAATCGAAATGTCGAGTACTTCGTACTCGATACTGAAAGTATCGCATCGGTATCGCCCATCCCTAATTGTGTGCCTATAACATGCGGTAATTTCGTTTTGGGAAAAGATGTTATGAAAGTGGTTTTTTCAGTGTGAGAGATACATTTTGTGTACGCGTAAGTAGACTTTACATAAATAATTACCACTAAACTCACCTCCTCTTCCCGCCAACCCATGTCCTCGAAACCGCTTTCTCATTACTTCAAGGACATGGGGGTAAGGCTACTAAGTCGTGCTTCGACTTCCACTTTTGAGCACCAGCTTGGCGTGCGCGTCCTTGGGGCTTCCTCGCCGAGGTTGCCTAGGCAGCGGTAGCACCGAACCTTTTCCGTTTTTTTGTGTACATGACGGGACACCCACCCCACCTTCAGGTGTCCTGTGCGTACCAACCTCGTGGCCAGTTCCTCGGCCAGCTCCACGAAAGCCTTCAGGTTGCCCCTGAAGGATCTTTTCGTGATGCTGACCTACACCTCTCCCACACCCTGATTACCGGAGTGGCTTGTCACAGCCGCTTCAACTTCACCGGCTCCAGCCGTTGGATCGAGATCCAAGACCTCGATCTCGGTACGGGCGACGAGCTCGCGCACGATACCCCCAACCCCAACCGCCTCCTTAACAGCATCAGAAAATTCAGCCCTGCCTTCTGTTCTAGGTCCGAGCTCCACATGGACCTCTCCATTTCTGGTTTGCCTGACACCCCTGATTTTTACACAAAGGGTGTCCGGTTTCACCTTCTGCTTAAGGTCCTTGAGGACCTCGGCATAGCTTAGACCCTCGGCTGATTTGATGAGAACCGCCTCGGGCCGAGCTCCTGTCCGCACCTTCTTCGCTAGCTTCCTGTTGTTAATGTCAGGCTTTTCCTCTCCGTCTGCCTTCTTTGCTGTCGAGGACGCTGTTGCTGTAGTGTGCGTCCTCTGTTCATTTTTCTTCAGTTCAGAAGATCCTGCGCGGGATCCGAGCGGGAGTTTCCATGGCTTCTTCCGTCTGGGTCCCCGTTTGGCTGGTTTCTTTCACCGCTTGACTCATCTTTTCAAGAGTCGCCTTCTTCTTTTATTTTTCCGCGACCTCCGCTTCGAAAACCTTTATCGCCTGTCGGAAGGAACTGTGGGACTAGCCCATTTTCGTTCCCAGCTCCTCCATTAGAGTCTATGCCTCCTTCAGTCCATTCCTAATAGGCATGAACATATTCCGCTTAGTATCGCAGAATTCTTGTATCTTCCACAGTACGTCATATAACTCTAAAAATATTTCTCTCCCTCCGTCACCCCTTTCTTCGCGTCCGCATGAGCCCCCTGACTCATGTCAGGCTCCTCCACATCGTCAGACTCTTCCTCCGACTCCTCAGACACACTTCGGTTTAAGTTTGATTCATTTTCCATTTGAATTCCCACGAGTAGCTAGGGAAATAAGAGTCCAACCCCGCAGAGCCCCGCATTCGAGGGTAAGGTCTGTGTACTCTAGAAGGCGACCTGGTATCCTAGATATACCGTTTGCGACACTAATCCCCTGGTGCCATGCTGTCTTCGGCACGGTGGATTAACGCCTTGACTTGGAGGTTTTTCCTTCGGGACGGAAGGCGCAGATGGGCCTACTGCAGACTGCAAAATATGTTTTTTGTATCTTAGTTATTGTAAATGTATAAATAAACAAATTTCCATTGAGTCAATCTTTAATTTCTTCTATTTTATCTACTACGAAAATACCCATCATTTAAAAATATTAGATTATTTATTATTAAAATGAAAGAATTTTTCTATCAAAGTTCAGGATCTCACCATTAATTTGTGATAACCTTCATTAAGTTCTGTTGCGTCTTTAAAAAATAGAATTACAAAGTGAAAAGAAGTTTTTCAAAATCTTTTTTTCGAAAATTAATGTTTTCTCAAAATAGTGAAATTTATACAAATTTGAAATATCACTATTCGATCGTGCATAAAATGTTACGTGGGAAAGCATATATACTTTTTAAATTATTTAATTTTCAAGGAGATAACGAGCTTCGAAAACGAAAAATCCCGATTCGCACCAGTGTGCCTATAGAGAGTGCGTAAAAGGAGTCCTTTGTGGGAAAATGGAAAAAAATTTTTAAATAAAAAATTCCTCGATTCTACAATTCGCGATTTAAAAGTAATGTATTTGGAATCTACGTATTTTTCCGTTTCCAACGACGTATAATTTGTCTATAAAGGTTGAAAATTTGAGAAGTATTTAGTATTAAATTGAATATTAAGCTAAAGTTTTTTGATATTAAACTCCTTCAAATTTTTAACTTTTTTAGGCAAATAATATATCGTTGGAATCGGAAAACTTCATAGATGCTGATTATGCTATTTTCAAATTGCTAGTTGAGAAATTAAAAGTTTCTAAATTTCCTCACTTCGACCACCCGTGGACAAAAGATCCATGCTGGAGTACGCTCACACTGAATTCCGTGAATAGAACGAAAAGTGGCAGAAAAAATTAAGCCGGGACGGGCCTGAATGTACCTGAAAAGTGAGCAAAAAGTTTTCCGACTGTACCTCAAGCTGCTTGAGGTACAGAAATAAATATAATATACATTTGATAGAATGGTGTAGAACATCATGTAGAAAATTTCACATTTTGGACCAGGCCATTTTGGAGGCCATTGAGGCCCAGGCTACCTACCTTTTTTCAGGGTAGGCCGGGCCTACCTACATATTTTTCAGGAAGTATTCCTCATATAATTTGGTTGAAAATTATTTGTCTTAGACGAAAATTCAAATACTCCATTTTTGGTCAAAAGTTGATCTTTTCTAATTGAAGATTTAACTATGTTCTTAAAAATCCATTTATTCTATTGGAAATTCATCTTTTTAGGTAGAACATTAATCTTCTTGGTCGATTACTAATCTTGTTGGTTTAAAATTTAACTACACGGTTAAAAGTTGAACTCCTTTGCTGAAATTTAATTGTTTTGCTTCCTCATAGAGGGAGATTTGTAATGTCCTAAATTTTCAAATATACTTTTTCGGCATATTTCGATATAATTCGACCCCAGGAGCTCGAAAATAAAATTTAAAAAAAAAGTCCGTATGTGTATGTGTGTGTGTGTAACTTTTTTTTGTTCACCAAATCTCGAAAAGGAAAAGAGCTACGATCATGAAATTTGGGTGAATTATAGCTCCAATTGATATCCAGGTCTGAACAGATTTTAAGGTAGATCGGCAATGAAGAAGTGTTTTTTTTTAGTTTAGAGATTTACAAAAAAATTACCTTGTTTATATGAGGAAAACTTGTTTGATATTCAAAATACAGCAACACGATATCTGGTATATGTGTTCGAATCGTCAAGACCCATCGATCGACCTATTGTTGAACCTTTCATGACCTACCAGTACCGATTTTTATCTTGCGTACTTGTTTGCGTCTTAAGGACACATCGATCGAACTATTGTCAAGGTCAAGGTCAAGGTCAAGGTCAAGGTCAAGGTCAAGGTCAAGGTCAAGGCTAAGGCTAAGGCTAAGGTTAAAGTTAAAGTTAAAGTTAAAGTTAAAGTTAAAGTTAAAGTTAA
>CAKNXH010061246.1:92772-122091 GCA_932178445.1 Andricus quercusramuli
GTTAAAGTTAAAGTTAAAGTTAAAGTTAAAGTTAAAGTTAAAGTTAAAGTTAAAGTTAAAGTTAAAGTTAAAGTTAAGTTAAAGTTAAAATCTTTTGTTAAGGAATAATTTTCTTGGTTGAAGATTGATCATTTTAGTTGCAAATTCATTTCTTTGGTTGAACTTTTAAGTATTTTGTGGAAAACTCTTTTTTTTATTGAAAGTTAACTTTTTCAACTGAAAATATAATTATTCTACTTTGGATGTAAAATCTTTTTTAGTAAAAAATTCAGCTATTTGGTTTTAAATTCATGTATTGTGTTAAAAATTCTTTTTTTTTTGTAAAAAATTAGCCTTTTTGATCAGAAATTCCACTGTTGTTCGAAAACTTTTTCCATAACTTAAAAACTCGTTGTTTTCCTGAAAATGTAACTATTCTAAATCATTTTTGCTGATGCCTATACGGCAAACAAAAATTATGATAACAAAAATAACATAGCATAACATAATGAAAATCATTTTTGGTTCGAAATTTATCTTTTATAGTTGAAAATTTAACTATCTCAGGCAAGAATTCCCGCTAAGCCCGTTGTTCTTCAGCATATTGTTAGCAGACCTAGAAGAGAAAATGGAAAGGAAAGGCAAAGGGGGTACAGTTCTATGAAATAAGAAAATATGTGATCGTGCGCGAAGAAAGGGACCTAATGCGGAAAAAATCGATTTTCATTTTCTTACTCCAATCGATAGTTTCTGAGTTACTCTTTCATTTCCAATAAACAGAAATTTTTTAATGTAATCACTTTTCTTGTTATTAAGCTACAAACATAGGCATAATAAGCGTACACGGAGACCGAACCAGAAGCCTACGAAAGCCAGCCCTACCACTTACCACTAAAGCTGTATCCGACGTGTCCATGAGCTCCACTGGCTCGTGCCTAAAAGTGTAGTAGTAAGTGGAGGGGGTGCCTTTCGTATAATCATCCCCACTACTCAAATGCTGACTTGCGGGCTCTGCTACGATCGCCCGTCCTGTGAAGTTCAGCTTTGACGCATTAGTATGTTTCAGGAAGGGAAAGAATGAAGTAAAGTATGGATGGAAGATAAATGGGAGAATGGTGGAAATGGTTGAGGAATTTTTTTATTTAGGATTCTGGTTCATAGCGGGAAGTGGAAATGATCTGCAAGTGAAAAAAAGGATGGAAAGTGCGAGTAAGGTCAAATGTGGGGGATTTGAAAAAGAAGATTCAAAGAGGACTGGAAGATGAGAGTATGGCTGTTTGATTCACTGCTATGGTCAGTGATGTGTTATGGTGTGGAGATTTGGGGGTGGAAGGAGTACAAAATTGTAGAAAACATGCAAGAGAGATTTCTGAAATAGGTTCTGGCAGTGAGCTGGAACTGCTCAGGTTATATTTTGAGAGAAGAAACAAGGACAGAGAAATTGGTGGTAAGGCAGAGGAAAAGGGTCTGGAATTTCGAAGAGAAACTTAAAAGTGGTAAGGGTAGATAAGTTGCACAAGTATGCATGTAGGAAATACTAAATAGAGAGAGCAAAGGTAACATGGGACATTCAAGATTGGGGGAGGGGAGATTGCAAGTTAGAAGGGAATGGAGAATGTGTGACGAGGGGAGGGAGTGACAAGAAGTAGAGGGGGAAATGAGTAACAAGCAGCAAGTGAAGAGGTGGAAAAGATTATGGAGTCAAAATACAATGAATGGTATAGATTCGTCAAGATGGAAGGGTTCCCAGAATATCTAGAGAAATTAAAAAAAGAGTTCAGGTGGTTCAGGATTATTCGTTTCAGAGTGGGAGAAGGCATGAATGAGTGTAAATATTGGATGAGTGAAGGAATGAAAATGTGGAGGGTAAGTGGGTATAAAGTGGGAGCACATGTTCGAGAGATGTGCAGAGGAAGAGGAAGGGGGGAAGAGCATGGTAGATGAAGTGAGGTGGATACTGAGCGGTTATTGGCAAGGGGAAAAGTGGGTTAAGAGCTTATAAGAGAAAAGGAAAGAGAGAATGCATGGGAAAGCAAAAAACCAAAATTGAAACAAGAGAAAGATGTATGAGGAAAATTAGTGTTGCGTGACTTGGAACATCTTGAAGAGGAAATGGAAGTACTGGAAGGACTCGCGCACTTGTAAGGTGATAGTTAATGGCTAGTAAGATAATATTTAAGAACTTGTAAATAATAAGAAGGCGAAGCGACTATAGGTTTAGTTAAGCATAAGGCATGGTGGTTAAGTGAAATTGTAAAAGATGTAAAGGGAACGGAGCTCTGAAATCCGTAAAAGGGAGAGTAATAGAATACACTACAATAAAATACCACTCCTTGGTTAAAATTTGAACTTCTATGCTAAGAATTAATTCTGTTATTGTTCTTCTTCTTTATTCATAATGTGTCCCCTAAGGGTTTACATGACTTCCATTTCTTACAATATTTCATTCTGCATGTTCAATACAATCTTATTTTTACTATTTACAGTTATTTACACCTATTTACAGAGAATCTTATATCTAAACCCTTAATTCTATTTTTGACGATAGCGCAATTCGTGCCGTGTTAGCGAGCGAGTGAGCGAGTGATCGAACGCGAGAGAGAGAGAGAGAGAGAGATAGCACTAACGCAAATGCATCTTAATTTACTCATGCTATTACATATCCATTACTTACAAATGTTTACGCTTCTAGTTTAAGCGACTTCCGTTTCCTTTTTCTTTCACATCACTTGTACCTCCATTCTGCCATTTTTTTCATGCATTCTTTCATTCTTTTTCATTTTCTCCCCTAGCCCCCTCTATCTCCTTCATCCACTCTTCCTCCAAACCACCCTCCCCTAGAATCTTTACCACATTCTCTTGCCAGCTTCCTTTATCTTCCATTCCTCTCCTACATCCTTCCCATACATGCTCCCATGTTTCCTCTTTCCATTCACAGATTCTGCACTTCCTGTTATCTTCCTTTTCCCAATACATACTTGCCCATACCTTGTTTCCCAATCTAAATCTTGCTGTTCTGGTCCATCTTTTCTCTCCCCATCCTTTTTCTAAATAACTTGATACTCATTCCTTTTCTATCATCTTATACCATACATTAAAATTTGATTCCGCAATCATGCCCCATCTTTCTATCGATTGTATTTCTCTCTCCCTTTTTTCCACTTATTCATAGTTGACTCCAGTCCCGTCTTCTATATCTCTAGCCTTAAAGAACTCCCTCCTTTATTCCTATCCATCTCGTTAATTCCATAGCCCTCCCTCTCCTTTCTTCTAGCTCCATCAAACACTTTCTCGCTAACTCCCCTCCCTTTCCCTCCCACAGCTTCGTCCCAAAATTCCATGCCCTCTTTCCTGCTCTAGTACTTAATTTATCCCTTTGGGCTTCTTCTCTCACCATATATCCCGGCGTCCTCCAGTATACCCCTAGCGTCCACCTTATATACCTTTCTTGTAAACTTTCAATCTCTTTCCTTTATTTCCATCCCCATATCACTGCTCCATAACCTAATACCGGTCACAACAGGGTATCAAATAACCATATTCTCCTTCTTCAATTTTTTTTTAACCTTCTTTTTCCTATTCCCCATATCTGCTTCATTACCCATGCTGCTTTTTTCATCCTTTCTCGTATATGTGCTCTATGGTCTCCATTTGCTTGCAAGGTATATCCCAAATACTTAAACTCTTTTACTTCATCTAATTTTTTTTCTTTCCATCTCCACGTCCATTCTTTCTTTCTTCCCCCTCCTTTTCTAAACCTGATTATCTTAGTATTCTCTACATTTAAAATCAACTTTTTTCCATCTAAGTATTTCTCTAATCCTGTAATTAATCCCACCATCCCTTCTTTATCCTCTATCATCAACCCTATATTGTCTGCGCATGCCAGTGTATATATCTTTTCGTTCCCTAACCTAACTCCGCCCCATCCTTTTCTCTTCATTTGTTCTTCCAAGTCTGATATCAATATATTAAATTAAAGTAGACTCAGAGGGCATCCTTGCCTTACCCCTCTCACCAACCAGAAACTACCTCCTACTTGCTCTCCTACCTTTACCTTGCTTTTTGGCTCTCTAAAAATTCCCGGTACTCTCTTTATTAATCCTTCTCGTATCCCCTTTTTCACCATTACTTTCTCTATCTCGCCTCGGCCTAATGAGTCAAACGCCGCCTTCAAGTCCACAAACACTGCTATCATTGATCCTTTCTCCCTTTAAACCTCTCATCTACTAAGTTTAGTGTCATTCGGAATCTCATCTATACCAGGTGCCTTTCCATCTTTCATCATTCCTAATACCTTGACTATTTCCTCTCTTGTAATGTCCTCCTCCTTATCTGTTTTCGTACCATCTTTTCATCCTTTCCTAGCTTCCCTCTCTACCCCTCCTAGTAATTCCATAAAATATTTTTTCCATTCTATCATCTCAATATCCTGGTTTACTCTTTTCCTCCTTCTTCTCTCTTTATTCACCACTTTCTAAACCTCTTCTTCCGTCCTAGCCTTCTTCGCTTTGTTTTAAAACCTTTTATTTTCTTCCTCTTTTTTTGATCACACAACTCGGTATACTCCTTCTTTTTCCTCCTATATCCTTTTCCACTACTTGTCCCTTTTCTCAATTTTCTTAATACGCTTCTCACTTCCTTCTTTTTCTGTCTACAATCCTCATCCCATCCAGTTCTATCCCCTCCTTCAGTAACTTCTTTTTTGCTCGTGCACTCTTATACTTCTTTTATTTCTCCTACCACTATTTCCATTTCCTCGTTTACATTTCCTTCCCCCATTCTGATATTCCTGACCTTTCCTTTAAACAGTTCTTTACCTCCACTTGACCAATCCTCTCTTCCTGCTCTTTTTACTTTTGCTTCCTTTTTAGCCTTTTCGTTATTACTCATTTCTCCCTCTACCGTAACTATTATGGGAAAGTGATCCGAATCTATGTAGTTGCCCATTTCTAGTTTCTTAATCTTCTCTCTTACTTCGTCGTCCACTACCACATAATCAATTACCGTTCTCATCTTTCCTCCTGAAAATGTATATTCCCCTTCCTCATCCCCCTGTATACTTTCGTTTAGGATGAACCATACCATCTCCCCTAGGCTCTTCAAAAACTTCTTTACCTCCCGATTCAGTAGCTTGTCTTTGGATTTTCTTTCTCGCTCTCCATCCCATTCCTTTCCTCCTCTATCTCGTGTTCTCGCATTAAAATCACCTCCTATCATTAGCCTACTCCCTTGCTTATTTCCTTCAATCAGTTCTCTCATCTCCTCTGATTTCTCCTGCATATCACCGTTCACATAAACCCCAACTATCTTCCACCTCTCTCCTCCCATATTTATTTCTTCTATTATTAATCCTTCTTTGTGTTCTTTCAACTCTTTTTTATCATTCTCTGTTATACATTCGTTCCTTACTCTCATCACCATTCCTCCCATTGCTCTGCTCCTTTTATTCTTCCTCTTTGCATTTTGAACCTGCCATTTGTAACCTCTTGGTAATCTTCCCCTTACTGTTTCTCATCGCTTTTCATCTAGCCACGTCTCCATCATTACTACCACATCCCATTGTGTCAAATTTCTCGTAAACTCCCTGTCCTTTCTTTCTGAGCCTGCTATATTCCAGTAGCATATTCTCAAATCTTCTCTACTTTCGCTTCTCGTCTCTTTTTGTTTCTCACTATTTCTTATTTCTTTACATCCCGTTCCTTTCTCTCTTACTTAACCCATGTTCTTTTTCCCTTTTTTCTTTCCTCTTCCGCTATTTTCCTTAACTTATACTGCATGTTCCTCTCTACCCATGTCAAATCATCATCTATTCTCTGCGTCTTCCATATAACACCCTTTTCTTTGTCATCACTTCCCTCTTATGTTCCCATTTCTTTAGTTTCACTAGGACCATTCTCTCACCTCTTCGCTCTTCCCTTCCTACACTTTGCACTTCCTCTATCTCAACCTTAGCATCAATCCTTTTTAGTACTTCTTCTACTTCTTTCATCAGCTCCTTCCCCTCTAATCTGAGACCCTTTATCACTATGTTTCTTTTTCTTTCTTCTCTCTCTTTCATTTCTTTTCTTTGTTCTATTTTTCTCAGCCTTTCCTTCTCCTTATTCCCACTCTCCCCACCTCCAAACTCAAGGTTTGAGCTTTCAATTTTTTTTATTCTACCTTCCAACTCATCTACCTTCTTATTATGCTCTTCCTTCTTTTCTAGCTTTTGCTCCAACATCTGCATCCTTTTCTCTAGCTTTCCCCGGACTTCTTCCCATTTTCTCATTTATTTCTTAAGTTCGGCCATTTCCTGTCTAATTTCTTTCCTTATTCCCTCCACCTTTTTCTCCTGCCTTTCTTCATACATCCCTATTACTTCTATCATAATTTCGTGCGTTTCTTTCAATCTTTCCATTTCCATCGGATCTTTAGCCTCAGCTTCCTTCTATACAAAACTATGTTTTTCCGGCGGCGTTCTGTACATTTGTGGATTTTTCATGCTTGACCCTATATCTTCCTTGTCTTCACTGCTTCTCCTCTCCTCTCTCTTCCTTTTGATAAATGCCTCAATCGACCCCACGCTCTTCGCCCTCAATCTATTCTTTTCTACCATTTTCCTATACTTTCCCCTTGCCCTCCTTTCTTTGTTCCCCCCTTTCGGTGTACTGAATACTTCCTGATCTAAATCCCTGCTTTCCTTGCTAGTATTCGCTTCGCTAGCCATGAATCCAATTCAAATTCAGACGATCCCGCCTTCTATCGTTCTCTGTCTTCATCTACCGTTGCGTCTACCTGCCTTGCCTTTCTCCTTCTCTGACCTGCCTTGCTACGACCAACCTGGTCCTCCCACCCCGTCACAAACCTCAAACCCACCTCACCTCAACTTCCACACAAATCTGTCCTGATCCTCAAAAATATCATCACCCCCTTGCTAATCTTTCAATCTCTCAATCAATCCCTCACAAGTGAACCACTCTACATACATTCACAATCCACTCACCACCCATTTCACCACAATTATCAGAAAAACTCGGCACCAAATTTCACCGCTGCCACACACTTTCACGCGGGAAACGGAAGTCTCTTTTATTGTTTATTATTCATTATTTTAGACGAAAGTTCACTTCTTCGAAGGAAAATTTCACTATTTTGTTGAAAATTTCGAATTTTTTTTTTCTCAATTGAAAATTAATATTTTTGGTTAAAAATTTAGTTTTTTGGTGAAAATTTAATTACTTTGTTGATAATTCAATTGAGTTAGAAGCCCTATATTTTTGCTGAGATTTCGACTGTTTCTTTAACCCTTGTTCGGCACACTGGGATCATTTGCAAAACACGACCATATTTCATAAATTTCAAATACCTGATGGTAGGAGAAATAATAATTTTTTTAACCTACTGAAATTAATTTTTTGGCTATATGACCTAAACCACTTCAAATAGTAAACTTTGAAGAACTTAAAAAAATATGAAGTTAAAATATCAAGTAGTTTATTTATTCTAACGGTTTTTGTGACTCGGGTGAATCAGATCCCAGTGCGCCGAATACGTGACTCTATGGAAGTGTGCCGAACAAGGTTTTTGATTTAAAATAAAAATATTTTTGAGTTAAAGATTTGTATTTTTTGGTTGAAAAATGAAGTCTTTTGATACAAATTCGTTTTCTGGTTCTAAAATTCACTCTTGTGGAAGCAGTTTCATATTTCTCATTCAAGAATTCAACTATTTGGTTACAAATTCGCTCTTTTTGGTTCACTTGAACTGTTTTTGATTTAACATTGAAATTTCTTCGGGTTGAACATTAACTATTACATTTTTCGTTGAGAATACTTATTTTTCGGTTGAAACTTCAACTCCTTTGATGAACATTTTTTTGTTTTCATTGAATATTCATCATCTCATTTGAATGTTCATATTTTTGGTTGAACATTTAAGTATTCTGTGAAAAAATCTTTTTTATTGTGTGTTGAAAATGAACTTTTATCACTGAAAATATAAATATTCCACTTGTGGTTCAAGATTTCTCTTTTTTATTAAAAAATTCAACTATTTGTTCGGAAATTCATGTATTTTGTTGACATTTTTTTTCAATTAATATTTTTTTAGTTGAAAATTCATCTCTTTGGCTGAAGATTTAACTATTTTATGGTAATTTTTTTTAAATTAATTTTTCAATATAAAAATTCAACTATTCCATTTTTTGTTGAAAATTGAGATATTTGGTAGAAAGTTGATCTGTTTTAGCTGAAAATGCAATTATTTTGTTGATAATTCATCTTTTGTTAAAAATTCATTTTTTTTTTAATGATGCATCATTTCAGACGAAAATTCATCTCCATGGTTGAACATTACACTATTTTGTTTTTGGTACTTTGGTTGAAAATGTATCTTTTTTAGTTCAAAATTTAACCACTCTTGAATAGATTTAAATATTATATCATATTATCCATATTAATAAGCAGTCGTTCAGGAAATTCTTGTCAAAAAACTGTTTTTTTTTTAAATATTTTTACCCCCCCCCCCCTCCCATATCATTTGCTGTGGGCCTACCCTAAGATTTTTTTATAATAAATTTTGTTTTTCAAGGAATAGGCTGATATTTTTAGATAATTAACTGAGAATGTCTTTGCGGTGACACATTTCTATAGTGCTTCACAAATTCCCAATAATTATGATTTATTTAAACAATTTTTGTAAGGAAATGCAGAGTTTTGTTATTTTTCAACAGGCTTGATTTTTTAACGGAATCAACTAAGAATGCTTGTCCTGTTACTGTTCGATATTATACTTTGCAAATGTACAAGAATTATTAATTAATTAAACAATTTGCATAAGCAAATACAGAGTTCGGTTATGTTTCAACCAATAGGCTCAATTTCTTCACATAATCATTCAAGAATATCTTTTCGATGACTTTTTCTTTTGATGCTGTTCTTTTCAAGATTCATTAATTATTCAAACAATTTTCAGAAACAAATTAGGAGTTTGGCCATTTTTCAACGAATAGGCTCAATTTGTTTACGGAATCAACAGAGAATGTATTTCTAATGACTTTTTTCTACGATACTTAGCAAATGTACAATAATTATTAATTCTTTAAACAATTTTCATACACAAATTCAGGGTTTGGCTATTTTTTAGCTGACATAAAAACATATGTGGAGCTATCACATTTTTAATAATGAATACAACTTTTCTATATAAACTATAATATCAAAATCATAACGATTTGAGCATTTTTATAAGAAAATATATTCACTATGTATTTAATAAGAATTGAAAAGTCAATACAAATTTCAACAATGGTGAAAACTTTTCTTTTCATTAATTTCAGTTTTCTTCTTTTTATTAATTTCTTCCAGTACTTTAATAATCTCATCAATAGAATGATATTGTGCTTTTTCAAGATTTTCTGGAATAATTTTTTCTCTGACATATATTTTCCCGTAATGTTTAGTGTGATTTAACCCTAAAAAATGTTGATGTATTCACCATGTGCTCTTTTCCTCAATTTTTTCAAAATTTATATAGCTCTCAAGCAAATGGAAAAAAGTTTACAATTTCAACTACAAGTGGTTTCTTTTATTATAATCATAAATAATTGAAAATTATGAATATTTAGAAATTCATTTTATTTTCATTTTAGTCATATTTTCGACGTCTATGACTTCTTTCAAATTTAAACTATTTTTGAAATCATAAGCAATTGAAAATATGATTTCATCTTGAGCTAATTATTTTTGAAGGCAATATTAAAATTTTAATGAATATTTTGACTTATTTCTTAATATTTCTTTTCAAAAATATATAGCCTGAAATTTATGAACATTTAGAAATTCATTTTGTTTTTATATTAGTTACATTGTCGATAAATATTTTCGAAGCAAAAATTACAATTTCGATTGATATTTTGGCTAATTTCTCATTGTTTCTTCTTAAAATTATATAGGCACACTTTTTTAATAATTATTATTATCACAATAATAAACAATCCAAATTATGGCAATTAAGAACTTTATTTTATTTTACCTTCACTTACATTTTCGAAGACAATTACATCCTTCTAATTATAACTCACAATACAAATTATAAACGTTTATCATCTTATTTCATTTGACTTTCAGTTACATTTTCAATGAATATAACGTTCTTCTAGTTGTAACTATTATTGCAATCTTAAACAATTGAAAATAATTTGTTTACGGTGTACGGTGTTCCCAAAAATATTCGCAGTTTATCTATTTGTCAAGGAATAGGCATAATTTGTTCACGAAGTCAACTGTGAATATCTTTCCGATAACTCCTTTCTATGATGCTTTGCAAATTTACCAGAATTGTTAATTATTTCAACGAATTAGGAGTTTGCCCATTTTTTATCGAATAGGTTCTATTTTTTACGGAATTACCAAGAATGTTCTTCGTAGAACTCTATTCTACGATACTTTGGAAATGTACAATAAGTATTAATTATTTGAAAAATTTTTATAAAGATATTCAGAGTTTGGCTATTTTTCAAGGGGTAGCCACAATTTGTTCACGGAATTAACTTAGAATGCATTTCCGATGACTCTCTTCTATGCTGCTTTGTAAATTTACAAGAATAATTATTATCAAAACAATTTTCATAAACAAATTCAGAGTAGGGCAACTATTTTAATTAGTGAATAATGGTATTACTATTGAGTTAGTTGTGAGAACTATTTTTGTTAGCTGGGGCACGATTTCTTGCCATTACTATTTAATCAGGTAGACTTACTATTTCAGTTCGTCGAAACGACTGTCTGTAGGTAGTTGTACTTACTAATATAGTTAGTCATGTCTACTAACAAATTCGTACGTATAACGATTTCCTTCCTGTTACAGGAACTGATTAGAATATCTGTCACTATACTTTCAACATCTGAATTAAAAAGATCCCAGTGGGCACGCGAACATTTTTTTGGGGGGCATCTTAGGGATGCTGATGTCAGTTCAGCTGATAAGACGTTTAGAAAAAATATGTCCCTATGCCTGGAATCTTTCTGATTGCAGATGCACTTTGCAGGTTAGGATTTCCAGTAAAACTTAAAAATCGTTTGCTTTGCAATTTCTCACACGTACCTTGAAATGCTTCTATGTATATAATCCCCGAAACCGAAACTTTGCGACACTTCTGATACTTCCATCATTTATATATATTCAAATATAAGGGTTAAAAAACCACCGCATGGTCCCACTGGGAACGACTGCCATCTAAAAATGACACCGGCTCCAAGTAGAACCACGGTAAATCATACATCTAACCACGTTTCACGACCGTGAGATGGGTGGTCATATATGGGGCGTTATTTCTCAAGTGTACCCACTCAAAAAGTCGAAGTTTTCTGATCTAAGTTAAACTTAGGCAAAGTGTTGTGCTATTGGATAGTAGTATATGGGGAAAAAATTTTGCCATTCGGATAACTATTGACCGAGGGGGAGGGGGTAAAAGTTTTGAGATCTTCGTGGATATCGTCTATTTCGGCAATTTTTAACTCTTCTGATAGCGATGAAAAAATTTTTGACTAGTACAGTTTCGATAGGGATTTTCACGCCCTTTTGATTGGTGCTACGCATTTTATCGAAAAATAAATATTTGACCTTCAAAAATGAAGTTTAAAAATGAATTTCACTTTTTTTGGAAAAACGATAGGTCATGACTCAAATTGTCTGATATGATTGCCATGCTTTTGTGCTTGAGTTCTCCATCTTTTACATAATAAATAACTACTGTGAATATTGTGGCCTGATCATTATTCCAGTGAAATCCTTGGGCCGAGTTTTGGAGCACAAACTTAAAGTTCTCAGCGAAATCAAATGAGATAACGAATTCACCATTTTTCAAAGTTATCTTCAGATTTTTGAAAAATAATGACTGCTCTGTAGCAAGGAAATGATGCGTTCTTAGCTTCAGCAACGCTTCACAAAGCTCATTCACAAATTCATCAACATTCAGCATTAGCGTTTTTAAAGTACATCTGTCAGTCTGCAGCCAAGAATCAAATTTGATTTCTTCCAAATTCTCCTCCTCGAAAGCTTCAATCAAGTTATCTTTAATTTCAGTAATACCCGGGAAATTTTGGCATTCTCCTAATTGTCAGGAACTTGTCGCATCTGGGCACACAGTTAACCTCAAACAATCGCGATAACCATTTGAAATTAACTCTGAATCGTTCTTTATATATTGCATGTTTATTTCTTTTAGCATTAACTTCACGTTTTCATGGTGAACACAAACGCATACTGTGTGGGTACCGCTACTCCCTGCCAAAACGCAATGTTTCGGTCTGAGGGGTGTGAATTTCGTGAAGCCTATTTTAATATCTTCATGTTCTGACTGGAATTCTGCATACAATTCATTTAAATTGCACAAAATCAATCTTTTCTGAACGAGAACTTTCTTGTCACTCACTCAAACAGAAACACAATCCTTCATTCCAGGCATTAAGCGACTCATGTCGTCACGCTCATAAAATTTGGATACGAGGTCTTCAGTTTCATGACTCAAAGGCCTTCCTCTTTTTGGCGTAGGCAGAGTTAAAATCCCATTGTTAGCAACTAACTTTTTCGCATTTTCAGCTTGTCGCTCGGATGTCTCGAATTCGACCATTAGTTGTCTGTGACTCCAAGACTTTGGAGCAAGTGTGAGAAGTTGAATTTTCCATCCATAAAACCACCTTTTCGACCCGACCTCTTATTCAATAACTAGATTTTCCAAAATTCAAAATTTTTTCAAAATTCATCAGTTAACGTAATACAGGCATTTAAATAATGGCAGTCTCAACACTTCAAAATGCAGAGAGCGTTCAAATATACTGGCATATATTATTACTTTTGAAAAAAAACAATATCATGAAGGCACCACGGTGCGTTGCGGGGCTCTAGCGCCAGTGTCAAGAGCGTACTGGAGTACTTTTTTTTTTTTTTTTTTTTTTATCAAGCTTCAAATCTACAAAAAGATTTATTAACTCATTAACTCATACATTAACAATTTGAATCCCACTTTCTAACCTACATGGTATGTTTTTATCTTTCCAAAGCTCTGACTGGAATGAGGTGATGAGTGTGGTTCCCTAGGGCTGAATACTTTGCCCAAAATGTCTAGTGTATTCACATGCGACTTCTCAGCTGTTTTGCGCTAAAGTAATATAACCTCTACGCTAATGATAGCAAAATATATCTTTCTGGGCCTCTTATTGCCCTCAGGGACCTACTTCAAATGTTTCAGGAATATGTTAATAACGTCTACAATCGTGTAGTATCTAATGATTCGAAACACAATCCACTAAAAACACATGCTTAGCTAGTTGGATCCTCCACTCATAATCCATCTAAAGTCCTGGATTCCTCCCACCTTTGTACTTAAATGGTCTTACTATTTGAGGCGAGTGCATGATTTCAAAACTTCCGCGGTTATGAAAATATAAATGTCTGCGAAATACGTGATTTTAGCGAGCCTATCGTCGTTGTAAATTTAGGGAAAACGATGTACGTAGAGTGGGGGGATATCGATTTCGAGGTACCGAGAGTAAGAATCTCTAATGATCGCTCATTAGATCGCCTTCGTTTGGTCATCGCATTCGAATCCGCGCCATACTCTCCGTACTTTGAGAGAATCGGAAAAGGTATTATTATATATATTTGTTAATTAGAAAGTGATGTGTGAAAGTGTAATTTTTGTAAATTAGTCCTTCTCAAAAGTATGGTTTTTTTTGTTCTTTTTGTTAATTTAGTGTGGCGTGTTCAGCAAATTATTTATGTCGCCCGAGCCTAATCAATCCAGGAAATCAGCTACATTTCTGACTCCTAAATGCTATGATACATCGCTTTGATATCGCCGCTTTCGGATGGAAATTATTTTATCCAATTATCCAAATTTACAAGCTGATGCGATTGTTTGTTGGGTAAATCTTGCTGTCGCCTCTACCTTCTGGAAAACGGGTTCCAAATCCCTGCATATCCTATTGAATGTCGACTTGGCTATCTTTTGTTCTCCATCTCAAATCAGCGGTTAAGCATTTTACCTTGCGATAAGTATTTTTCATTTCCTGGATTACAATTATTTTCTTTCACTTGACTGAATTTATGCTTTCAATTTTTACTGGCTGTGGGAATTTTATATTTTTAATGCGAACTTGATCATTATTAGTCGTTATTCAAAGGTTTCATTTCCACGTGTGATGAGTGTGTATGTGAGTTGAACTAATTGCTAGAGATATATGTACCTGTATTTCTTTGACATTGAATAAGACTATTTTGACAACAATATTCAACCTCTGATTCATCGATACTTGATAAACCTGATTTCTCATTTATGAATTTCATTTATTGATTGATATTTTTGATGTTAAATTGAAAATTTTGTAATTGGTAATCTAACTTATTTTCAATTTTATTTGACGACAATTTTTCCCGATTGCATTTGACATTTGAATTTTGACAAATATTCAGAGTACACAGTATTGAATTTCAAAATAAAATGTTCAATTATTTTTAAAGTCGAAGTAATTGCTACATATTGATTTATCTTATTTTGTCTCTCTTGGAAAGAGTATGTTGAACTAATATCACGTAAAACCTTCCGAACTTGACATCAGCTTAGTCGGAGTAGGGACATTTTGCCTACAGCGACACGAATCCACCTAGTAGAAGCGTCGATTCTCCCTTAATTTGATTACGTGTATGTGGTATATGATGGAATCTCTGATGACCTCAATTGCAAAATTGAACGTGCTCTTAATGCCTACATCCACCTTATCTATAACTTCTCCAAATTCAATCGTATTTCTAAGTCTAGGGAAAGAGAAAACAATATTTTATGGGTAATTTGCTGTACATGATCTTCAAAAATGAAAATCCTGTATATTTATTGGAAATGTTTTTGCGGGATAATATGAATCTTCCAGGTCGGCCTGGGCTGTGCGATTGTGCGATAAAGGTCATAGTATGGCAAAACCTGCTCATAGAACATGTTCAATGCCACCTACAGTATTAGCATTCCAAAATATGTTCTCTGAATTTCTAATTTCCATTCTCTGTCCTCCCCTTCCCATCAGTAACAGAAGTTTTGGTGGGTCTGACGTTACGACTAGACTCTCTACCATACGGCAAATCACTACTTAACTTGGACATAATTTCGACTTGCATAACAAATTTCGCGCATAAAGGTGGTAGTTGGGTGTAGAATCTAAACAATGAATAATAAAAACAATACAATAGCTTTAGAATGGACTGAAACTTTGATTAACGAAATGCATACACACGGTGAGCGTAAAGATCGAGTTTCAGGCGATGAATGGAGACTGGGTGTTTGGAATGCTAGAGGAGTGAACGATCCTTAGGTGAGAGAACTACGAGAAACTATGCACGTAAGGAAACTAGATATTTTATGTGTACCTGAGACGAAAAAAAAGGGTTATGAAAGTAGAAACATAGAAAATGGGGTGTTGAAAGGCGGTTTTCAAATATGGTCAGTAGTAGGTAGCGAATCACATGCTGGTCCATGGGTCGGTTTAATTCTGAATGAAAAAGTAGGACAGCATCTCAAAGATCATGATTTTCTATCTCCGAGATTGTTGTGGGCTTCAATAGAGGTAGGAATCAGCATATTATTCATCATAGCGTGCTACGCTCCAGTTGATAGCGATCCGAGAGGAGTTAAAACGCCTTCTGGGACACTAAATGATCAAATAAATACTTGCGATCAAGGTGAAAGAATAATTCTGCTAGGAGATATGAACGGATGTGTTCGCGTCCAATGTCAGGATACAGATACAGAAAGGGCGCTAGGTAAGTTTGGGGATCCAACAAGAAAAAATGATAACGGGGAACAATTAGTTAGCTTATGGTTAGAAAAGGGCCCGCTTTAGTTAGTTGCGGCTCGTGGTCAAGAAAATAGCAGAATTGCGGCCCGCGGTCTTTTTTATCCTAGTTGAGTTTCATCTTGACGTTTCTCTCCCCACTCCACCCCCGAATGAATAAGCTCATGAATAGAGTAAGGGTTGGGGGTTGTAAGAAGTGGAGATTATTATTTTCGAATTTCTTAAAAATTTAATAGTTTGAATTGTTAAAGGACGATGTTCAACGTCGGCCTTGCATTGAAAAGTCATTTAAAGCTTTTCTTAAATGCCCGAAACAGTTCAGTCGAGTATTCACAATTTTTGAATTGCATAATAATTTGTACATACCTCTTGCTTCCTTCCTACTTATTGGTAAACGAATTAATTCATATACAGAAGAATTTTCTTATTTCATATTCAATATCATAAGAAGATGAAAATTGGGAAATAGGATAATTTTTCAAAAACTACTTTGGTCTAGCTTTTTTAAATTCAAGATAGTATCTTATTCTTGCAAAGCGGTTCGTTAAGGAGATTCGAATTCGCATGTAAGGTTTCACGTAAATTTTTACCAGTGTAGGTCTTAGCTCAAAGTGAAATGAATACCTTATACATTATACTATTATTATTGTAATTATCACTTCTTTATAATTACTACTGACAAAGCATATTTCCCTACATTGTTTAAACATGCTAGCATGAAGAATCTACTTATAAAGTAGAAGCTACCAGTCCTAAGCATGGAAAAAGTGTGAACGCAAAATTACAATCGCCACTCGCGTAAACTCATTGAAAGTTAAGGAGGAAAGTGTCGAGTAGAGACGAAAAGAAGCACTGTAGGGGCACGGGTCTCTTGAATCGACCGCGGCCCGCAACTCGGATTCTCGTCTTGAGGAAAATTGACCGCGGCCCGCAACTCGGCTGCAGCGAGAAATATTTGGTTTCGAGATAAAATGATCCATACGTACAGCTGGTATAAAGAAAATAACCGCAGTATAATTGACTTCGTTATTGTGGATGAAAGACTAGGAAAACTAGTAGAAGATACAAGAGTCATGAGAGCTTCCGAAAGCAATACTGCTCACTACCTTCTAGTCTGCAAAATAAACTTAGGGCGGGGATGTAGAAGAAAGAGAACAAAAAAAACGGTACAGATGCGAGTCAAGATTAAAAATTAACAGAAACTGGAAGTGGCAATAGATTTTCAGAACAAGATAAACGAACGCATAGATGAGGCAACTTGGATGGCGCTCAGATGCAATAAAAATATAGAGGGTGCGTGGTGGACTTTGTTACGAGATGTCATCGTTAAAACTGCGCTTGAAGTGTGTGGTACGGCAGTAGTAGGAATAAATTCTGGTGATGCGTGGTGGAATGAAGAAATTCAGGTAGCCCCGCAAGAAAAGAAAAAAGCCTACAAAAGAACATTAAACATCACAGGTCTTAGCGATGAGGAGAGGAATAGACTTGAAAATGATTACAAACATAAAAAGAGGAAAGTTGAATGACTAGTAAAGGAAAGCAAAGAATAAATCAGAACAGAAGAAGACAAGAAAATATAAAACGACTTTGAAGGAACCATGGAGATATTATTTGAAGAGATGAAGGAAAGACAAAGAACATAATGCATTAAAAAACCCGATTGAAAGAGTCTTGTCACTGAACTTAGAGATATGATTAAGAACTTAAAAATCGGTAAGGCTGCTGGTGTAGACAGTATTAGCGCTGAAATGCTTGAATACTGTGGCGAGCTGCTTACGTCACAGGCTGTGCCAATCGATAAATTTCTGTATCGAGGCGGGAGAAGTCCCAGACGATTGGAGAAAAGCGACTATCGCAATATACGAAAGAAATGGAGATAAAAGCAACTGCGAAAATTACAGAGGTACCAGCTTATTAGTTACTGTATGTAAAATATACAAAAAATACTTATTCGTAAGGTAATGAAAATTACAGAACAAAAGATATCGAAAGTCCAAAATGGATTTATGCCAGGAAGATCATTTACAGATCAAATATCGTATTTAGCTTGAGGCAGATAACAGAAAAAAGCTTGAGAGTAGGAAATAAAGTTTTATGTGCATTTGTTGACCTGGAAAAAGCATTTGAAAAGGTAAATAGAAGTAAACTTTGGGAAGTCCCTAAAGAGAACGGAGTCAAGGGATGGGATTTTCCAAAAAACGTCATTCAACATTACTGAACAAATCTCTTGCTGGAAGTTGTTTGAAACTCGAAGTTACCTAGATACATTTTACCAGCGAAACCAAGAAAACACAGTTATCGATTCAGCTCATTTTACAATTAAACATGAACTCATTTCAACAATATTTGGACAAGTTATAACGATTTAAGTTTTAAAGCTTAATTAAATCAGGGAGAAACTTTTTTTCAATATTTCGTTTTTATTATTAAAAATAAACGTTTGGCAAAAAAAATCTAAAAGGAAGGAGTTTCATTTCCTTATTCTCTACAATACTGCATTTTCAAACAACTGATTTTTCTATTTTGAAAATTTTGTTTCTTTGAGACGATCGGCCAATACTTTTACGTGTTTCCGAACGTCGAGCTGGTTCTTGCATCCGGCGGGTCAATTTTAGTCCTTTAGCATGAGTGCATTTACCGCCAGACGACTCCACTGTGTTCAGCTGGATTTTCAACAGTCGAGTTTGAAGGTAGACATTCGACCCTACCCATTGAATGTACACAGTCATCCTCGGCGTCAAAACAACCGTTCGACATTACTTAAAACGCAGCGAATACACAACCTGGTCGTACGTCGGAGGTGGTTATCCATCCGAGTGCTGTGTGCGCTCGAAATCTCTTGACATTTGGACTCTGCTCGACTGGAGATCTTTAACTGTGTATTTCTATAAACATTTGTACGCGCCGACATTTTAGAGGTTTTTTCCTAAGTTTTATGAAAATGTTTAGAGTTGGACAATTATTTATTCTGCAACGTGAGAGGGTGCTCATGCGAAGCCGTGTACAAATAATAGTTATTAAAGTAAAAGTTAATTTAATGGTATTTAATTGAACTTCATTCCCAGATAAAATAATTACACGTTAAGGAATTGTACCTCGACATGGGGCGTCGCGCCTGATTCAAATGAAACCATGTCTGGAAAGTGTAACGCAAGCATCTAACACACGCGTTGTGTCTTATATCACAGACCGGAGGCTTGCTTCTCATCACCCACAGAAAGGAGTCATTCAGTCTCTCTCTCTCCCTCTCCCCCTCCCCCTACTCTCTCTCTGTATCTCTGTTTCTCTCTCCCCCTCCCCCTACTCTCTCTCTCTCGAATAATAACAATAATTGTTAAAACAATTCAAAATAATTTACAAACAGGAGGAAAATATGCTGTGTCTAATTTGAAAGAAAGAAACCAATTTAAATATTTTTCTTATAATTTTGGAGTACATAGATGTGTAATATTAATGATATGTGTCATAATAATCAATTTTCCATAATAAAATTTCAATTTTTATTATTCTTCCTCATGAAATATAATTAGCCTAATTCTAAATATAGATGCGTAACATAAGTGCGACACAATGTGTTCTATTAGAGAACACATATCCGTCATCATCGATATTTTATAAACAAAGCTTGACTAAGCAGGTAAAGGAGAGAATGCGTTTTAGAAAATAGAATCGTTTAAAGAATGAATCAATAAATTTTGTAAGTGTTCAAAATTATATCATTTTTAAACAATATTACGTTGAAACACTACAATTAGAGGATTTTACATTTTATTAAAACATTAGAATTCAAGAATGCCACTTATAAATTATAAATTTAAAAAATGAAGGAATGGAAATTTTTGAGTTTAAATTCAGCACTCTGAAATTTTAATGATTCGAGTCTTATTTCATTCAAAATGATTCAACATCAATTTTTTTATTTTTGAATATTTACTTTTCACTTTCTTATTTTAAATTTATTATAGCAGACATAGAGAACCGCAAAGCGTCTCCAGAGTTCTTTCAGAGAAATCATATCGACGCCTCCATTCAATATGAGTCTATGTGCTGACAGCGCCGTGTATGAGACTATGTGCTGTGTATAAGCATAGGGAATAGTCTCAAACAGAGCGCTGTTAGCACGTAGACTCGTATTGCATGGAGGCGTCGATATCGTGTAACAGGGTGCGGGTAATGATTTCACTTTGTTACCTTTTTAACTTTGAAGGTATTTTTCATTTTGTCTCCTAGTTTCTAAGACGATACAATTCTGGCTAACGGAGGCCGAATGACTGACTATCGTCCCTTATGCTACAAGTCACCTAGACCGGTCCTACAATATATTGTGGAGGGAGTTCGGAGGACAGCGGTAGACTAAACCTGACAGATTTAGTCCCTAAAATTCAACTCTTCTATTTTTGATTCATAGTGGTACATTTGCAGATAATGGCACGTTTGCAGGTATAGGTAGTTCCGTTATACCCTCATGGGTTGGAGCGCTTGTATAATGCACAGTGGGACTGGCCTGAACCTGAGTTTTTACGCAAATAAAACATAGCTTCTTAGGGAGACAGTTTTTGATTTTTTCGAAAACTCCGCATTTGAGCAGGGTAAATAAGATGATTAATCCTATGCTAGTGTATCCTATATAATGTGACCATTCGTACGCCTGTTCTTTCTTGGTCTGTATTCTATGATGCGAAGCGATCTTGCTTAACAAGCTTGCGTATCATCTAGGCCGAGTCTCACCTGCTCTAACACGTTAACATCTAGTTGTCGAGGTAGAATTATTAGGTAGCTCTTGTTTAATACAATGGTTTTTTCGTAGGTAGACGTTTTCCCTAATACAGCTGTACATTATCTTATATAACTCTACGTCCAGAACCCTGAATATAAATGTTAGTATCTACTTGTATTGAGGTTGTTGAGTCTTGGCAGAGAAAATGTAAAGTTAGCTTTCTACTGGGCAAAAGTATATAACCTTTCGTAGTTGGTATGTAACTCTCACTATGTAGTTTGAAAGGTGAAAAGCTACATTCTACAGAATCTTGATATTTCTTAAGAATACTAGCGTCGAAGTTATTCGTGTCTATTAGCCTGTAGTTGGGTTGATTTCGGTTACAAATTTTATATTCGGCAAGTGATTTACATTTACTGAGTGTTTCGCGATCGGTTGGAACATAGAAAGTTTTGCTGGTGAATAGATATCCGTGTTCGGGTATAGGGTTCACATGAGTAATCACATATTCTTCTTTCTCGAGTACGGGTATCGAGATAACATACGTCAGAGTTTTCCTGATCAAGGCTAAGTTGACTTCGCTGAAATCGAGGATGTGTTGGTAGCTTTCTGGGTTTGCATCAAGATGATAGCGAGTTCCATGCATGGTCTCAAGCTCTTGGATCGTGCACATTAATATTTGAGGTGTAACAATCTAGGGATGATTTATACCATGTTTGCCATTATTTATGGCAAGTAATGCCGTTTCGACATCGTCATGTAATTCGTCAATCAGGATTCTGCATACAATCAATTTAGAAGCTCTGAACAAATTTCTGGTGTTGTCATACAGACTACCTCTAATCAGATGTGCGGTTTCAGCTTGGGCTTGCAACTTTCCTTCTAAAGTGTTGTAGTCAGTCGATGAAGCGTCCAGCAATAACTTCAGGACTTTAGTGTGATTTTGCATTACCATAGCTGAATCCTTATTTTCTGCGCAAAGTTGGTCCAGTTCTTTACTGATAGCATCGAAGTCACTGTTTTTCATGATTCCAAATAAGCTTTTAGATATTTCTCCTACATCATTGAGCAATCCTCTTTTGGTTCGTCGAATCCAATGACCTGTTGGAGTAGCTCTTCTCTTTGGCGTAGTCGTTCATACCGTTCGTATTCTTCGGTGCAGCTAGAATCAAAGGCTTTCACTGCAACTTTGAGTGTGTTGGCTATAAGATTAGATCTTTGCTGTGTGTTGGTTGTGTTCACAGATATGATGAGATTCCATTTTTCGTGGTAAAGGTGAGCTTTTCCTTCTTCCTCTAAAAAGATGTTTCCCTTGATGTTTCTTATGGTGTGGTTTCCTAGACTCACTCCCACTTGCGTTAACAAAATCCAGACAAGGAACATCTGAAATTGCGTATAGTATGGCATTAATTGGTGATTTTATAATCCTTGCATCTTGCTGCTTCTTGTGCTTTCCTTTTTGCAACATTATTCTCTCTCTGGCTCTGTTAAGATATCTTTCATGCCTGTCTTTCCACTTTTGAATAAGGTCCGAGTACTTTATTGAAAGTGTTGTGCTCAGCATAGAAGGGATGTTTGGTTCTCTACCAAAGTGAGCTGAAAATGAGAATACCTAGTTTCTTCATGTTTCATAGTATTATGAGATATGGTCAGTATTTTTAGTTTGTTATCCCATTCAACTTTATTGCCCTTCATGCATGTTCTTATTAGGCCCTTCAGGGTTGAGTGTGACCTTTCTAGACTTCCGTTGGATTGTTGATGATAGGTGGAAGTCTTGATATGTCGGATTCTAAACAGATTCTCGAAATTTTGGACAATTTCTGAAACAAAGTTGGCTTCTCGGTCGGTGAGTATACGCTCAGGAGACCCAAACATGTATATGTAATGATCAAAAAGTCCTTCAATCATTCTCTCGGATTCGGCGTCTTTAAGTGGGTCCAAAATGAGATATTTGGTGAGTTGGTCTCCGATAGACAGGATATAGTTAATTCCCGAACGAGTGGTTGGCATTGTCCCGAAAATGTCCATAGCTATTTTATCGCTGGGCTCAACTGGCGTATCGGGGGTAATACCTTCACTCTGATTTTTGATCCTAGTTGTTTTTTGCAACTGGCAGGTCGGGCATCTTTTTACAAAGTGAATGATCTCTTCTTCCATGTTTTTCCATTCACCGATTGTTCTTGCTCGTTCGATAGTTTTGTTTTCACCATAATGCTGAGCCATAACGGATCCGTGCGCTTCCTTAATTACCTGTTTCTTTTCTTCATTTGTCAAGTCTCTCGTGGCATTAAAGCGGGTGTGGAAGCTTGGTTTGGGATATTGGTGGCATAGAAAACTGTTTATTTCTTGAATTTTAAGTTTTTTTAATGGTGTAATCATTGGGTCTGCGAACTGGAGACGTACTATTATCAGTTTCTTCCTGATAATCTCCAAAATGAGACTTGGTGATAGCTACCCACAGTTTTCCGCAGGCCTTTGGTTTCTTTACTTCCCTGGTGGGAGTTTTCTCTTCCTTCCATGCGAGATTATCCTGATAGAATCCTTCTTGTTGATCCAATAAATTTTCTTCATCAGATATGAGATCGTCTGCGGTCATTTTCTTGGCCAGGGCTGGTTTCGTTGTTCGTGAAGCGCTCGTGGTTTCTTCATCAGAGAGCTCACTTCCTGAGGCACTTTCCTCAACATCTTCATCAGAAGGATCCGTGATTGGAAGCAATCGTGATAGGCAGTCAGCAGCTTTGCTCTCTTCCCTTTTACGTACTGGATTTCATATTCGTATTCTTTTAATCTGAATCTCCATCTTAGTAATCTGGACGAAGGATCGTTGACGTTATTACATCATGTCAGAACTTGGTGGTCAGTTTGAATTTTAAATTTTCCTCCTAGCAGATACTGCCTGAGTCGTTTGACTGCCCAATCGATGGCTATAAGTTCCTTTTCAGATGTCCTGTAATTCTGTTCTGCTGCATGCAGTGTTCTTGAAATGTAACATCATGGTTTTATATGTGAGTTGAGTGATTAATGAAGAAGTAAAAAAGAGATTGTGTATAACCTACTTCCCAAAGAAAAATATTGACAATATTTTTGTGAGATATAAGTGTTTTGCAAAAATGGTAAATTGCTGATTTTATACTGCAATAATTCATCTAAACCGGGGTTTTCTAGAAACAAATTCCGCGAGATCCCAAAGCTCGAGAATTATGGATACAGAATATCAATCGAGCAGATAGGAAAGCAAGTGACAAATCATGAAAGATGCAATTTCAACATTATTTCAGAGTTCACCAGTGAGGAAAAGAAAATTAATTAACACTGCTTTTGTAAAATTTGGCATATCTTCATCCTTTCCGACAATTTACTTTTACTTTCTTTGTATGTATCACCTTATCGAATCAAAGCTTTGCTGCCAACTTACAAAATGTATTTACTTGTAGCGAGCAGTTCTCGCCACATACGCGTTACACTTCCTAGTTATCACCGCCGGCACTAGGAAACCACGAGGCCACGACACCGCTGTCGCACCGCTGTGATCTTACCGATCACATGGTGCACAGCTGCTCTGGACGTCTCCGCCAAAGACCAGCGACGGGTGTATAGTGGCAGGAAACTGTGCTGTGCGCGCGTCGCCTGCTGCGCATGCGTCGACGTCCAGCCCAGAGCCACCAGGCTTTAAAAGCAGGCACGCACGAAGCAGAGAGACAGAACACCGGAGACCGGCTCGAGTGGTGAAGCAATGGGTGCTCCCATATTCACCCTTCGGGTTCCGGTGAGACGTGGCACTAGGTGCTCCTGGACACGCCTCACCTCGGGAAACCTCAAAGTGCGTTCACACCGACAAGGACCTGCTCGAGTAGTGAAGCAATGGGTGCTCCCATATTCACTCCTCGCGTTTCAGTAAATCGTGGCACTAGGTGCTCCTGGACACGCTTTACCTGGGGATCCTTGCGGGTGTATCCCCTGGTGCCCCCACCCCAGGAACTCGGCCAGAGTAACGCAGCAATGGGCGCTCCCACATGCGTTCCTCAGGTAATGGTTAGCCGTGGCATCAGGTGCCCCTGAACACGGCCTACCTCGGCAACTCCTGGCTGGGGCCCTGACGAACACCTTCTACAGGAACCGACCTGGGCACCGGAGCAACGGACGCCCCCGTATCCGCTGCCCAGGTAACAATGTGTCGTGGCATTAGGTGCAGCTAAATACGACCCATCTCGGTCACCCTCAGAGGGGAACCCGGCTTCCTAGACAGGGCAATGGGTGCTTCCATACCTGTCCTCGAAGTCACGACACACCACGGCATCAGGCACTCCTGAACGTGCTGTGTCTCGGTCATCCTCTCAGCTAGTGACCTCTGCAGGACCCCGTCCAAATCTCCCTGCCACCATCCGTAAGACCTTGGATGTTCCGTCACGTCCCCTACCAAACCCGTTCCTGACATTTACCTGTGGTAGGGCTACGACGTGGGCTAGGCCAAGGCACCCCGACCGTTTCCGTATTTCGCAGGGGGAGACGGGTTTTCCGCGCAGCAACTCGCGTCATCTAGTTTTGGGGCTTCTAGTCACCTAGGGGGAATAAATAACACATGCACAATCTGTTTGCAGGATTAGCTACGACGGGCCGGTAATCGACACCTGCGTACTCCGACCAAGCGCACTCACGGCGGCTATAACACCTGCGCACTCCCTCTCGTTCTCGTTTCGACTCACACCCGAAAACCTACTGTCACGCGTTACATACACACACAAATACACATTGTAATTGCGTACAAACACACATCTACGCACACACATCCACACACACGCATATCGGCACACACACACATGTATTAGGCTCAAGAGTTCAACAATAAATGTAAGTTTCGTATTTTCATAGAACATTCCCGTCTTACATTTATTTCCGCACATTTTACCCTGCCGCACTTTCAGGACCTTGGACAGCTGAAGCTCCGGCAGGGCAGCGGGGTAGGATCGTTACATACTTAACCAATATTATTTATTGAAATTCTGTATAATATATGTTAGGGTGACCAGAAAAAAGCACTTTTGATTTTCTTAGGAGTGAAGGGCAAATAACGGTAGTTTATGCGATTGTAGAAGCCAGATTTTTTCATTTTTTATTTTTTTTATTTATTTTTAACATGGGTAAACTCAACTTTTTTTTCATTCAAGATTTTAACCATGAAGCTATCCACTTTTCAATTTGAACTTTCAATATGTTGTTCTTGAGGTTCTCAGAATCCTCATAAAAGCATTCTTTTAATTAAAAATTCATAAGAAGCATAAATTACGGTTGTTTGAAAAGTGCCATTTTCACGGTTTTCTACTGTTTTCAAAGACTAATAACGGCTCTTATAATAGATACCTTATATTGAAATTTTAAGGATATTTTCCTGGAAGGTTGAAGAGCACATTTTCTGGAAAAGCAGATTAGGAAAAGTATAAATAAGCGTGCAATAAGGAAAACAAATCTGAGTAAATTTTTGAAATTTGACAGGTCTACGACTTAAGCTGTTTAATTTTCGGGGCGGAGCGCTCATCAGTTCAGCCATGAAGGTCCATCACAGTGGGTCTTAACACCATAAACTCATAAAGCAGTCCCATTCTCAGCAAGTTTTTTTAGTCATATTTCCCTTTTTCAGAAAAGTGGACAATAATAATTCACATCGATGAGAAGAGCTGGGGTTGCACTTTTACGATCGACTTTTCACTTACTGACATTGTCAACTTTTGCAATGACAACTTTCAATGACGATGGGCCACCTCTAAATATTGTTTATAATTGAAGAAAAAAAATCTGGCTTCTACGATTGTATAAACTACCATTATTTGCCCTTCACTCCTGAGAAAACCAAACTTGTTTTTTTCTGGTCACCCTAATATATATGCCTGAAAGTGATTTTTAATTACATTTTGTTTATTTTGAATATTCAATTCAGTGATATTCTCTTTATTTTGTATGAAATCTGTTGTGGAATAAACACTATATTTGAAAATCACGCTATTTTTAGAATAGCGGGTTCCGGTACAGCGGCACCAATTTAGAATTTGAGTACCCCCCCTACCGGAAATCTAGATTATTTCTAGATACTTTCTAGACTCTGCTCGTCTAGCTAACGTCTAGGGCGATTTTATGACGGTCGCCTTGTCTAGGGTTTATCTAGAGTTAATCTAGCGGCGTCTAGTAAGTTTTACCTGCGACCCTTTCGAGTCCAGCATTCGTTTAGTATCATCTAGAAAGGGGTCAATTTTAGATGATGCGTTCCTAGACAATATCATCTAGAAATCATTTAGATTTTCGGTAGGGCCGCGCCTCAACTCTCCCTTGAGGATCTCTAGTTCCTTGATGCGCTGTCCCTCTCTAACCATTCACACGCATCAAGCAAGCCGCCATCTCAACCAGGCAGGGAGAGGCAGGCTAGATCTTCACTCACGGCTCGAAGAAGAGAGTTACCCAACCTTGATCGTCGACACTCAACAAAATTCACAAATTCCATTTCCGGAAGCCCCGGAAATGGCAAATGGCTTCATGAAGTGGCGAACGTATCGGCAAGATCAACCCATTTCTTTCACTCTCTACATAAGGTTCCGAGTCGAGAAAAAGGGAAGGAAGCTAGAACTCACTCGGACCCCAATTTTCTCCCTTAACAATTTGTTCTATTCTTTTGCCTCCAGAATCTCCGACACCTCTTCCTCCAAGATGGCGGATCAACTTCAAATCCAAGCGCTGGGATTGGCCACCAATGTCGACACGACCGGAAGGAACACACTCGATGGTTCATGGGCAACCCACGTACGAACTAACCCAGGCATTCTCCGTTGCGCGTCCTGACACTTTTGCTTCTTTTTATTTTTACCGGCAGTAGCCTTTAAAATTGTGTAGCTCAGTAGACTCATATTGAATTATTATTGAAATCGAGCAAAATTGAGTCTTCGTTTATACATATTTATGTAATTGGAAGTTTTTCACTTATCATTTATCGAAAAGGTATGACTTTAATTCTGATTCCTGGGAAGGGTCTTTGCGGGACACACGCTGCTGTGTTGGAGTAAGAGGGTCCCGCCAAAGCTTTTTCCTGCTCCGAAGTGCTTCGTGTAAAGTGTGATAGGAGAAACGCGAAGCCAGACTTCGCGGTTCTCTAAACATCCCAAATAAAATGTCGGGAGTTCGCTACGTGGTCGGTCATTTTGTGGAAAGCTGAGTAAGGGGATAAGGCCACACTAACATGGTGAGCTTGAGGGTTGCTTTTCTCGCGTTTTGTGGTGTTGAAAATAAAATGCTCACTTGTAAATGTTATTTTACTTAGATATTTTCTTTGTTAATTTCGTTATATCATCTCGTTGAAATGACAATTTAAAATTTATCTTCTTTTATCCTTCATTATTACCGGTAATTTGAAGCTCTTTTCTATGTTTGATGAATAAATGATTCGTTTATATCGAAACGTGGTTCAACAAATTTAGTTAGGTTAGGAAAAACCTAACCCCGTGAAATCTAAGTAATTTTTTTATAAGAATTTCATAGTCCCTGCGTATAGTCACCGATACACCAAATTAATGTAAAATTCGTCACTATCGCCTGTAGAGTCGAGACGATCGTAGCTAATTATTACTAGTGGCTGGCGTCCTAGCCCTTAATCCAATTGAGATAAAATATTTGTTCCTTCGGCCAAGAAAAGAAAAATTAGTTTTTCTTTTGGAGCAAATTCCAGGGCCATTTAGAGTGAGTGGACTTTGTCTGGCAAAATCTATCCTCATAACACCTACATATGAAAATATTGCTGAGCAACTGCAAATGTAAATATATGCATTCTGATTGTCGAATCACTGGATAATTTTTATTAAATGTGTGAATTAAAAAACTGGTTAATTGAAAAGGCACTATAAATCTATTTCAATAAACTATTATTCAACTTTTTTTGGTTTCAGATGAAAAATATAAAAAAATCAATAATATGTGTTGTTTTAATTAAAACCCACATACACCGAGTTTAAAGATGATTCTCTTCCAAATATTGTCCGCCATATTGAATTCTAAAATTCTGATTCCATATTCGCAATCAACGACCCCAAAAACACCCATATACCAATCTTGGACAGAATCTACGTACATTTTACAAATCGTGTCCACCATATTGGATCCGCCATCTTGAATTTTTCAAATCTGTTTTAGATTCGTGATCAGCGACCCCGAAAACCCCAATATACCAATCTTGGGTAGATCTACGTACATTTTAAAAATCGTGTGCACCACATTGGATCCACCATCTTGGATTTTGCCAATCTGAGTTCAGATTCGTGATCAGCGACCCCGAAAACCCATGAGTCAGCATTTGCTAATATATAAATGGGGCGTTATTTCTCAAGTGTACCCACTCAAAAAGTCGAAGTTGTCTGATCTAAGTTAAACTTAGGCAAAGTGTTGTGCTATTGGATGGTAGTATATGGGGAAAAAATTTTGTCATTCGGATAAGTATTGACCTAGGGGAAGGGGGTACAAGTTTTGGGATTTTCGTGGATATCGTCTATTTCGGCAATTTTTAGCTCTTCTAATAGCAATGAAAAAATTTTTGTCTAGTACAGTTTCGATGGGGTTTTTCACGCCCTTTCGATTGGTGCTACGCATTTTATCGAAAAATGAATATTCGACCTTCAAAAATGAAGTGCAAAAATAAATTTCACTTTTTTTTGGAAATACGATAGGTTTTTTTGTTTTTTTTTTTTGGTCCTGAAGGAAAGCCCAGGTTTTTTCCTATAAGACCATGTAGGTTAGAAAGTGGGATTCAAATTGTTAATGTATGAGTTA
>CAKNXH010061246.1:143445-156872 GCA_932178445.1 Andricus quercusramuli
AGAGAGAGAGAGAGAGAGAGAGAGAGAGAGAGATAGGGAGGCAGGGAGAAATTTAAGAATTTTAAATAAGATTAAAATCAAACTCAAAATCCCATTTAACGTCCAATAATCAAGTTAATATATAGAATTCCTGAAAATGAAACAAGAATTCAATGATCAAATTTGGACAAAGACCACGAAATGCTCCAATTGACATTCCTAGAAACAAAAAAAATGTGTTTCTTTGGAAAAAAATAAGAAAGAAGAGGAAAGAAAAATGAGCAGGCAACCAATCAAATCCCCTTCATTCTCTTTTTTATTTCTTTCCTTTTTTTTATTTTTTTTATTATCAAATCACAATATGAAAGCATGCACAATATTTATTAACGTTTCGGTGCTCACACAGCACCCTTATCAAGGCAAGAAAAATTAGAGCAGGTGGGAACAGCGACAAAGCAACGACGCTATCTCCTCGATACCTGAGATCTAAGTGTGGGTCAAAAGGCAAATCCATCAAAACAAACAAGAAATAGAATGTGTGTGCACCAAAACGTGGGTGAATATTGTGCATGCTTTCATATTGTGATTTGGTAATAATAAAAATAAGAAAGACGAAAGAAACAAAAAAGAGAAGGAACACGCAGAAAAAAATTCTTTTGAACTTATAGGATTTCCAGTTAAAATAGGGACAGCATACATTTTCTGTAGAGATTTCTGAATTTTCGGCAGAGTTTACAGAAATTTTCAGTTATTTGTTGCATTTTTCAGGTATTTTCTGTAATACTTCCTGTCTCTATTTTAACTGAAAATCCTGTAACTTTAGCAGACTAATTCTTCTCCGTGAAGGGGATTTGGTTGGTTGCCTTCTCATTTTTCTTCCCTCTTTTTTATTTTTGTCCAAAGAAACAAAGTTTTTTCTTTGTAGGAATTAAAATAGGAGCATTTTGTGGTGTTTGTCAAAATTTGATTGTTGAATTCTTCTTTTATTTTAAGGAATTTTATACATTATATATATATATATTTATTTATTCACTCACACATATAAATGTACTAAACCTATACACTTTAATAACACAAGACATTTACAGTGTTATTTTTTGTTCCATAAATGATAAAAATTCATATTTATTTATCGCAGGCTTCACAATATTTTTCCTATTCCCCTCTTTTTCTCGTTTTCCCACTTAGATGCGAACTTAGTTAATAGAAACCAGTAAGACAATCTGAACTATTTTTGCTTGAAAGTTCACTGTTTTCAGTAAAAAAATCTACTAATAATTTTCTGATTAAGAATTCATCTTTTTACATTCTCATCAGAGGAGGTATTAGATTTACGTAAAATTTGACCTTCACCCCATTTTTTGTTAAATGTCCACGTTTTAAAACCTTCTGAACCCGAAAAGCAAGTTTCCGTGAATGTGTCTGCCTGTGTGTCTGTACGTGTGGCTGTGGGTCTGTTTGTCTGCACATTTTTAGTCCGCAAGCACAATAACTTTAGAAAGAATTGAGTATGCTTTGGCCTTTTGTATACTCTATAAGTGTTCTGAGCTGAAGGTCAAGTTCGTTAGCCAGCCATTTTGGAAGAAAATTCCAAAAGTTGGAGCATTTTCAAAATTTTTGAGACCACTTTTTTCAAGATTTAAAAATTCTATGTACGGTTATTTGTAGTACACAAAAGGATGAACAATTAATTTCAATGGCCTTTTTCGATAGAAAACAAATTACCAGAGTTATAGCATTCGCAAAAATGTCTGAAAACAAAAAAAATGAAAATTTTAAGCCAAACAATGCACGATATGAAAAAAGTCAGCAGAAGAAAAACGTTGATGTTTGTACGCTCTACAAGATCTTTATAACATCTTTTTTGATTTTTGTGAAAAATAAAAAATTCACATTTTGATCGCAGAAAAAATAATTAAAAATTTTTCGATGAAACTATGCAAGATACGGTAGAAGACTAGAAGACAAATTTGTTAATGATCACTTTTTGATAGGACGCGTAGTTTTTGTTTGAATCGTAAAAAATAAAATTAAAAATAAAAGAACTAAATTTTTGGATAAACGATACAAACTATGAAAAAACTTAATAGACAAAAGTTGCTCACCCAAAAATGAGCCATACAAGCTTGTCATGAATAATTTTTTGATAGGAGCGTAGTTTTTGTTTTGATTGTAAAAAATAGTATCACAAATAAAACAATTTTTTTTTGGAAAAACCACAAAAGAGACGAATGAAATGAAAAGACAAAAAAGATCTACAAACTTGTTATAAACTTTTGTTATAAAAATACATTAAAAATAGGAAAAAAATACTTCTGGGAAAAGCGACACAAGCTACAATAACATTTTAGTAAATACAATTTTTCGCATAAATTATGTCTGCAAATTTTCTTAGAACCACTTTACGCTAGGATGGGATGCGTATTTTTGGTACAAATCGTAAAAAATAACACTAGAAATAAACAAATTAAATTTATGAAAAACGAAACAAGCTACAATAAAATGTATAATAACAAAATTGTTTATTTTGTAGGATGCGCACTTTGTTTGATTATAAAAACAAGACAATGGAAATACGTCTGTTTCAATACGGATACATAGTATGAATTGTAATAATATACATTAACTGAAACGATACATTTTTCAGGGTAGCTGAGAAGATAATTTTATGCAAAATAAGGAACGAATATTAGAGTAATCATGATAAATAAAATTTGTACCTTATTTTGCAATATCTGAATTAGCAATCCCAGGCTCCGGTGGGAATCAAACCTCACGTCTTCCCGATTGCTCGTCGGGTGCTTCAACCACTAAGCTACTAGAGAGATCGAAGGCAGATACTTTTTTCAGATATATGCTTTTCATAGCAAGGAGTTATGTTTTGAATACAAGTTAAATTAGAAGGAATCTGTATTATCATCATCGAAAAAATGAAAATCGTGAAAATCTTTTTCCAGAAATTGAACATTTTTAATTTATAAATTTCAAAATCTGAAAAGACAATAAGAATTTCTGTTGCGTAAGGACTTACCTTAGATTAGATCGATATTTTTGACTTCCATCTTCACAGTAAGTTAATGATATCTACATATGATCGATCGTTACCAACTCCGATGATAATACAGATTTCTTCTAAAGTATCGGGTTTTCTTGCTAGTCGAATTCGAAGTTTCAGATTATTTTGATACGCGATTAATAGATACCTGATTTTTTTCTCCTTGAGATCAAAGTACTAGATTCTTTTCTTCTTCGTAGTCAGAGGAATTCCTCAATATTTTCAAATCCTGTTCGAAATATACGTATAGAACCTAGTAGAATTTTTGTTTGGAATTCCATATAGACTATATATTGGTAACATCTAGATAGATCAGTATGGAGGTCGGGACATAGCGAGATGTTTAAAAAATCCTCTTGGGAATCTTCAAATAGACACTAGTACCCAGGTGCGAAATTCGGTCGGCTGCCAGAGATTGACCATCGGCCCGAAGTTGGCCCTGCTTTGGTAACCGATCTACGGTAATTAGAGTTGGGCCGACTAAGGTGTTTTCAAGCTGCCATGGTCTCACCGACGTTGGCGACCGACGTCGGCGGTGGGCGAAAAGCCGTCTGTCGGCCCATTTCTGGCTCAACGTTGGGCCGACGATCGGATAAACTATGGCAGATTGGTCGATACGACCGAAAGAATGCGGTCGGTCCAACTCTGGATACAGCAGTCGGTTAGCCACAAGTCACCATGATGCACCCGACGGTCGGTCAAACCTTGGCCCAAATATGGGCCGACCGTCGGATAAACGCTAGTTCATTGTTAAAAAAAACCGTGAAAGTACGGTCGGCCTGACTCTGGACAAGAGATGGCCCGACCGTCGGCATAACATTGGCTTGTTCAAATCACCATGCTGCACCCGACGGTCGGTCAAACCGTGGCCCAAATATGGGCCGACCGTCGGACAAACGCTGGTGCATTGTTAAAAAAAATCCGTTAAAGTACGTTCAGTCCGACTCTGGACAATAGATGGCCCGACCGTCGACATAACATTGGTTTGATTTATTTATTAAAATATTATATAATTTATATTCATATTATATATGTTGCATAATAATACCAAAATTAATGAGAAAAAACATTTTAACAAATTGTTTTTTAACTACTTTGAGCTGTAGCTTACGAGGATGGTTTTTTCATTGACTTTCAATTCTTCAGGTACAGAGTAATGGGTAAGACTCCCGACTGCTAGGCAATAGATTCAGGTATAGGTGTAGGTTCGAAACCCCACAGGGTTGGAAATTTTATTTGTAATATAATTTAAAAAAATGTAATATATGTATTCAATATAAGCAGGACCATTAACATTTATAGTCAAAATACTCGCAATCAATTACTATTTATTTTTTGAAAACCTATTTTGTGTATTTCCACCTTTGTAGTACGAACCTTCAAAAATGAAAGTCGGCCCCACATTGTTGTCCAGGGTTGGGCCGACATCATCTTAAAAGATGGCCCATATATGGGACCAAATATCGGGCCGACTTTGAGAATCCAAAGGCGGTTGACCGTTATCATTTAGCTGGTTGGCCCGACCAGTGGCGCACAAAGTTGGACCGACCGTCCGACGGTTGGCCCGACCGTGGCCCAACGGTCAATTCGCACCTGGGTAGAACTTCTATTTAAAATTCCAAATAGGTAACATATTGGTGAAATCCATATAGATCAGCATAGATTAAGGGAATTAGCGAAATGTTTGAAAAATCCTGTGAGAAATTACCACATAAAAACTAGTCAAATTTTTGTTTGGAATTCGATTATGATTACATATTCGTAACATCTAGGTAGATCCGTATAGAGGTCATGACATAGGGCAATGTTCGAAAAATCCTGTTCGAAATATACATATAAAAACTAGTAGAATTGCTGTTTGAAATTATATCTAGATTACATATTCGTAATATCCATATAGAACAGTACAGGGGTCAGGACATATAGCGCGATGTTTCTAATATTGGCAATAATGCATGCAGTTCCTTCAAAATCTGTGAAAATATGTATCTTGTGAAACTTTTCAGATTGAAGCAGTAAATACTTTGACAGGAAATCTGTTTGTTATTCATAGATTGTCTGTTTTTTCAGGTGCTGTACTTTTGAAAAAAAAAGTTTTTAAAAGCAATTAAAGTGCAGAGTTTTAATCCTCAACACCTGCTGTACCCAAAGCATTACTCAGATATTTTTTTCTCCTGATTAAAGTCGGTCAAAGACGGCCGAAAGCAGAAAAAGGCGTTTTTTCCTTATAAACAAATAGAATAACATCCTTGATTCTAGTCTCACAGAATCGCGGTTGCAAATTATGAGTTCTGAATGAAGAAAAAAAGGGAAAATAGCTCCATGATGATTAGGAGAAGAGATAATTTTTGTTTAAAACAATTTATTATTATTATTAGTTCTGGGTTGAGACCTTAGCAGGCCCTGACGCTTGGGTAATCCCGTTGCGTCCCCTTGTGAGCCTGAGCATGACCAAATAGCCCATTCCATAAGGAAAGGTCCGCAGCCACGCTATTGGCTGATATCTGCAACTCACTGATAAAGTAATTAACTGTGAGTGTTAGACGTTTCCCCGCAACCGCAGGGCAGTAACAAAGGATATGAGTAGATGTCTCATTATCCTTTCCGCACAGACGACAGAGGGGACTTTCTGCAAGCCCTATCTTATGTCAGTGATATACTGATATCCTAACTTCCCATGTCCTATGAATAGTTCTGTTAGGACTTTGATTTAATTCCTCCCGAGCTTGAGTATTTCCTTAGCTCGGTTGGAGTTATGCTTTGAGCCCAAGAGTGTTTTGGCCTGTCTGCAACCAGAGACTAAGTCCCACTCATTTTGGTGTTCTTAGTCAGCCAACTGTTAATTACTTCAGTGACTGACCTGCTGGAAATACCTACCACTGGCTCGGGTCCAGTAAAGTTCCTTCTTGCTGGTAGCTTAGCTAGCCTATTCGATATCTTATTGCCCTTAATACCACTGTTTCCAGGGATCCATAGCAGAGTGACTCGGTTTTCGGTCTCTAACGTATTTAGTGCCAGATTGTAGAACTGTGGCGTAGGACCCCATTTCAATTGTGAAGCCCATTTCATTCCTTCTACGATATACGCCGGCTCCTGCATTCTGCTCGTTCCTGGAGCCATCTGTAGACCAGTAGTCTCCATCACAGAGAAGGTATGCGACGCCGTTAAACCATTCCTCCTTCGTGGATAGGCTAACTCGATACTTCTTGTCGAAGAGGTGGCGAGTGACCATTTTGTCCCTGGGCATGTTCAGGGTAGGCCTTCTCGCGATGTCGACTTAGATCTTCACTGTTGTCGAGATCCTTCTGTCATTCACCAAATTTAGAAAGTTCGACCCTGCTCCACCAGACTACTGCCGCACAGGTTAACCTGGGTCGCAAGATCGCTGTATAAATCTACATAAGTGTTTCTGGTTTGAAGCCCCAGCTTTTCCCTATGGCTCTCCTACAGAGCCATAGATCGCTACTAGCTTCTTGCACATGTTTTCCAGGTGCTTATTCCATGACAGTTTCTTATCCAGAATTACTCCTAGATATTTAGCTCGTTCTTTGATTTCCAGTTTTTGTCCTCCAAGTTTCAATGTACTCGTAGTTTTCCCACTTGTACCTTCTGGTGAAAACAATCGCATCTGTCTTACTCGGATTAACCGATAATCCAGTTTTTTGCACCATGAATCTACTATCATCAGTGCTTGCTGCATTACTCCGAAGAGCACACCCAGATGCTGACCGCGCACGATAACAAATATATCGTCCGCATAGCCTATGACGTCCACAGTGGGAGTCTGTAACCCACACGTGGCGCGTCCCCGGGTGGCGGATAGGGGAATGCTCGCTGGAATCAGAGGGTAGGGCTGAAATAAAATAGGCCCCGCGGACCAAATGGAGTGGGTGAAGGACACATCGAGAATAAACCATGACCTCTTCCTGTTGCGGCCCTGTACCGAGGGTTCCTGCTGAATACGGTTACACTACTCAATAAGCAGTCGCAGGTAATATCCAGGGATGGTCCCGAAGGAAAATCCTCCAAGCCAAGGCGTTAATCCACCGTGCCGAAGGCTGCATGGCACCAGGGGAGTGGTGTCACATACGGTGTCTCCAGGATACCAGGTCGCCTTCTAGAGTATACAGACCTTACCCCCGCATGCGGGGCTCTGCAGGGGTGGACCTTTATTTCCCTAGCTACTCGTGGGAATTCTAATGGCGAATGTACTAAATTTAAAACGAAGTGTGGCTGAGGAGTCGGAGGGAGAGTATGATGATGTGGAGGAACCTGACCGGAGTCAGGGGTCTTACGGAGAAGCGGAGAAAGGGATGGCGGAAGGTAAAGTAATCTTTGAAGACTTATCTGTGGTACTGCAGGAGATGCAAGATTTTTGCGATACAAAGCGAAATATGTTCATGCCTATTAGGAATGGACTGAAGGAGGCACTTGATTTAATGGAGGAGCTGGGAAAGAAAGTGGGCTGCGCCCATACTACCTTCCGAGAGGCGTTAAAAGATTTCGGAGCGGAAGTTGCGAAAAGAGAAAAGAAGAAGGCGAATGCTAAAATGAGGGAAACGGTGAAAGAAACTAGCGGAACGGGGACCCAGACGGAAGAAGCCATGGAAACTCCCGCTCGGAAGCGCGAACGGGAGTCCACCTCGAGTCCCGTTGAGGCTGGCTCCTCCAAGCAGGCGAAGAAGAAGCCGAGGACGCTCACTACACCAGCAGCGTCCTCAACCCCGAAGATGAGTGCGGCAGGGGCGGTACCATCTGCACCGGCAACCACGACGAAGAAGAAACAGCACGGAAGAGCTCGACCCGAGGCGGTTCTTATCAAACCAGCCGAGGGTCTAATTTACGCCGAGGTCCTCAGGGACCTCAAGTCGAAGGTCAAGCCGGACACCCTTGGTGTAAAAATCAGGGGTGTCAGGCAAACCAGGAATGGGGGCCAACGGAGGCTGGTGAAATCGAAGCGGCCGTTAGAAGCCACTTCGGTAACGACTGTGTGGGAGAGGTGAAGGTCAGCCTCACGAAAAGACCCTTCAGGGGGAACCTGAAGGCTTTCGTGGAGCTGGCCGAGGAACTATCCGCGAGATTGGTACACACAGGACACCTGAAGGTGGGGTGGGTGTCCTGTCGCGTACATAAAAAAGTGGAAAGGGTTCGGTGCTACCGCTGCCTTGGCTTCGGCCACATGGCAGCCGGTTGCGATGGCCCGGACCGCACAAGGTCATGCTGGAGATGTGGCAAGGAGGGACATAAGGCTGCGGCGTGCGAAAGTCCGCCGCAGTGCTTCCTCTGCGCCACAAAGGAAGATAAGCCCAGGACAGATCCTCGTCCCGGGACAATGAGGTGTAGGGCGTTCCGAGAGGCAGCATCTTCGAAGAAACCTCAAGGACGACCAAACTAAGGAATATCGCCCAGCCAGGATGCCGAAGGCCGACGAGCCCGTTGTGTGGTATCACCACACTACTGAGGACGATGCGTGCATCTTGGCTGGGTGATGGTTTGAAGAATGCCAAGCTGGCAGGTAAAGGTAGAAGCCGAAGCACGGCTTAATGGCCTTTGGCCTGGGACTCAGAAGCAATGTCTACCGCATTGCTTCGGATCCCCATGCCAAAAACCTGGGACTCTGAAGTAATGCGAAAGCGGTTCCGGAGTCCTGGGTTGGCGAGAATAGGAGTTAAGGTTTGGTGGGTAGGTGCCGTTTGGTGAGTCCCACACTCACCTTCGTTCCTTGTGGGCTGCGCGCCCGTGTGTGCGTCTCACGTGTATATATTTCTAATATATAGGCGTGAGATGCATATAACGGGCTCGCGGTCCCCAAGGTTCGGATGTGGTTAGTGCATGAGCATTCGCCGTTTTTACTTCTTTATAAAAAAAAAAAAAAAAAAAAAAAAAAAAAAAATTGGCCAATGACGTGAAGGCCCTGACTCGAGAGTAGATGAAGCAATTCATCCACTACCAGGCACCACAGCAAGGACGATAAAACTCCCTCCTGCGGTCATCCCGAGTCAATGGTTCCACTTAGAGTGACATCACCCTTAGTTGTTGTTAGAATCCTGTTGGCCAATATGTAGCACGTCAATTCCGCGACTGCAGTAGGCACACCATGTGTAATCATGGCCAATTTTGATGGCAGAGAGCTCACATTTTAAGAACATGTAGATGAAGACTTCAACCAATTTCAGAAAAATGTTCTGAATTTTCATTTGAGAATTGAGGGTTTGCCATCGCGGTGAATTTGCGGACAACATGCAACTCATTGCGTGACGGCTCACTATAGGTCAAATTGCATTTTCTGGTTTAAAATCTAATATAACGAGAAACAATAGAGATAACTCAACAAATTTTTCTTTTAAATAAAGTTCATGATACGTAGATTGAAGGAAAATATGTAAAAATGCCTACATTGCTTATTCTAGGGGTTGAAGTGAGGGGTGAAGTAGAGCATGTTTGAAGAATGGATAACCTTTTACTTTTCTTTTGACTGAATCTCAAAGGGAAATCATGATGTCGATGCAAATTTTTTCGTAAATTGTAGTAAATATAATGCAGATTAGGGAAAAAATTATCAGGATACCATCGACTTCTAAATTAGAGGTTGAAATAAGGGGTTAGTGGCTAAAAGTAAGAAAATTCGCTGAAAAGCATTGTAAAGGGTTTTCGCGGGTGGTAAAAACGATTCAAATAACCATTTCTTCAAAATCCTCAACTGTGTGGATAATCTCTCGCTATCATTATCCTTTCTAGGGGTGGAAATGGACAACGAGAATCTGAAAACGTGAAATTTCGCAGAATAGAATTGCAAATGGTTTTCGTGTGGTTGAATATCATTTCGACAAGCATTTCTGCATTATTCTCTACTGTGTGGATGGTTGCTCATTTCCCCCACTTTAGGGTATATTCGAAAAAGGCGTTTTGAAGATCTTATTATTATGAAAGTGTTATTTGGAAAATAATTGTTTATAACTAGTAATTTTCTATTGCTAATCAAGTAATGTTCATTAAAATTTTGTAAGGATAATTTTGTTTTGACACAACACTCTTTTTTATTTTAACAATGATTCTTCCATCAATCTTTATTACTGCTATCTTCAGGTGCCTTAATCTGCATTACATTCACTACAATAGAAAAAAAATTGTATCGATGTCATGATTTCCCTTTGAGATTCAGCAAAGAGAAAAGCAAAAGGTCATCGGTTTTTTAAACATGCTGAACTTCACCCCTTACTTCAACCCCTACAATGAGCAATGTAGGCATTCTTACATATTTTCTTTCAATCCACGTAACATGAACTTTATTTATTTTTTAAATTGTTGAGTTATCTCTATTCTTTCTCCTTATATTAGATTTTAAACCAGAAAAATGCAATTTGACCTATAGTGCGGCGAAGTGGGGGAAGCCCGAAAGCAGTTTCCACGTGCGAGGCATTCGCGCTCAAAGTGAATTACCGTCTTCAAAATGCATCACCTGCAAATATCGCGTGAACGAAGCAACATATTGAGATGATTCTTTTTTTAATTTGGGCTAACTTTTTGCGCTGATTAACAATCCTACACCAAAAGTTAGCAAGCGGTACATTTGATGATTCAAGTGTAAGGTTATTTTTATTATTTTCCCTAATTGCACGATTGCTGACTTAATTTTCCCATTGAATGTGAACTGTGTTTTATTTTAGCAAGTTTACTTAATCATGTTTTAAGAAATGTGTATAAAATGAATATTTTATTGTTCGTTAAATGCAGGTTCAACATATTGTGGAAATGTACCGAAGTACTGTCTAACTATTTTCGACTTTCGTAATTGCACAATTTCTGAATTAATTGTGTCATTAAATGTGACTGGTATTTTATAGATGTGAAGTATATTCCATTGTTTTTGAAAAAATGTGTATAGAATATAAAATTTATTGTCAGCCAAATACAGGTCGTAACGTTTTATTAAAAATTGAGAAGTAAAGGACGGAATATATAACCGAATTATTCGAAGTATTTCTTCTTAAGTGTTATTCCATCTTCGCTTTCTCTTTTATTGAAGTGGAGTCGAAAAGTTCAAGTTTATAGCGAGTCCGAGTTAGAAAACATAATAATGGACAAATCGAAAAATTAACAAAATCAGTTTCAACAAAACATCACGCGTTTAGTATAATGGGCAATACATTTTTAATTCAATACCCATCCCTTCCAACATTAAGTACGAAAGTCGAAAACAGTTAGACAGTACTTCAGTACATTTCCACAAAATGTTGAACCTGCATTTAACGAACAATAAAATATTCATTTTGTACACATTTCTTAAAACATGATTAAATAACCTTGATAAAAATAAAACACAGTTCGCATTCAATGGGAAAATTAAGTCAGAAATCGTGCAATTAGGGAAAATAATCAAAATAGCCTTACATTTGAAGCATCAAATGTACTGTTCGCTAACTTTTGATGTAGGATTGTTAATCTGCGCAAAAAGTTAGCTTAAATTAAAAAAGGAATCATCTCAATATGTTGCTTCGTTCACGAGATATTTGCAGGTGATGCATTTTGAAGACGGTAATTCACTGTGAACGCTCTAATGCCTCGCACTTGGAAGCTGCTTTCGGGCTTCCCCCACTCCACCGTCACGCAATGAGTTGCATGTTATCCGCAAATTCACCGCGATGGCAAACCCTCAATTCTCAGAAGAAAATTAAGACCATTTTTCTGAAATTGGCTAATGTCTCCATCTACATGTTCCTAAAATGTGCGCTCTCTACCATCAAAATTGGACCTGCAGTAATTGTTAACAAAAAAATCTGCCCGCTTCGCGGGCACATTCTCATCGCGCGCTTCGCGCGCGGCTCGCTTCGCTCGCTAGTTTGAGCGCGCCTAGGGCGCGCACCTGTTGTATCTCGCGCTTCGCGCTCGATGATATGTTTGCCTGACGCTTTAAGCTCGGTTCATCTTGGTTTTCGCACTTCATGTGCTTACTATTGCGCGCTTGGCGGGCTAATGCTCTCTTAGTTAGCTTCATCGTTATGACCTGCGTTTGGTTTAATTATGTTAACTTTACATAGAAAGAGGAACTAATTTACTTAAGGTTCTATCGACCTTAAGGAATACATTCTCATCAAGACACTCGCGCTTCGCGCTCGATATTTCGTTTACAAATCATGTAAGTCTTGCGCCACGCTCGTTTCTGTTCATCGTTTAATGTAAACTCAAAAGTTTGATCGCGATCACGGCGCGCCATTTGGTTGTCGCGGTTCGCAATGACAATATTTTATGTTCAATGTTCTTCAAATAAAAATTATTAAATTTGTATTTGCTTTAAAATGAAGAAGGAACTTCCTTCACTTCGGCGTACATTTTCGTATCTGTCTAATAAAAAATAAATCATACAATCAGAAAGATTTCTTCCAACTATCTGAAAAGGGGCCAAAAAAAGTATCTAAGTTGTTTTTGGAACATATATATGATACATTTTTGAATGATTATTGAAAAATGGACATTTGACACAAATGGGGGGAGGGGTCAAATTTTACACAAATCTAATACCTTCTCTGGATGAGAATGTAAAAATAGAATAAATTGTTCGAATTTTCAAGTACCATGAACATTAATTATTATTATACCATTAGGCCATTTCCCTTTCGGGGTAGGCGTGAATCGCACGGTTGGAAAATAGTAATGTGGGGAAGGAGATATACATGTTTTAGATGGATCTAGAATTTGCGTGTTATTTATTTAAATAACACGTTCGTCCCGCAACATTGCTCCGACCCAGGTGGCTGATCAATCTCTCTAGTGACCACCCCAAGTGAAGAACCTCAAAAAATTATTGTGTGTGCGGTCCCTCACTTGGGCCTATAAGTGTCTAAGGTCTTTCGTTTCAAGCGTCATACACTCTACTCACATTCTTTTTATAAACTATTTGTCGCCACACTTTTCTGTCCTGGCATACTTCTATACCTTCCTTCACGTCCATGCATTTTTTCATGCGAGCTCTCGTGTTTCTATGGCTTCTTATGTATCTTCGAATATCCCGGTTTCTGTAAACTTTTTATCTTGTTTCGCGTTTGTTTCGTTTGTTTGGTTCTATTTCTTCTCCATCCCCGCCCTAAGCTCATTTTGGAGACTAGAAGGTGATGGTCAGTATTACATTCAGAGCCCCTCATGACTCTTGTATCTTTGACGAGTTCTCTTGTCTTGTATCCACAATAACGGTGTCAATTATAATGTGGCTATTTTCTTTACGCCAGGTGTAAATGTGGATCATTCTATGTATAAACCAAGTATTTGTAATAAATACGTCCTTTTCTAAGCATAAGCTAACTAACTTTTCCCTGTTATAGCTTTTTCTTGTTGGATCCCCAGAATTTTTTAGCACCCTTTTTATATTAAGGTGGGGGAGGGGGCGGGGGGGGGGGGG
>CAKNXH010061251.1:0-17373 GCA_932178445.1 Andricus quercusramuli
GTTAAATAAAAAGAAGGAGACTACAAAATAAGAGATTTCTTTCAATGCTACAAACTAAGGACAGCTAAAGGAAGGACATTTCGCAAACTACAATAAGCTACATGCTGAGGATCGCCGTTAAACGAGAAGCTTGCTTTATCGCAAGATAACCGTTAAATTTTATGTGATAAAAGAAAGAGAAATATATGTATGAGTGAATGAAAATCCTATAGAATGATCATTCATGCTGTGATCGGTGTCCAAAAATTTTAACTAAAGGTTTCAAGGTTTGAAATTTCAACGCAATTTTTGTTGCCCTATACATTCCACAAATATTCAAAATCCACCAAAAATTCGCGTGAATAGAAAAGACTTTTTGACCATAAATTTTCAAATAGAATAATTCTGACAATTTTTGTAAAGAAATCATAAAGCTGGGAAATGGATAGGGTGCGACAGAACTTTTCCCTTTCCTTTTCCAGCTCGGAAAATTATTATTTCGAGTACAAATTTGATTTGTCTTTGTATTTAACATTTTTTTGTACTATTTTGTAATTTTGTATTTTTTTCAACTTTTTTTTTTAGATTAATCAAAATAAAGACCTTGCTTTGTCTATTATTGAAAAAAATAACCAATGCTTCCTCTATGATGAAACAAATACATTTACTAACGGAAAGCAAAGTGCTCGTGAAATGAGCACCATATAAATGATAAATAAATTATAAATACCATTATAAATATAAACGAAGTGGAAGCACTCAATGTTCGAATTCACAGCTATTTTTTTAATCGACTGCCTCTAATGTCAAGTATTTTCTATTTCTTTGAAATCAATTTTTGCAAACTGGCTCTTTTTAGTCCAAATAGTGTCCGTTGATATGTTACTTATCTCGCGTTTTTTATCCTTCTGATTCACTTACTTTCTGGTTCAATGATCTTTGCCTCTCTTGTACTTCAGCGCCGCAATTTTAATTATGGAATTTCTTTTTCGAATATCCGTCGGTAAATCGACTACTACATAATTATCAATATCATTTGATTACAAGACTAGATGAAAGAGCAATTTTATCTGTCTATAAATGCCTAGAATATGCATTTATTTACCTAATTTGTTTATAAAATAAATTTAAATTTGTTTAAAAAGTCAGCTAATAGTGAGACATAAAAAAATTTCATCTAGACAATTCAATGCCAATAAAGTTTTAAAAATAATGCAAGAAAAAATTATTTCTTTCTGCAACAACTGTGAAATCAGAAGACACATTTTGTTCCCTCAAAAGTAATTTTTTGGATTCATTGTAAAATTTTTGTTACATTTAATTGAACGAAACTAGAAAAAAATTTAAAGCTCGGGAAACGAAACGATCTTCTGTTCTTTAAAAATAACTAAATAACCAACAAGTTGAAAATTAAAAATTACATTTCGAGCCCCTAAAAGTAGTTCTTTGAGATTCTTTTCATAAATTCTGTTACCTTAATTGTAACAAAGCATTTATTTTAGCAAAAACAATAAAGAAATGTAAAGCAATTTTAAACCACCAAAAGTTGTTTTAATTTCTTTGTTTTGATTTCTGGCATAAACCAAGCTACATTTCGTTCTTAACAATAAATCAACAATTCTAACAATAATATAAAATACATTTTGAATCCAAAAGTTAATTCTTTGCGAATCGTTGAAAAATTATTTTTACATTTAATGTTTACAAAACCAACAAAAAAATTAAGAACTCGGAAAATCCAACAACCTTTTTTTCTTTCAAATTTATCATAAATAATAAAATAATCTAAAGCTCGGAAAACGAAACGATCTTTTGTTTTTATAAATTAACCAACAAGTACAAAATAAAATAACATATTTTGAACCCCTAAGAGTTCTCCATTCATTACAAAATTTCTGTTACATTCATTGTAAGAAAATAAAGAAAATTAAAGCATGGTTTAACGAAACGTACTTTCGTTCTTAAAAATAATGTATTTTTCATCCTTATATCATTTGATTGTGTTATTGTTGTTATTGTATTGTGTTATTATTATTCATTGTTTTGTATTTATTCTTTAATTGTATTTGTTTTGTTCATTAAATTTTGCAATGAATTCCAAAGAATTACTCTTGGGTGTGGAAAATGTATTTTCTTATCTTCGACTTGTAGATTATTTTTAAGGAACAAAAGTTCGTTTGGATTTCTCATGTTTAAATATTTTTAACTTTGTTACAATTAAGGTAACAGAATTTAAGGAAAGAATCTCAAAGGATTGCTTTTAGAAGTTCAAAATGTGATTTTGATGTGTAAACATTATAGACCTCGATATGGGGAGTCGCGCCTGATTCAAATGAAGCCACGACTAAAAAGTGTAACGCAGGCCTCTGACACACGCGCTGTGTCTCATGCCACAGAACGGAGGCGCTCTCTCTCTCTCTCTCTCTTTATCGCGCTCTCTCAAACGAATAATAATTGTTTGAACAATTGTAAATTATTTACAAACAGGAGGAAAATATGATGTGTCTAATTTGAAAAAAATAAAAAAATTTCAATATTTTTCTTATAAGTTTTGAGTACTTATATGTGTAATAATAATGATAAGCGTCATAATAATGAATTTTTCATAATGAAATTTCAATTTTTGATATTCTTCATGAAATATAATTAGTCTAATTCTAAATGTAGATGCGTAACATAAGTGCGTCACAATGTATTCTTTCAGAGAACTGATATCGGTCCGCATCGATATTTTATAAACAAAGCTTGACTAAGCAGGCAAAGGAGAGAATGCGTTTCAGGAAATAAAATAGTTTGAAGAATGAATGAATAAATTTTTTAAATGTTCAAAATTATATAATTTTCAAACAATTTTAGGTTGAAACACTACAATTAAACGATTTTACATTGTTATTGAAACATTCAAATTCAAAAATGTCACTTATAAGTTTAAAATTTAAAAAAATGAAACGATGCAAATTTTTAAGTTTGCATTCAGCACTCTGAAATTTCAATGATTAGAGGCTTATTTTATTTAAAATAATTCAATTTCAATTTATTTATTTTTTAATATTTCATTTTTACTTTCTTATTTTAAATTTATTATAACAGATATAACGAACCTCAAAGCGTGTCCAGAGTTCTTTCAGAGAACTTTGTAATTGTTCAAAATTATATCATTTTCAAACTTTTTTTACTTAAAAGCAGTACTATTTAGTGATTATAAGTTGTTTCTTGAAAAATCTACATTGAAAAATGTCATTTTCTCAATACACAGCGAAAAATAAAATGTATTTCAGTAATTTTTTTTTTATTTCTAATCCAGTCGCAGATGTTCTTCTTTGTCATATGATATGCGCGTTATATTTTGGCTGATCTATACTATATTTTACTCGATTTGATTAGATGAATTACAAAAAATTTGATATTGTGACCTGATTAATTAAATATTAACTGATTCTATTAAAACTTAAATTTTCTGGAATGTGCTTAGAAGGTTATTGATAATTCTAATTGTCAGAAATGAGAGTTCAAATTAGAAAAAAAAACAAAAAGTAAAACTTATTTGAATATTTCAATGAAAAGTATAGATTAATGCTTGAATGATCATCTGAATTTAATTTTCAAAATTATATATATCATGTTTAAAAAATATAAAGCGAAAATTATTTGAAAATGATAGTTTCATGCTTTTTATGTTGTAATCAGTTTAATTAATTATTGGTTAATTGATTTGGTTAAAAACTTTAAATTGAATATACGCTATTATTTATTTAATAAATGTACCTATAGAAATGAAATTTCAAGTTTGAAGGAGGATATATAATGTAAAAATCAATTGAGTGCTTCAGTGAAAATAATTGTGTAATGCTTTTTATGTTATGAACTGATTATTTAATTTTTAACTGATTCTATCGAAACTTACGTTTTCTGGAATTAGTTTTAGAGGTTATTAATAAATCCAATATTCAAAAATGAAAGTTCAAACTTAAAAAATATATATAAAGTAAAAATTATGTGAATGTTTTAATGAAAGTTATAGTTTAATACTTCTTCTTTGATCTGATTATTTCTCATCTGACTAATTTTCTTTCAATATATTAAATTACATGAAGATTGATTTTGATTGATCAGCAACCTGGGTCGGAGCAGTGTTGCGGAATGAACGTGTCAATTTAAGAGATTTTATAAGATCTCTAGTTATACAAGATTTACGGGATTTTGAAAGATTTTAAGGAATCCAACCAAATTTCAAGACATTCCAAAGAGTTTCAAAAGATTTTAAAAATTTCAATCGATTTCAAAGAATTTTCTAGTATTTCCCAAGGTTTTGAGGTATTTCAAAGAAAATCTTAAAATTTAAGGGATTTTATAAGATCTCAGATTATTTCGAGGGATTTATGGGATTTTAGAAGATTTTAACGAATGTAAACAATGTCAACAGATTCCAATGAATTTCAAGAGTTTTAAAAAATTTCCATCGATTCCAAAGAAGTATTTCCGAAGATTTTAAGGTATTTCAAAGAATAACAAAAAAATTAAAGGGTTTTATAGGATCCTCAATCGTTTAAAGAGATTTGCAAGATTTTGAAGAGTTTAAGCAATTTTAACATATTTGAAAGAATTTCAAGAGATCCATTTGTTTCACAAGCCTTACGGAATTTCGAAAGATTTTATAGAATCCAACCAAATTTTAAGAGATTCTATAGAATTTCAGGAGATCCTAAAAATTTCAATCAATTTCAAAGCATTTTTTTGGGATTTCCAAAGATTTTAAGGTATTTCAAAGAATACCAGAAGATTTGAAGAATTTTATAGTATCTTTAATTATTTCAAAGGATTTACTGAAATATCAAGGATGTAAGAAATTTTAACAGATTCCAAAGAATTTCAAGAGATTTCAAAAATATCAATCGATTTCAAAGAAATATTTGGAAGAATATCACAAAATCTGAGGGATTTTATGAGATCTCCACTTGTTTCATAAGATTTACGGGATTTTAAAAATTTTTAAAGAGTTTCTTTTTTTGTTTTTGAAAAAACTTAAAAATTCGATTTCTAGGCGCTATCCAAAGCCGATTTTGAAAACCCATGCAATTTCAATCTTAAAATTCTCATTCGTTATTATTTTCATACGAATAGCCACATCGAGTGGAAAATTGGGGATAATAAATAAGAAGCACTAAGAAAGGCGGCTCTGGTCCTAAATTGTAATAACATGAAAAACAAATTTTTTGTGAAAAGTTTTTTTTTGCTTTTTTCATGATTTTTACAATTTAGGACCTCAATTTACAATTTAAAATTTAGGAATTTAGGACTTTCTTAGTGCTTCTTATTTATTATCCCAAATTTTCAAGTCGATGCGGCTATTCGTGTGAAAATAAGTTGACAAATAAAAAAAGTGCCGGTAAGGTAGGAATCTGGTCACGTGACACACTCATCTAAAGGCCGCACGTAAGCAACGTTTCCAATTTTGGTTCAGCCCTCTCCCCACCCATATGAATTCATTATAAGACGATTCAAATTTCGAAAATTTCAAATTGAAATATATTGAGTTTTGAACAACATAGTTGAATTTTCAAGCAAAAAAGATGTCCTACGAAAAGAGATGAAGTTCGAATTTTTAAACAAAAAGGAATTAATATTCAACCAAAAACAGTTAAATTTTCGACCAAAAAAAATTACTTTACCAAAATTGTCTAATTTTCAACAAAATGATTAAAATTTCCACTAAATAGTTGAATTTTTAACCAAATATTTTATTTTTTTTTTGAAAGCTTCTTAACAAATAGTTGAATTTTCAACATAAAGGGATACATTTGCAACCAATGGGTCGAATTTTCAAACGAATAAAATTAAAACTTAACCAAGAACATTGGCATTTACAACTAAAAAGTTGAATTTTAAAGCCAAACCGAAAAGATTAATTTTCAACAAAAAGGTTAATTTTCAACTAAGAAAGATAACTTTTGTACTATAAGAGATACATTTTCTATCCTAAATAACGAATTTTTAACAGAGCAGTAAAATTTTCGACCCAAAAAGATGACTTGGAGAAAATAGTTGAATATTTTCCACTAAAAGACGAATTTGCAACAAAAAACATGAATTTTCCCCAAAATTTTTTTAATTTTCAACTAAAAAGTACACGTTTTCTGCCAGAAATGGAAAAGTTAAATTCGCAATTTAAAAATAACTTTTCAATAAAAAGAATAATTTTCATCCAGTTAAATTTAGCAAAAAAGGTGAATTTTCAACAAAGAAGTTTAATTTTCAACCCAAAAAGACCGAGTATTCAATGAAAGTTCATTTTCAATCAAGAAAGATGAATTGTCGACAAAATAGTTGAATTTTCAACTAAAAAAGATATATTTTTAACAAAAAATGGAATCCTTAAATTTTCAGGTAAAAAAATTAATTTTCATAAAAAAAGTAATTTTGAATCAATATTGAATTCAACCAAAAATAAAGATATTTTTACAAAAAAGTTGAATCCACAATAAAAGAGATGAATTTTCTACAAATAAGTATTTTCAACTTGTCAAGGATACAATTTCAACAAAAAATGGAATAATCAAATTTTCAGATGAAAACATTAATTTAGCATAAGACATTAGGCATAATAAATAAATTCAGCATAATTGCTCTACCAAAAAGACGAATTTTCAACAAAGCTAGAGCCTCATACTTGTTGCTTCCGTAAAAAAAGTGAGCCTATTCCTTCGAACATAGACAAACTCTGAATATTTTTAGGAAAATTGTTTAAATGATTAATAATTATTATAACTTTGCGAAGTATCGAAGAAAAGAGACCTTGAAAAGACATTCTCAATTGCCTCCGATTTGCTGATAAAAATTGTTTAAAAAAATAATAATTATTGCAAATGTGCGAAGTAATGTAGGAAAGACTTGTTTTTTATACATTCTTTTTGGTTCTGTAAACAAATTGAGTCAATTCGTTAAAAATAATGACATTAAAAATAATAATTCTTTTAAATTTACAAAGCAGTATATAAAATAGTCATTGAAAAGACATTCCTTGTTGACTCCGTAAACAAATTCTGCCTATTCCTTGAAAAATAGACAAACTTTGAATATGTTTAGGAAAATTGTTAAAGTAATTAATAATTATTGTATATTTGCAAGGTATCGTAGAAAACATTTATTGGGAGTAAATAATAATAAATAATTAATAATATTTGATAATTTGCAAATCATCATGCAAAGAAGGCATTGGAAAGATATTCTTAGCTAATTCTGTAAGAAAATTTAGCATATTTGTTAAAAAAAAGCCAAACTCTACCTATTTGGTAAAAAATATGCAAAGTTCAAATTTCTGTATGAAAATTGTTTAAATTATTATTACTTCTCGTAAATGTACAAAGCAACATAGAAAAGAGTCATCGGAAAGAAAAGAATGATAATTTCTCGAAAATTGCAGTTTTTTTCTGCAATTTTTGACTTTGCTTTGGCTTTTGAGTTATGAACAAATATTAAAAATATTTGTAAAAAATCTGTGTACCGCCAAATTGTTAATGTTTTGATCAGAATTATTCATAAAAATCAATCAAACAGTTTGGATAGTTTTATCTTTCAGATTCTACCCTTAAAAATAATTTTTCTTTCCCCTTTCCAGGCTTATTATATATAAAATTAAAATACATTTCCATATTAATATTTAGACATTAACAGTTTAAATACTTTTGAGACAGATTCATTAAATTGTAAAATGAATATACAATTTTCTATTTTCTTTTGATTATATTCACACTTTTTGATGAAGCGTCATAATGAAGATCGAACTTTCTTGGAATCTTTTTGGTGTATTCCCTGAAATTAATAAATTATTATCATTAGAAGCAGCGCAAACAGTGAATAAAAGTGTTTTCTTCTTAGACAATATTTTGTACGAAAAATTATTTCTCAAAAGAAAAAGGTATAACATAATTGTTTTGCATTAGAAGTTTCATTTTTAAATAAACTGACTTATCGGAAACCTAGTAATAATTTTTGTGCAATTTTCACCAACTCACAAAATCTTCTCCTTAATATCCTCAAAATTTTCTGCTACAAAATACGTTCTTTTGTATTTGTCTGGTTCAAACCTCGGAATAACAGCCTTTTCTGGTACAAGAGGTAAAGTCTCTGGTTTTCCGCTCATAGAGTAGACAAGTTCTCCAAAAGAAGATAGTAAGCCGGCTCCATAGATTTTCAAATCTCCATCTTCTCGACATAAACCAAATTCAATTGTATAACTGAATAACTGAAATCATAAAAGAAGTTATTAAGAATTAAAACTTTTTCTAAAATATTAAGATAAAAGTTACATCAGTGTTCCTTATGGAATTTCTTATTTTTCGATTTTTATGTTATGTCCTGTTTCGATATGATACTCAGCTAGTGCTGATTGCGTGACATTTTTTAGCCTGACTTTACTCTCATGTTTCTTTACATATTGGCTCATCGCTCTCCCGGTAAGTTGTGTTGACTTATTTTTTTGAGTGTATTTTCTTATTGCTTTTTCAATTTCTTGGTTTGTGTAATCGGTCTGTATTAGGATTAGTTGCACGCTTTGTAATTCCTTTTGTAAGTTATATTTATCTCTCATGGAGACAGCTCTGTATACAAGGGAGATGTTGACCGATAGCTTTTGAGATGGATAGTGGTGGGAGGAGGAATGTAGGTATCTGTTGCATGGGCGAGTTTTCTGTAAACTTGATGTTCTAATGTGTTATCAGATCTTTTGTGAACTAGTACGTACAAGAAGGGCAATTTTCCGTTTTGTTTCATTTCCATGGTGAACTGGATTTTAGGGTGTAATCGATTGATGAAATTGGAAAACTTGTGTAGTTTATAAAATTCATAAAATTAATAAAATCCCTTGTTCTTGTGGCGAAGTCTATTTTGGAGAAACCTGGAGGGCGGTGAGCCAACGTGTAAAGGAACATGAGATTAAAGTCAGGGTGAAACATTTCACGCAAACAGCACCAGCTGAGTATCCTATCGAAACAGGACATAGGATTTTATTTGAAAAAACAACCGTCATCGCAGAAACATACAATAATTTTCCAAGAGAACATAGAAAAGCAATCGAAAATTTAAAACTCACTAATAACATCAATAGGGATGATGGATATTATACCAATCCGATTTGGCTTTCCGTTCTCCCGGGTTTTTTAAAAAAGACTTGATTGGCCAATCAAGTTCGACCGGCCCCCACTATGGGGCTTTCCTACCTCCCGATTTTTTCAAGGCTGGATTGGCCAATCTGGTTCGAATTTAAAAAAAAGAATTTCTGGTAGGACAAGAATTGCTCACATTTTTTCAAATAGTAGCAATTGTCTTCTGTAATTTTAAAAATATTTTTAGGGATGAATTTGACCTTCCAATCTTAATTTTATCATAAAATCGCTACTTTAAGGGCGTTAACACCCACCCTGAAATTCTTTTCATGACGTAAAAAATTTGAGGAGAACCCTGATAAAGAAATTCATCTTTCTGTAAAGGATGGGATAGTCAAGATTGTAGGAATGAAAATGTTAGAATGTTATAAAGTCATATTCTCATCAGAAAAAGAAATTCCTGTTTGAAGATTCCAGTAAATCTAAAAGAAGTTTTTACATGGGGCACCTTGAAGTACATACCCTTGCAAGTTTTGTTATTTCTTCATCTGACGTGCCTAAGGAAGCCAAACCTATCTCTTGTACTAACTGGGCAAATTCCGGATCAGAAAATAATGGAACATGACCAAAAATTTCATGGCACATATCTGGTTCAACTGAAAAAGGTTTCATAATTTCATGCCTTATGAACTGGGTGGCATGAAAAACCCTAAAAGCAAGTCCTGCCAAAAAATGCCGAGGCTTCAAGACTCCAGGAACTGGTCTGATTGTGAATCCCGTGCGATCTGAAATAATTTCATTTTTAATTAAAGGAAGAATTTAATTAGGGCTTTTGTTATTTTCAGGGTTTTGTAGTTCCAAGCAGAAACCCTTATAGTTTCGGCAGGGGTTCGCCGTACGCTGTACTTTTTTCCAATATCGGGAAGTGAGGAGAAATGAGGGAAGGATAAAGTATAGGAAAGTAGGTGGAATGAGGATAGGGGCAATAAGGAAAATGAGGGGAATGTGAGAAATGTGGGAAAATGAGGAGAGGAGGAAAGGAGGATAAAAGAAGTGAAGGGAAATGAGGGGGTGGAGTAGGAGAAGCGAGGTTGCATAAAGAAAGGGAAATCATGGGAGGGGGAGTATGAGAAGTGATGGGGTGAGAGGAAGTAGGGGAAATTAGGACAGGGGAAGTAGAGGAAGTGATTGGAAATTGAGGAAGGGGAAGTAGAGGAAATGATGAGAGGTGGCGGAAGGGGGAGTGAGGAGAAATGAGGAGAGGTAATTAGGGGATGTAGGCGAAGTGAGGGGTAAACAAGGAGAGGGGAAGCTTGAAAATTAAGATTTTTGGGTTGAAAATGCAACATGCTTGTTGAAAATAATTATTTTTTGTTGAAACTTCATCTATTCTGGTGTAAAATTTAACTTTTTATGTAAAAATTAAACTATTCATTCAAAAATTCGAACATTTGTTTCAAAATCCTTGTATTTCGTCGAATATTTGCTTTTTTGCTGAATTCAATTAGTTGAAAATTCTTTCCTTTTTCATTGGTGATTAATTTTTTCAACTGCAACTTTAACGATTCCATTTTTGGTTGAAAATTCAACCATTTTTGTAGAAAATTGAACTATTTGAGTAAAAATCAAACAGTTCATTCAAAAATGAACTATTTGGAAGAAAATGAACTTTTTTATTGAAAAATCATAATTTTTATTACTAAAATATTGGTTTCAAAATTCGTCTTTTTGGGTAGGAAATTAATCTTCGTTGTTGAAAATTCATCTATTGATAAAAATTCATCTAAGTTAGTCAAAAATGAACTTTTTCGTGGAAAATGCAACGTTTTTTAGTGGATTAATTTTTTTTTGTTTAGATTCGACCATTTGGTTCAAAAACCTTGTATTTTGTTAGAAATTCACCTTTTGTGGTAGAAGGTAAATCTTCTTAGTAAAAAGTTCATCTTTCTGGTTGAAAATTTCACAATTTTGTTAAAAATGCATAATTTTTTGTTCAATTCAATTGGTTGAAAATTTGTTGCATTTTTGTTAGTGATTAATTTTTTTAACTGCAGCTTTAACAATTCCATTTTTGGTTGAAAATTCAAATTTTGTTTGAAAATTCAAATTTTGTTTGAAAATTCAAATTTTTAAGTTAAAAATTCAACTGTCTTATAAAATATTCGTCTTCTTTGCTTGAAAGTTCAACTATTTGGTGAAAAAAGCATCCTTGTGATATGAAAATTTAAGTGTTTGGTAACAAATTGAACTATTTTGTAAAAAAATCAACTATTTGTTAAAATCATATTTTTTGGTCGAAAACTCAGCTGTTTTGTTATAAATTCGTCTTGTTTCAGGATTAACTTTTTTTTCTAAATTCGTCTCTTAGGCTCTAAAAATTAAATGTTTGAATACAATTTCAACTATTTTTCAGAAGATTCGTCTATATTGCTTGAAAGCTCATCTATTTGGTTGTTGATACACCTGCTGAGTTAGAAATTTCTATTTTTTGTTGAAAATTCGTTCTCTTAGGGTTGCAAGTTCATCCCTTTTGGTAAAAAAATTTTTCTTTGTTGAAAATTCAACTGCTGGGCTGTGAATTCTAATATTTTAATATTTTTAATTATTCTTGATTCATTACAGAAAAATAAAAAAATTGCAAATAATATTTTTTAACGTAGTTTATGGATGACCCCTTTTTAAATTACTACCTTTTAAAAAGTTTGATATGTCCTCTAATTGCGGAATATTATCTTCCCTGTATCCACATTTTTCAAAAACAAGTGGAAAGAGTTGATTATGCTCCTTACAAGCATGTTTGGGCCAAAGTTCTGTTAGATTTTTAAAAACAGTGCTCCATACTTTAATTTCCTCAGAAGTATATTCCACTCTTGGGATGGATTGGCCCCTTGAATAGACAATAATTTTCATAAAAATATAATTAATTTCACGAATTTCAAGAAAAGTTCGTTTCAATGCATACTTTTCTAAATTTTATTTTATACTGTAGGTTTTCATCTGAAAAATGTTTGTCCTTATAATCAAATTTCTCAAATATATTGGCGTTTTACTAAACAAGACAATGAATCCAAATTTTGTTTTTGTCACTTGGTGCGCTAATATTTAAGAAATTTTTTAAAAATATTGTTAGCAGTTTTCTTGTCAGAAAATTTAAAAAAAATTGCAATTAAACCAATATCAGATTCAAAACAATCAAAGGTACATAAAAGTTTATTATTTTAATTTCAGAAAACTGAATTACTCAAAAAATGTATCTCGGTGTTTCCTTGGTACTTACAGTTCAAAATTTTGAGCCAAATCAGCAAAATATTGTCTTCGTGATTTGTAAATTGGATCTTGAAATTCAGGATAATCACTTTCTGGATTAAAATCGAAATATGAAAATTTTCGGGCAACTTTATCCAGGTCATTGTAGCTCATAGGAAAAAATGACACATCACTTCCTTCTTTGATTGAATCCATGGAATTGTTGATCTGAAATGTTACAAATAATCCCGGCATCTTATGAATTTTTAATACATGAATTTGCATTTAGTACACAGCGTAATTTGTGACGCCACACAGTGGGGTGAAATAAAAAAAAACGAGGTTCGAAGTGACATTTGAAACGCAATTATGCACCAATTTCAGATTTTTTATTTTTTTGTTTATTCAATTTTCCTGTTAATGCAAACAGCAAAACAAGATTCGATTGTTTGAATTTTTTTACCTGCTAGACAAATTTGTTGTCATAATTCTCGTCCTTCGGATTCAGAGCACAGAGGTATAAGAAAAAAAAGTTAACTTGCAAATCTAATTGTTATAAACATATTATATAACCAAATATCGGCATTTGAGATTTTCGTCTTCGAAGTATGTTTCTGCTCTGAAACTGCGTGCTTTCATCGTTAGGATGATCCCCGATTATCCAAATTTATGGTTTAATGTTATTATTCAATTATGTAAACAAATGTACATCACAGGCATTTATAGACAGAAACCAATCGTTTGTTTCTTCTAGTCTTGTTTTAATTATAATAACAATGATATTTTTTTCACAAATTTCATCACCCATCAATATTTTTTTAAAAGCAAATCATATAAACTAATGCACATTTTAGGCGTATTTAGGCAAAAAGAACTCATTTTTTCTTCTCTTTTATATTGAGAGATTTGGATAATTTAAATACGTTTCGGTTATGAGATGTTGATAATCGTTTAGTTTTACCTATAAATTTACAAATTATTATATTATTAAGATCTGATGAAAAATTCACAGATACGGCGTTTTCAAGCGAAAATAAATTGTTTTTTTTCTAACCTTGCTAAATCATATTGCCAATGGTGTTTTCTGAGACAATTTTCTACGTCTTTTTGTGGTAGAAAACTAGTATTTTTGTTGAGAAAAATATTCCAAATTACCAGAGAATATGCATTTTCAACAAAAAAGTTAATTTTCAAGAAATCATTTGAATTTTCAACAAAATATTTAGATTTTCAGTTGAAAAAATGAATTTCCAACAAAAAAATGAATTTTCAACAAAAAAAAAATGAATTTTCAACAGAATACTTGAATTCTCTACTAAAACAGATTATTTTTCCATTGTATTTTACAAAAGTATATTCTTTTACGACTTTTGGAGACAAAAACTGGGATGGCAGATGAAAATACCAAAAAATGGTCAGAAGGTCTTCAATTTATTCAAAGTGAAAAACCTTAGGCTATTATTCATATAATATATATTTATATTTATATATTCAACGTATATTTACCATATTCTAGATCTCATTGATCGTTGTTTCTGATTTTTTTTTCAAATGTAAATCAATTATTTGTACATATTATATTACTCCTTATTAACTTTTTCTCCGATGGTTTGATGGGGGGGGGGGGGTATTTAGTGACATATCAACAATGTTTGTATAGTGAATAATAATTTTATTGTCTTTAACGCTTTTTAAAATTAGTTATCTAGTATATTACACCTGATTTTGCAATAAAAATTGCAATTTAAAATTAATCTGTTTCAGTAGAGAGTTCAAGTATTTTGTTCAAAATTTGTATTTATGGTTCTCAAATTCAATAAATTAGTAGACAATTCAACTACCTAGTTGGAAATGTATTTATTTAGTCGAAAAGTCGTTTTTTTAAAACTAAATTTCTTTATTAGGACTTCCGTTTCCTGCGTGAGTGTGTGTGGTAGCGGTGAAAAGTTGATGCTGAGTTTTTCTGATAATTGTGGTGAAATTTGAGGTGAGTGGATTGTGGATGTGTGTAGAAGGGTTCGTTTTCAAGGAGAAGTAAAGGCTATGAAAAATAGATTAAAGAATGGAAATGAAGAAGAGAGAGAAGAAAGAAGGAGAAACGTAGTGATGAAGGGTCTAGGATTGGAAGGGAAGGAGCTGACGGAAGGAGTGGAAAAAGTACTAAAAAGAATTGATGCTAAGGTAGAGATAGAGGAAGTGCGAAGTATAGGAAGGGAGAACGAAGAGAGGAGAGAATGGCACTAGTGAAACTAAAGAAATGGGAACAGAAGAGGGAAGTGATGACAAAGAAGGTGGTGTTATATGGAAGGTCGGAGAGAATATAGGATGATTTGACGTGAGTAGAAAGGAAGATGCAGTGTAAGTTGAGGAAAATAGCGGAATAGGAAAGAAAAAAGGGAATAAGAACATGGGTTGAGTATGGGAGAATACAGATAGAAGGTGTATGGTGGAATAGGGACGAGGACAGGGAAGAGCTAGTAAAAAATGAGGTGTCGAGAAACTAGGAGATAAATGAACGGGAGTTAAAGAAATAAGAAATAGTAGGAATATAGCAGGCTTAGAAAGAAAGGATAGGAAATTTATTAGAAATTTGACACAATGTTATGTAATAGTAATGATGGAGACGTGGATAGATAAGAAGGGATGGGAAAGAGTAAGGGGAAGATTACCAAGAGGTTACAATTGGCAGGTTCAAAATGCGAAGAGGATGAATAAAAAAGACAAAGCAATGGGAGGAATGGTGATGGGTGTAAGGAACGAATTTATAACGGAGAAGGATAAAGAAGATTTGAAAGTAAATAACGAAGGAATAATAGTAAAAGAGATAAATATGGGAGGAGTAAGGTGGAATATAGTGGGGGTTCATGTGGACAGTGATATGCAGCAGAAATCAGAGGAGATGAGAGAACTCATGGAAGAAAATAAGCATGAGAGTAGGCTAATAATAGGAGGTGACTCTAATGCGAGAACAGGAGATAGAGGAGGAAGGGAATGGGATGGAGAGCGAGGAAGAAAATCCAAAGACAAGATACTGAATGGGGAGGAAAAGAAGTTGTTAAAGAGCCTAGGAGAGATGGCATGGTTTATCCTAGACGGAAGTATAGGGGGGGGGGGGTGAGAAAAATATACGCGTTCAGGAGGAAAGAGGGGAACGGTAATTGATTATGTGGTAGTGGACGACAAGGTAAGAGAGAAGGTTAAGAAACTAGAGGTAGGGAACTATATAGATTCGCATCACTTTCCCGTAAGAGTGACAGTAGAGGGATAAATGTGTCATTACAATAAGGCTGAAAAGGAAGCAAAAGTAAAAAGAGCAGGAAGAGGGGATTGGTCGCTGAAAGGTAGAGAAGAGTTTGAAGAAAAATTCAGAAATATCAAAATGGTGAAAGGAAATCTAAACGAGGAAATGGAAATTATGATAGGAGAAATAAAAGGAGTATTAGAGTGCACAAGCAAAAAAAGTAAGTAAAGGAGGGGATTCAAGTGGATGAGATGAGAATTGTAAACAGAAGAAGAAGAAAGTAAAAAGGGAGTTAAGAAAAATGGAGAAGAGGGACAAGTAGTGAAGAATATAGGATAAAAAAGGAGTATACTGAGTTGTGTGATGAAAAAAAGAGGAGGAAAATGGAAGGTTTGAAGAAGAAGCGGAGAAGACTAGGACCGAAGAAGAGGTTTGGCAGGTGGTGAATAGAGAGAGAGAGAGAGAGAGAAGAAGAAGGAGAAGAGTAAACTAGGATATTGGAATGGTAGAATGGAAAAAATATTTTATGGAATTACTAGGAGGGGTAGAGAGGAATGTTGAGAAAGGAGGAAAAGATGGTAGGGAAACATATGAGGAGGAGGACGTTACAAGGGAGGAAATAGTGAAGGTATTAGGAATGATGGAAGATGGAAAGGCACCTGGTATATATGAGATTCCAAATGTAGTATAGAAATATGGGGGGACAGAATTGAAGGAATCGGCATGGATAATGTGCAATAGACTATGGAGAGGAGAGGGGTGGCCAGAGTTACGGAAAGAAGGAGCAGTGATACCAATAGTGAAGAAAGGCAAAGAAAAGGAGGTTAGAGATTATAGAAGAGTTACACTAGTGCCAACACTGCATAAAGTATATGTTACTGTTTTTTCGGAGAGGTTAAAAAAAGAAGTTGTGGAAAAAAGGATAGAGCCACCAAATGAGACAGGGTTTAGAAAAGATGAGAGGATTCAAAGGGAGAAAGGGGCAATGATAGCATTGTTCGTGGACTTGAAGACGGCATTTGACTCATTAGACCGAGGTGACAAAGAAAAAAAAAAGAAGTTTTGAAATGAAAAGACCTGTCATTGGAACACAATCGAATCGTCTCTGTCTATCTCACATGGTAGAAAGAGAGGTTCGATCGACCTCAAGCATCGGAGTCCCAACCCCCAACTGTTAAGTGTTGACGTGAGAATTGTGAAAACTGTTTCTTGTGGACAGTTAATCTGGTTATGAAATTGCGCGAAGCATTATGCCAGTGATATTTTCTGATGAAATTTGATTACAAAATTAAATCTAATAAACTTATAACAAATAATGTAAGCGTATACAAATTTTAGTGACTTGCAAACAGAGACAAATCGTTCAATTTACGTAGTCATATGTGAGAATCATCCAGATTCTTCTACTTATTACAATGTATGCAATGTGCATTTGTTCATTTAAATTGTTTATTTATTTTATATATTCTATTGTTCGTAAAAAACCATGTCAAACACATTGCCAACACAATTTCAACAAAACTACAATGTGTATTCTCACTTTATCATTATGATGAATCACTTTCATAGGGAGGTGTTCTCAACACAGAAATTTATATCACTCAAATGAATCTAAATTTATTGCACAAGAATTCGTTAGTACAAAGTTCACTGTTTGTCGATTGTAGATTCGCACATTAAACTTTAAAATGGATTTTTATTATCTGCGTTTTTATTTCATAATTTATTTGCTCTATAGCTATTGGCTATTGCCACCTGTGTTAAATAAAAAGAAGGAGACTACAAAATAAGAGATTTCTTTCAATG
>CAKNXH010061252.1:0-37228 GCA_932178445.1 Andricus quercusramuli
TTCTCTAGAGTTAGGCAGAATTCCCTTGAATTAATCATAGATCTTCGGAATTCTGTATAAATATCTCATGAATACCGTAGAATTCTCTTCATTTATGCATTCTCTTAAAATCTGTATAATTCTCTTGAAGTCCGTAGAATTCTCCTCAATTCAGTAGAATTCTCCTACGTTTGGCAGAATTCTCTTGAATTTAGTAGAATTCTCTTGAGTTCAAAAGAATTCTCGTGCAATCTGTAGAAATATCTTGTATTGAGTAGAACTCTTTTGGTTTTCATAAAATTATCTTAAATTCTGTAAAAGACTCTTGTATTCTGTAGAATTATCTTAAATAAGCTTTGATTTATTTTGAATTAATTAGTCTTTCCAATTTCCATTGTTGTGAACGTTACAAGAAATATCAAGGAAATTCCATTGAAAAAATGCGACACGCCAGAGTCATAATTAAATGCTTGATGATTTCAGAACACGCATTTAAGAAAAAGTACCAATTCACTTTTTCCGGGTGCATTTCAAAGTGCATACATATGCCCGCAAAAATCCCTGTGATGACGCACATCGTTTTTAAGGCATTTGAATATTATTGTATTGATCGGAATATCTACTCAAGTGTTTGATAAGTGTGTGAAGTGATTATTTTAAATTTTATATTTTTTAGCAGCTCAAGTTGGAGGAAGCTCAGACGGGGTTCGATGTAAGTACTAGGGGTGGTTTTCTTAGGCTGTATAATATTATTGTAGGAATTGAGATATCTGCTAGAGCCTTAGAAAGGTGTTTGGGTTGAACTATTTATAATTTGAATATGTTTTGCCTGCTTTAGTTGAAAGCAGCTGAGACTATTTCGTTTAACGTTCGAGGGGTGTTTTTTTGAAGCTGTATTGTATGCTTTTGTAGAGGAAGTTGAGACTGGATACATTACATGTACTATAGATGGTTTTTGGGGATGTGTAATATTATTGTAGGGATGGGGATATCTATGAGAGTCTTGGGAAGGTGTCTTACATGACACGTTTCAATTTGAAATGTTTTTGGCTGCTTTACTCGAACTCAATTAAGTTGAATATACTAGGGGTGTTTTTCTGGGGTGTGTTATATTATTTTAGTGATGAGAATATCGACTAGAGTCTTCTGAGAGTGCCGGATGTAACTATCTTTAATTTTTAACTATTTTTGCTGCTTTTGTTGAAGGCAGCTGAAACGGGGTTTTTAAATGTACTAGGGATGTTCTTTTGAGCCCGTATAATATTATTATTAGAATAGCGATATGGAATAGTCTTAAAAAGGTGTCTCAAGTGACTATGTTTAATTTGAAATTTGTTGCCTGCTTTATTTGAAGGTAACTGAGATGGGTTTCTTTAATATACGAGGGTTGTTGAATAATATTTTAGGGTTTGCAATAACTAATAAAGTCCTGAGACAGTGTGTGGGGTGATTATTTAGAAATAAAATGTTTTTTGGCTACTTTAGCCGAAGTCAATTGCGACTGGGTTCGCTAAATGTACTAGGGATGGCTTTGTAAGGCTGTGTAATATCATTGTAGGAATTGGGATATCTAATAAGAGTTTTGAGAAAGTGCCTGGGGTGACTATATTTAATTTGAAACTCTTTGGCTGCTTCAATTACGTGCAGCTCAGACGGGGTTCGTTAAATGTACTAGGGGTGGTTTTTTGAGTCTGTGTAATAATATTGTAGGGGCGGGGATATCTATGAGAGTCTTGGAAAAGTGTGTGGGGTGATTATTTTAAATTTTGAATTTTATGGCAGTCTAAGTTGAAAGCAGCTGTGATGGGGTTTGTTCAATGTAATGTGTGTGGTTTGTTGGGAATGTCTAATATTATTGTAGGGATATCGATATACCCTAATGTCTTGGGAAGGTTGTGGTATCCATTTTTAGTTTAACATTTTTTGGCTGTTTTTGTAAGCCCCGAAAAAATAATTAACTTTGGGCTTACAGTTTTTTCAAATATCTATATTTTTATTTAGGAGTTCATGTTAAATTCCTGGCTTGTTTCCGAAACGTTAATGTGGTTGGTCTTGGTAAGCTATAACATAGTTTAGAGCTATGGCTTACGTTTTTTTTTGTACTTACTCCCTCAGGTTTTTTTCAGGGTTGATTTCGTAAAATAAATGTAAAGTGTTTGGGAAACACACAAAAATAGGCCAAAATTCTGATATGATTATGCTTATGGTGAGCGCCATGGAACATTTTAAATGGAGTATCAAAGAATATGTGAGAATTGAAGCGGGTCAAAATAATCGATTGGCCCTTCGTAGCAAGCAGTTTCATGCTTGGGGTCACAGGTGGCCTGTGTGCCCTGCTTTAAGCCCTATTTGCCAGCTATCTATCCAGATAGAAATAAGGACATCACCAGAGGGATTTCACTGGAATGAACAATCATTCAATTATGACTCAGGCGGATCGTATTTTTTATTGGAACTTTATCGACACTTCTTGTGAGCTTCACGAAAAAAATGGGAAGGACGAATGAATTCGAAATAAATCAAAGCTTATTCTGATGGATTCAAAGGTATTAAAAAATTCTTAAGTGCGTTAAAAACTGTTCAAAAATTTTCTGAGGAATTTCACAGAATTCAAGAGAATTTCAAAGAATTCTACGTGATTCAAGAGAATACTACAGAAGTCAAACGACTTTTACAGAATTCAAGATAATTCCACAGAGTTGAAGAGAATTCTGCTAAACTGAAAAGAATTCTACTGAATTCAAGAAAATTCTACATTTTTCAAGTCAATTGTACGGAATTAAAGATAATTCTGCCAAATTCGTGAGAATTCGACTGGATGCAAGACAATTCGGCATAATTCAAGAGAATTTGGCTGATTTCAAGAAAATTCTACTATTTAAGAGAATTCTGCCGAACGTAAGAGTTGTGCCGAACGTAAGAGAATTCTGCTTAATTGAAGAGAATTCTGCAGAACTCAGAAGAATGCAGCTGATTTCAAGATAATTTCGCTAATTTAGGAAAATTCTACTGAATTCAAGAGAATTTCGCTGATTTCAAGACAATTTTACTACATTCAAGAGAATTCTGTTAAACCTGAGAGAATTCTACTAAATTGAGAATTTTATATGACCGAAAAGAATTCTACTGAATTCAAAAGAATGATACAGAATCCAATAGAATTCCATTAAATTTGGAAGAATTCTGCTGAAATCAAAAGAATTCTACAGAATTCAAGAGTCTTTTACAGAAATTAAGATAATTTAACGGAAATCAAGAGAGCCCTACTCATTTCAAGAGAATTTTATAGATTGCTCGAGTATTCTGTCGATCTCGAAAGAATTGTACTGAATTCAAGAGAATTCTGCCAGACGTAAGAAAATTTTACTGATTTCAAGGGAATTTGGCAGACTTTAAGAGAATTATACAGATTTTGAGAAAATGCATAAAGAGAATTCTACTGTATTCACGAGTTATTTACAGAATTCCAGAGAATTAAAAAAATGTCATGAAATCTGTAAAGACACTCCGCATAAATAGTATTCAGTAAAATACAATATTTAAACGAATTTTGTATTCTTCATTGAAAAATTACTAATTGAAAATGCTTTGTGAAGATTAAAAATAATTTTAGAGTATATTTTTTGCTCACAATATTTTATTATATTTTATATATTTTCATATTTTTCTCAAAAAACCAAACTTTTGGTGGAGGTGCTGCCAGCCAGTACTTCCACTGAAGCAAATTTCAGAAATTAAACATATAACAAAATCAGAATTATGGGCTTTTTTGCGCTTTTCAAAATTATAAAAATCAATTTTCTTCAAACAACGCATACAATGAATTATGAGCTCAGCATAAATATAATCATATCAGAATTTTGGTCTATTCTTGTGTTTTCCAAAAACCTTCACATTTATTTTACGTAATCAAAAAAAAAAAAAAAACCTGAGGGAGTAGGTTGAAAAAAACGTATATTATAGCTCTAAACTACTTTATAGCTTACTAAAAACTTTTTCGGGACTTACAAACACAACCAAAAAAATCTTAAACCAAAAATAGAAAAAAACTGTCAAAAAATTTATTTTTAAACTTAAAGTGTCAAAAAATTCAAAATTTAAAATAATTACCCCACACACTTCCCCACCACTCAAACTGATATCCCCATCCCTACAATATTATAACACAGATTTTAAAAAATTACCCCTACTACATTTAACGAATCGCGTCTCAGCTGGCTTCAACAGAAGCAGTAAAAAAAAATTCAAATTAAAAATAGTCACCTAAGAGACCTTTAGTACATTTAGCGAACCCAGTCGCAATTCACTTCGGCTAAAGTAGCCAAAAAACTGTCTAATTATAAATAATCACCCTACACACTTTCCCAAGACTTTTTTAGGTATATCCATCCCTACTACAATATTTAGTAACTCAAAAAAAAACGACTCCTAGTATATTTAACATACCCCGTCTTAGTTACCTTCGACTTAAGCAGCCAAAAAATTTCAAATTAAAAATAGTAACCGCATACACTTTCCCAAGACCCTTGTTGATTTCCTCTTCCCTCAAATAATATTAGACAGCCCCAAAAACCACCCCAAGTACATTTAACAAACGCCGTCTAAGTTGCATCTAACTAAAGCAGCAAAAATAAATCTAAACTAAAAATTGTTACTTCGGACACCTTTCCATGGCTCTAGCAGATACCTTAGTTCCTAAAATAATATTATACAGCATCAAAAAGCACCCCTAGTACTTTCATCTAACCCCGCCTGAGCTTCCTTCAACTTAAACTGCTAAAAAATGATAAATTTAAAGTGTTCACCCCACACACTAAGCCTAATGAGTTAAAAATAAATCAAAGCTTATTCTGTTGAACGCAAGAGAATTCTACTAAATTCAAGAGAGTTCTGCCAAACGTAAGAGAATTCTACTGAATTGAGGAGAATTCTACGGACTTCAAGAGAATTATACAGATTTTAAGAGAATGCATGGATAAAGAGAATTCTACGGTATTCATGAGATATTTATACAGAATTACGAAGATCTATGATTAATTCAAGGGAATTCTGCCTAACTCTAGAGAATTCTTTTAAATTCGAAAGAATTTTGCTGATTTCCAGGATATTCTGCTGAATTTGAAAGAAAACAGGATAATTTGACGAAACTCAAGAGAATTTCTACCAAACAAAGGAGAACTCTACTGAATTTAAAAGAATTATACACAATTCAAGAGAATTCTACATAATTGAAGAGAATTCTCTGAATTAACGAGATATTTTTACAGGTTTCCAGAGGGTTATGATAAATGCAAGGAGATTCAAGATAATTTCGCTGAATTCCAAACAATTCTGTTAAAATCAAAAGAATTTTACTAAGTTAGAGAGAATTTAGCTGTTTCTATGAAAATTCTGCTAAACTCAAGAGAATTCACGAGAATTCCACTGAGTACTCGAAAATTCTACAAATTTCAAGGGAATTTACAAAATTCATGAGAATGTTGTCGAATTTTGTTGATTGTGGAAAACATCTTTTTCCATTTTTGTATCTCGTTGACCTGTGAAGTTGCACCAGAGTCACAACCTACTGCAAAAGCGATCCGAGGAGAAATTATACGAAATGAACTTGCTTATGCACACACTCTTGTCGATGGGACATGGACTGTCGACCTTCTAACGCGTGCTTCTGATTGGTTAATCTTTAATTGTTAATAACTCGGTAATTATTAACTTTAGAAAAATTTTTTTATAACTATTTTCGACGCAATTTTTTTGTTAGAATTCAAAAATACAAATATGTTTTTTGAGTACCGGGACACCCTGTATACCTACAGTCTACCCGAACTTTTCGACTAAAATATATATTTCTACCCGCACTTTTTCTGACCAAATTTTCAAAAAAATTTTCAGAATGTAATTCTCAAAATTGCATCTAAAAATAAAAATTACAATTAAAAATTCGAAGATCTTCCCTTTTCATGGCACACATGCATCAATTTCAAATTTCTTTTTTTTTTAGTTCATCATTATCAGACTTCCATTTATCGACCTGAAGATTTTTTGGTGGGATCATGGGTTTTTTAAGGAGTGCGCCAAATTTGTGAGGGATGTCACAAATAAAGGGAAGGGAGGGATTTGGAGCGTCGAGATGCGGGTAAAGTCAATCATGGAAAGTCAAAATAAATATAAAAATGGTTTATTAACCAAGCCAAGATCAGGTGAATGAGTTCGAGTATTTAGGTGGCGAAGTCAAGATTCCGGAGCAGGCGGTCCTCCTCGGAGATGATGCCGTTTGGTGCGATGTGGTTGAAGGCCTGGGATTTATCCTTGCGGATGGCGTGACGACGTTTTGGTGTCGAGTACACAAAAACACGGCGTTGTCGAATGGCGTGGGTACCACTAGATAGGCTAGCAAGGAGCACAATACCGACTCTCCAGGACGATGATTTGGGTATTTAGAACCAGGAAGTGGTACTCTCCCCACTCCTGGTCCTAGGCTTACAGGGTCTTACGGTAGTGGGGTGCTTGTAACTTTGTTCAATATTCTAGAATCCAGGTTATACCTGTGAAAAATACAAAAATTGGTATACAATATTTTCTGATTTTATACCATAATCCACTGTTTTATTTTGTCGGATCATCGAGCATTCATTCCTTTTGATAATTAGGCAATTTTATGAAGGGTAAGGAGTTCTCCACCACAAAGTTTTTTTTAATGTAATAGTAGAACTCACATCATGAGAAATAAATGCTCGAGATATGGACAAAGAAACAAGAAGCAGCCGTCAGGATCTCTTGGCTCTTGGAGCACCACGCCAACTGACACCAATGACAGAACGCCATTGCCTCTTTAATATCTCAACTGATATTGCAGATTTTATTATAAATTGATATTGCTTATTAATTTGATATACGCATATAATATCAACATCGATTCCTCATATTTTTATAATGATACTTGTACCTTAATAATTTAAATTGACAAAATTTTCTAATTCAAATTCACTTCTCGCTACTCATACCGATTCACTTCCATTCGAATGATTACAAATCTAATCTGCCTTTTAGTATTCATTGAATAAAACTAGACTTTGCCGTTTCATTGAAATTGTCAATCTTAAGTTTCCTATTGGATACAACATCCACCATACTCTGCGTGATAGAGATTAAACCAATTCATATGCCCGTGCAATTAATTAGGAAACACTTATTGGAAAAATTTGAGGTATGTCGGTCCGATTCGGCTCCATAGAACGAACAATCCATTAAATCCGAACTCACCGATTCACTGCTGCCCACTCACCTGACCGATTAAAATTTTTGCGTGAATTCGCATTCTTAAATGTTCCAATTCAAAAAAATGTTATTGAATTGATTCTTTTTCCTGGGGACAAATTCAAAGGCAGCTACGTATGCATACAAAAACAGTGTGAAAAATTATGTGTGACGACTGATCAACATTTTTTGGTACTGAGTTATGAATTATCATTCTAGCTAATTCTCTTCCGGATAAATTATTTGTTCACTGTAATATTTGTGAACCTTGCGTTACTGGTGATGTGAAAGAACCACTTTTACGCACCGTTTCTGTAGATACAAGAGATTACTGTTTTGGTACAACAATACGACGAATATTACGCCTCACAAGCAAGTGATGGTGTTAGTGAAGGAATTCCCCAGATTCATATTGGTGCATCATATTGACAGGTCATGGTATTAAAGCTTTCTCGGTGGTCTATTTCGTCGTGTTCTTCCTTTCTTGACTAGAAGAGCTTGAGTTGTCGGAAAATAAGTTCTCAGGGCTGTTATAAATGTTATGAATGATTTCAATACTAATATTCCACTTGAAACCTCATTCAAGAATCGTTTTGGAGAATCTGGTCAGAATTTGAAACGCTTACTACTTATAGCGATTTCACGCTTTTGACGCTCTAATTTTGTGTAACGATTTCTTATTGGCCTGCCTGTAAGCAGATCAGTAAGTAATAAACTTCACCCCGCAAAAGTGAGGGTGCAAAGGAACCAATCGTGTTCGATGTTCATTTAAACATTGACAAGCTTATTCATTAAACGTTCAGTATACGTTTGCCTACAGCCCAGTTCGTAAGTCCTGCTTATTTTCGGTTCTCCGGTACTTTACTGTGATAACTGTGATGATGTAATAACGGTACTAATCCAGCACTTCGTTGTGATAACTCTGATAGTGTAAAAACTGTGATAATACGGCACATTATTGTGATAACTGTGATAGTGTAATAACTGTGACAATCTGGCACTTTATTGTGATTTTGCAGCAAATATAAAATCATCTTCTGGAAGTAATCAAAATGTCAACACCGCAAAAGAGAACAGCGTCCTCTGTGTCAGAAATATGTTCAATTTTGAGAAAATACGACAAAAACACAAATTTACATCAAAAGGAGTTCGCGGAATCATTGGAAATTTCTTCGTCTACATTGTGAACACTCGTGAATAACCGTGAAGATATTAAAGAGAATGCTCTTTTGGTTTCTGCTAAAAGAAGAAAAGTCAAATCGGGAAAGTATGATCACTTGGAGTACGTTTTGCTTGAATGGCTACATCAAGGTCGCGCAGTTCAAATTCCTGTGAATAGACCAATCGTACAAGAGAAGGCATTAGAGATAGCTCGAGAGATTGGATTAGCAGATTTTACCGCTACTTTGAGGTGGCTTGATCGATTTTGTAAACGTCATGGTATCGTTTATCGACAAATCAGCGGTGAAGCGGAATCCATTGATGAATCTGTGGTTGAGAATTGGCACTCTCATACAGTGAAGTGACTTTTAAAGGACGCCCACGCTATTTCTCAGCGCACAGGGCGAGAGACGGTTGTAACTCACGCCACGGAAAAGACACAGTGCGCGACTACTCAGTTAAGTATATTGCGCAATATTATGCATTCCAATGGGAAACGGTTTAGGCGGCGCTGACTGTTTACGTTTCTATTCGCCCGATTAAGTAACAAGGCTATTTGCAGGCAACCTCCGACACTATTACGAAGTAAGCATTTGATTTATACTTTTTTTTTCTTCTGCATATGGAGCTGGACTTATCTCTTTATTCATGCCCAATTCTTTACAGGAGATGTGTGAAGCAATGCTTGAAGGTGGTGAGTCAGATTTTGATGGAACGCTTAGGTATCACCTTTGATGAGAACTTATTGTCTAGATGACAATTTAATCACCACTGAACAATGAACCGCTGAACAATTCAGTCTGCAAGGAAATTATACATGGTTGAATATTTTATCTAATTGAGTGTCTTCTTACAACAATGATAAGCATCGAACTATCGGAATGAAACCAAAAGGTGCTACAATTGTACAGGAAAAAAAGTTATTGTTGAATGTGTACAAGAAATTTCTAATTAAAAATGTGAACCTGAAATCAATGTTCAAAGTTGGTGAAAAAGTTCGAATAAGTAAATTTAAACATATTTTTGAAAAAGGTTATACACCGAACTGGACTGCTGAAATATTTACAATAAGCGAAATAAAAAATACTGTACCTGTCACATACATGCTTAAAGGATTATCAAGATAAACCTATTATGGATTGTTTTTACGAAGGAGAGTTACTTAAAGTAAAAAATTCTTATATGTATCTTGTTGAAAAAATAATGAAGAGAAGCAAGAATAAGATATTTGTAAAATGTGGATATATCTCCTTTATCGAGATTGAGAACTTATTTTGGTCATACGTTCGAACGTATGACCAAAGTAAGTTCTCAATCTCGATAAAGGAGATGTATCCATATCAATAAGACGTTCAAAGAAAGGTTAAAATTCAAGACTTCTGTCTGGAATTTTGAAATTATAATTTGTAAAATGGTTAGGTTTTGATGATTCTCATAATAGCTGGGTGAATAAGTCTGACTTGTAAAATATTGCAAATGTATTAAGACTAAGTTATTTCTCAATAAGATATTTTTAATCTTAAATATTTTTTTTATCTTGTTCTCGGGTAAACTCGGTTTTTCATCTTAGCCAAGGACTAAGTCAAGTGACTGATGTATAAGGATGTTAGAAGTTAATATAATATGATGTCTGAAATCTTCTGCGCTGATGTTGTAGGTACAAAATTAGGAGCATAGTGTAGTTTGAAGTTCGTATTTTACCGCTGTTATCCATACACAGCGGCCACAATCGCTGGAGGTGACAACAGTCGTCTCTGGATGCTTTCTTAGAGCTACCATCTGCCACTCCACAGGTTTTTAGTCACTTGCTTCCTGATGGGCCAGAAAATTTCTCACAATGCGACAGGTGTTCAATAAAACTGTCTTCTGAGCTGCTGCCACTACCCTACTGACTCCTAAATGTTCAGTGCATCTTGGGTGCACATTGCCAGATTAATGAGAAAAGTTGTAGGCTCCGGATGCTACGATCATGGTTCCTTAAAGCAACGAATCCCGAAGCTTCTGGAACGCGTACGTCATCCGCTTCTGCTCCTTCTGTCCTAGAAGGTAAGCAAGCGCGGGAAATTTACGCATGAGAACATTGGGCAACACTGTTCCTTGGAATCAGGTCTCCAGCCGCGGATGACCTTACGCGGCAGACGGGACAGTTGGAGAAGATGGTTTCACCTCTGGATACTTTTTTAGAACTACCAATCTTTGTAGAATGTTAAGAGGAACAGTGTTGACGGACCAGATGGACCTCTGGATACTTTTTTATAGCTACCAATCTTTGTAGAATGTTATGAGGAACAGTCGTGACGGACCATATGAAGTGATCCCAGAAGAACAGCCTTTTGCATCGGGTTCGCGATGGCATGAGCCTGACGCTGGCTGGCCAGAATCTTGTTGAGTTGGCTAGTAAATGAAGCTTTCATACATCCAAGACATCCGATTATGAGAACTGCAAGATGGACTTTGTAGCCTTAGTACAGCCTACTTAGCTCGAAAAGAAGTGCTTGATATTTCGCCCGTTTTCTCCCTCCTTTGCCGTGATAGTACCATCGGCTGGTGCCGAGAATTCAATCACGTAAATGATCTTGTTCTTTAGATCTTGGAGGAAAATATCAGGCTTCGTAGCACTGGTACGTTGAGTGGTGGAGAATGCGAAATTCCAGTGGATCTTACACTGATCATTCTCCACAAGGAACTCGAGTTCCCCCTGGGCGTATGGCAAGACGGGCAATAGATCAACACCATAGAAGTGCCTAAGATGGTAATATAATACTTTTAGAGCCGCATTGTGTCTCTCTATGTACCCGTAGAGTGCATATTTAGAGCATCCACTGAGAACATATCCAAGTGTTTCTGGCTCTTGTTTGCACGCTCGGCAGTTGGTATCGCTTACAGGTACATTCATTGTAAGCTCGCAGTAAACTAAAGTGTCTATAACGCCGTCTTGACAGGTAAAAAGAAATCCCTCAGTCTCCGATCTCAATCCAGCACACGAGAAACTTTTTGGACAGACCCTTCGAGAGTTCTTCTCTACGTATGATGCCGTAGAATTTACCATGAAAGGGCTTGTCAGCATATTCTCTCAGTAGAAGCGTATGTTCTGCTTCTTGTGTACGACTTTTGAGCAGCAGACGTGTTAGTAATGCTAGGCCATGTGTAGTGTCGCTGGAATCAAATGGGAGGTCAAGCTCCTCTGCGGCCCTATCTGCGGCACGGTATAGAAACGCCGCAGCATTGGCGACTTCATGTTGATGTACGAGTCGCATAAGGGAATATGTGCTTTTTATAACTGTGCAGGCTGCAGCCAGAACCGTTCTTCGATGAAGACACTCTAAACTTGGCATTCCTATACCCCCTTTATCTCGAGGGAGATATATTCGAGGTTCGGAAGATCTAGGATGAAGATCTCGAAGTATTGTCATCATCTTGCGTGTGCTACGGTCACGTTGCTTCAACTCATCGACGTACCATTTTACTGCACCAAACGGTAGGGCAGTATAGGAACAGCCAGCATGTTGGTCGCCTGGATCTTATTCTTTCCAGATAATTCGGAAGCCCAAATTTATCTGAGAATTTGGCGATACCTTTTTCCAAGGATCGCTTTTAACTTACACACATTTTGGGTTTCCGCTTGCGGTATTCCAGGATGTGTATATGTATCTCCAATGCCAAGATGTTGAATGGTATTTCCGCCTATGAGTTGAACATCCTGATCGTCACGCGATGATGTAGTTTCTATTCTTCCTTGGTGTAGGTGGACGCAGGCACACTTGTCCAGTCCGAGGCTCATGCCAATCGCTTTAGAATACCTATTTACCGCCTCGACAAGGATGTTAAGGTCCTCTTTCAAGGAAGCAAAAAGTTTAAGGTCGTCCATGTATAAAAGGTGGTTGACCTTATATTATCTTCTGTTCGGCGGGCCACATAGGTATCCAGAGCTTTGACCTCGAAGCACAATAGATAGAGGCAAGAGGGAGATGCAGAAAAGTATCGGACTTAGAGAGTCTCCTTGGGAGACCCCCCTCTTGTATGTGGCATAGCTTTTAGTCACTTGTCTTTTGTCAGATGTTATGACAAATCTTGTTCGGCACAAGAGCATAAGCATTTTTATGCATCTCACTATTTTTGGATGCACCTCCATGCACACAAGGAGCTTAATAAGTAGCTCAGGGTTCGTGTTTTAGAATGCCTTGCGGTAGTCAATCCAAGCCATGCACAGATTGCGTCGATACCTGAGCGAGTCCTGGGTAATACACCTGTCTATTAACAGGTTCTCCCTGCAACCTGCCAGTCCTCTCTTGGATCCACGTTGTTTAACTATTACACTCCATACCGGCTCGATAGATGTTAATATCCTCTCTTTGAGGATGCCAGTGAATAGCTTGTAGCTGGTGTTTAAACAAGCTATGGGCCTCTAGTTTTTTGGACTTGACAAATCTCCGGTCTTAGGGATCAAATAACGTGCGTTCTTCCACTATCCACTACGGGACGGGTTGTTCTCCGTTTAAGAAAGTAGTAAATATCCGAGCTAGATGTTGGTGCGTAGAAGTAAACTTCTTTCACCGAAAGTTTTTGAATTAATCTGGCCCTGGCGCTGAAAAGTTCTTAGTTCTAGCGATAACTTTCTTCACTTCTTCAGCAGTAATTAGTGGACATTCTTCCTCTGGACCTTGTAACCTTTGCCTTTGGCAAATATTACAAAAGAGTGATATATCAGAAGAGTTTTCATTTAGCTGATAAGTATCTCCATATACTTGCTCTCAGAAGACTTGAATCTCTTCTCGACTAGGCGGATTTTTAACGGCACGTGGCGCTTTATCGAACAGACGGGAAGGATGAGTAGAAAAGGTGGAATTTTCCTGAATCCACTTAACTCGCCGTTCAAAGCGCTGTTTCGCTGTTGAAAGAGATTTTTTTTGCGTCCAGTGCTGCTTGATGGTCAACAGTTTACACTTGTTCAGCTTGTGATTTGCTTTCCTTAAGTTTCGAGCAAGTGCCCTAACTTTTGGAGTGAACTTTTTATTTAATGTTATGTAGCTAACCACGCCCTGAAAATTTGATGCATGCCGTCTCGCCGTTTCAATTTTGAACTGAAGCTGTGCATTACGCTCGCGAGTCTTACTCAGACGTACTGAAGTATCGTTACTTCTATTGTCGCTAAGCAGGGAGACCGCATTCTCGTAAACTACACAGTTCATATTCCAGAGATTAACATCTTCGAGGAGCAAATCAGGGAGAGCAGTATTAGCTTCAGCTAATTTGTCCAGCCTGAGGAAGACTTTTTGGTGGATAGATCTCCTACTTCTCATGTTAGCATTATCGGCTATCTGCAAAGGTTGTCTTGCTGGAACGGGTGGAATGTTCGTTGGAGGATGTCGCTCCTCTTCTTGTTGATAAAGAGCTTCATATCCGTTTTTTCGCAAGAAGGATACCTGATCTCTTAAATACTGAGGCGTTTTATGAGCATATTCCGGGCGCATATTGACCCAACGGTCATTTAACCTCTTCATGAATCCTCTTCGCGCCGGTGAGCTTCTTTGCCAACTGGTAAGGAGGTCCCTCCTGAGTTGATCCGACCATTTGAATCGGTGTTCTCGCGTTTTTCCGGGGCCATTGCCTGGTCGTCGCCTCGGTTTGTTCCTATTGCCACTCCCAACTGAACCATGGCCTCCATCCGAGAGAGGCCTATTGTGGGTGGCACTGCGCGATACGGGTGTCTTAACCGCATAATTCGTTGCATTGGAAAACATATTAGTTTAGAATTTTCATTTTTTGTTTATTGAAAAAATAAGGTATTTTTTTCTGCCATTACTTTTTAAGTGAAAAAAAAATCAATTCTAAAAACAATTCATCAGAAAGCACAGAACATGGTATTTTCTTTTTTAAACACTTTTTAATGAACTTTCATGATGTGTTTTCACATATAATGCAACACTCTTAATATTCGGTGATTTTACTTCACCAGAAATCACTTGCGCGACAATTTCAACAATAGAGTCTTTCACTCTTCTAAGCGGTGTGTGTACTCAATGATGTAGATGCTGATTCACACAGAGGAAATCCAAATTATAAGTTTGTGCCAGAATCAACAGATTTTGCGGTGTATATGACATAGTAGTATCTTAAATGTAAGCTTAAAAGCTTAAGCACTGTCTGAAAATTTGATCTCGTTGCACTGTCCTCCAAAATATTTCATGAACAACTGCTTCGAACTGCACAATTGTTGAAATTGATTGAATAAGTCTTGCTCTTCAGCAAAAAGTTTCTGTAGTCTTCCAGGAAGGTACACTGTATGTGTATATTCCCCAGTATTCTCTATTTTTCACGAGCTCTCGTAGTATACCAAGCTCTTGAGGGATATGAGCGAACTGATCTCTACCAGATGGGATGAATCTTTTTCTATGCCTTAATGCATCGATAACGAGATATGTAATACTTGAATCTTCAATACGTTGTCCGTCAATGAAGACTGAACCATTTTTATCATATGTTCTTCTGCTGGTTATATTCGGTCTTCTTAAATAATTGAGTAACAAGATACAATTTGCCTGAAAAGCTGTAGGCACTGATGCTGTAACGGCTTCTACAGGGAGCAATTCTCCATTGGGTGATTAATTGTCTGTGAGTTCATTTTGGTCTTTATTCTTAGTAGGGGGTTTTCTATCCTCATCAAAAAAGAAGATAAATTTTTGTAACACCAGGCTATATATTTTCCACTTTTCACGCTCATCCTTTGCAGAAGGTGAAAATAAGACACGACTCATTTCAGAATCAAGTCTACCAAGATTATTGCCAGGAGTTTGTGTAGCTAACCCGGGAACTTAGGGTATGATTTGTGCATCACTAGTGCTTACAGTTGACTGCTTTAAGGTTTGCATTTTCTATTGCATTTTATCCACTTGGTCACTTAGGATAAGTACCGTTTTTCTAGCATAATTCATATTTGCTGATAATATAGTTTTTATTCAGGATGAGCCACTAAACAAATTAGATATTATTTTGCCAATGATTAGTGCAAGTAAAAGAGGTAAAAATTCAACTTTTTGTACTATAAAGTCACTGATTAGCGGTTAGGTGACAAAGAGCATTAGAAACTATAGCATTTTTCTTGTCGATTGATTTGCCACCTTTCAATATCGTTACAACCGTGCAACTGGTACTGTCCACTGGTAATGGATAAGGGTCATCTGGAAATATACTGGTCCAAAATCGACAATTTTCGAGTGTAGATGTTACGTTCCGACTTTTATAAATAAATTTCCTCTTCCGCTATATAACTTAATATGAGATGTTAGGGATATTTAGATGAAATTCGTTATAAACATACTAAATAGAATATACATAAAACACGGATGTTTATTATAATACTTTTTACTTTCAATTTTCACAGCCAGATTACTTTGGCTATTCTTGCACTTACGCGTTGCCGCGCACCCACATCATTCATATTTCAATAGAATAAATTCACAAAAGTTCTTAGTGAGCTCTGAACCTAAATTGCTGGGGATACTATTAAATCGTCCAACAATTTACTAATTCTTTTGTGAATTAGACTTTTTCGAATACTGTACAATAATTGCTTTATTTCCGTTTTGAGTTTCGGAATTAAAGAAATTATCTGGCGATTCCTCGCGTTACTCTTTAACCTTTTCCACCACTTTATACACTCCTCTTACTCACTTCCTCTTAGCTCACTTCACCTATTACTTTTTTAGTCTGCGCTCTATACCGACAGTAGTCCGGAATTTCGCAAACTCCTCGTCATGAATGTTTTACCACATTACATGCACGTACTCGGGCGTGCACACGGCCAATTTCGAAGTTATATTTTGATTGGAAAATTACTTCTAAATTCCCTGGCAAAGCTACAGTTGCCCCTAATAACAAATTCCAAGAGCTAGCCCCTGGAGGTGGGAATTTAGCAAGCGGTTTTCCACCCGACCCACCAAATGAATTAGAAAACAAAAGAAAACCATGCGCACCTATTAATTTAAGCTGAGGCCCTGATGTTAAATCGAGCGGCGCCTCAGGACCGCGGACGCACGGTGTGCTTGAAAGGGATTTTAATCGAAAGTCTGCCATCCTGGGGTTTCCTTGAAGGATTTGATTCCTAGGTATCCCAGGAGTATTTTAAGCTCAAAACCAAAATCGGCGACCTGGGGCTTATTGAAAAAAATCCATTTTACTATCTAAATTTGCAGAACTGTGGGTTTGCGTTTGAAACTTTTGAAGTTCGCATTCTTCATATAGTTAACTTCTATGAGAGCAGGTGTATATTGGACTCTTGGGGTCGCTGATTACGAATACATTGTTATATTTAAAAAATTCAAGATGGCGGATCTAACATGGCGGCCCAAATGATGAAATTAATGCTGATTGTAGTAAAAATTAGTATATGAAGGTTTTTGGGGTCGCTGATTACATACCCGTTATCAGATTCCCAAAATTCAAGATGGCGGATCTACAAATGTGGCCTGAATCACGTAATAAAATGCTAGTCCCTGTGGATTTGTATTCTGTGGGTTTTAGGACCGCTGATAACGAAGATGTTGCCAGTTTCAATAAGTTTTAATAATGGAGCTTGGGATTTTCTTGACGGGCTTGATTTTATTGAATCAATATTTGCCCTAATAGCACGGAACATTCCTGGAACGTTCCGCGGGAAGTTTCGGAACATTTCCGGAACGTGTAAAATGTCCGCTGTTTGGGAATGTTCCAATGGAACCTTCCAAACATAAATTACCGTTATTGTTATTATTATCAATAATAATCGCGTAAACCGTAAATGATAGGTCAACATCGATGTCAGTTCATGATACGGTTATCTATTTTAGTGAAAATACACAATATTACTGGATTAATGTTTACCTAAAATTGTGGTGTTTCTAGTACATCATTCAATACCTTATATTTCTCCTGCATCAATCAACCTTTACAACTTTTTGTGCATAACTATAACAAAATACATACAAATATCAATTGAGTCATTGAACTCATTTTGAGATTTTCGTTATACTAGTTGTAACTGATTAGTTATATAACCCATCATATTCAAGTTAAAAAAAAAACATTTATAATAACGGGTTTTTAAATAAATAGTTTTATGTTTAATGTATCTGTTACTGTATAAAAACTTGAATTGTTCAGTGTAATATCAATGAATTGAATTTTATACTTAGTAACTTTGTGCGTGATCTTTTTATCTGCTCTGAATTTTGGGAATCTGATAACGGGTATGTAATCAGTGATCCCAAAAACCTTCATATACTAATTTTTACTACAATCAGCATTAATTTCACCATTTGGGTCGCCATGTTAGATCCGCCATCTTGAATTTGAAAATCTAACAATGAAATTGTAATCAGTGACCGCAAAAACCCTGTATACACCTACTCTCATAGAAGTTTAGCTTCTAGAAAAATGCGAACTTCAAAAGTTTAAAACACAAACACCCAGTTCTGCAAATTTCAATACTAAAATCGATTTTTTTTCAAAAAGCCCCCGGTCGCCGATTTTGGTCTTGAACTTAAAACGCTCCTGGGATGCCTAGGAATCATATACATCAAGAAACCCCCAGGTTGGAAGACTTTCGATTAAGACCCCTTTCAAGCACACCGTGTAGCATTCATAATGTGTGAATTTTACAGTCCAACCAAATAGAAGAACGTTTTTATAAATCAAACAATTAAAGCAATGTAGATTTAAAAGCAGATCAAACTACAATTTAAATGCTTGAGTTATGTATTCGCACATTTTCCGCGTCAGTAGTGCACCTTTCTGATTGTATAGGTAGTTTCTGTTGATTCCGCAATTTAGTTTCAGTTGATTCCGCAATTTAGATTCTATTGCTTTCGCAATATTCTTTTTCGCAGTCAGGTACATCTTATGCGACACGCCCAATATTTCCACCCAATCCATGGTCAACCCCACCCCCCTGCAAGAAAATAATCTGCTGATTGCACACCCCAGCGGCTATGCCCATTTTTCAAAATATCTGTACTAGCATTGACCTAGAAAATACTGTAGTACACATTATACGGATCTACCGAGACTCGAAATCTGGTCCTGCCAATGCTTAAGTTTAGGGGTGAGAGTGCTTACCACTTGTAACATTACGGAATTTAATAAAAAATTAAATCCCATAATGTTGTATGATCCCTATCTACCAGCGTCGTAAGTCGAATGAATTCTGCTCAGCATCAGACTCCGTGGCACTGTTGCACTGTGGCACTCCGTGGCGTGTTGTTGTAGAAACGCCGGCCACCTGGGTTCGAATCCTAGTCCGAAGTCAATTTTTGAGCACTATCGATTCTTTGTAGCTCTTCGATAGTATGTAGTCATTAGATTAAGTCAAATTGAGGAAAAGTAAAATAACGGCAGGTGTAGCCGGGACACTGTTATACAATACACCACAGTGCCGATGCTAAATGCCTGGGCTAACTTAATTCAATTAATTAGCTTCCGGAATCAACCCTCCTTAAATATGTGTCCAAATGCAAACGTTTTCCCCCCATAAGCTACCATTCAATATGACACTAAACTCAAATTTTTAATTTAAAAAAAAAAAAAAACAAAGTACTTGATGTCAGCCACGGTCAGCATAGGTATTTTATATAACACTTATAATTATTATAGAACGGTCAGTTTGTAATTTAAAAATAAGCTGAAGATTTTTAATAACGAAGAAGTAGAAAATAAAATTATATTTTAAAAATAATTCTTAGTGTAAATATGTATATACATGTATAAAGAAAAAATAACTTATTATAGAATGACAAACATTGCTTTTTGTAATAACTGTAATGAACAAAAACCTAAATATATAATCCACAACACCTTCTAGTGTCCTAATAATTCACTTTGCTTTGATTTAAGGATCTTTTCTGCTTCTTGTACGTGCTGATGGCAAAGCCCTTCCACTTGAGCTTTTAATCTATAAAACACATCCTCGTTGATATCAGAATTATTTTTCAAGTTTTTGAGCTGTTTATTTTGTATGTCTTTCAGATTATCACGGCACTTGATAAATAGAGATTTTGCATTTTTAGACAAGTTTTCTCTATGTTCCTTTGTCACCCTGAAGAAAAAATAACATCACATAATTAATTTTTGAAAAACACTCAAATTCAATTATCAACCGAATATTATTCATCAATTTAAAAAAATACTTTTATAATGTTGCAATTAGGGTGGTTCACAAAAAAACTTGTTTTTATTTTTCGGCGGCCGTATCGCGATAGTTTGTTTCTCTGGGTGAGATAATACACTCCTAACTTTTTCATATTTGAAAAAGAATTTAGAAGCTGCGAACATCAAATTTACGTAAAAATTGAGATTTTCGTGTTTAATTAGTGTGCATAATTGAGCCGCTGGATTCTGTAAGGGCATATAAAATTCACATGGTCGTTCCGGTTGGCCCCTCTTGTTTAAAAAATCGATTTCAAAAATTAAATTTTTAAAACATATAGCCTTGTAGGAAACTTCATGGCGCATCTTTTATCTCGTTAAAAAAAAGTTGTATCTTTTGCTGTTTTTGAAAGAAAGTGAAAAAACTAGATTTGGTGAATAACAAAATTTAATAAATGTTTTGACTTTAATTCGCTCTAAAAGACAAAGTTCTGAATATTTTCACATGAAAATTGGAGCAGCTATGCTCCAAACTGTTTTGAAGATTAAACGCCCATTTAAATTTTTCTAATTTGTTATAAAAAAAAGTGTTAATTTTTTTGCCAAGCAGTATCACAATAATGTTACGCAACTTTCAAACGCTTCGTTTATCGAGGGAATTTTGAGTAAGTCCAAACTTCCAGCGGAAGAAATGTTCATTAGGGTTTAGTGAAGTTTTCTGAAAAGTATTACTTCAAGAGAATGAATCGTTAAAAAAATATGAGCATTCAAACAGCGCGTCAAAGAGAGATCGAGCGCGTGAGAAGTGAGAATACTTCGGCGCCTCGACCACACCGCCGGCCGTCCTGTCGTAGCTGCTAGGACATAAGGTTTTCTAACTATTCTAGACATGAAAAAATGCCCCAACAAATGTAGTACTCACATAGTAATGTATTTTATTGCTAAACGGTTTGAGGTAAATATAATTTAATCTTCGAATATATTAAAAAAATATGTATATATCTGATCACAGGTATCTTTAGACGAAACTATACGTACATACATGTGCTATAGTATCAGTCTATAAGTTCCCTTATGTTTTCCTGCGAAAGTATTCTGAAGAAATTCGGACGCGGAAAACTCGCAGAGAAACAAGAGCGAGTAGAATCGGCAGAGAATCGGCGTAGTAGAATCGGCGAGCTCTCAAGCACTCGAGAAAGGCAAATTAAATTCTTATGATTTTCTAGCGGTGAGATGAATTGACGTAAAAAATTCAAAAAAAAAATTATCATATCCTGATAAACATTTCTTCCGCTGAAAGTTTCATCCACTTGAAATTACCCAGATGAACAAAGTGATCGAAAATTCTCTCTCCTACCAGATATGACAGGACGGCTCGCGATATGACAGATATGTCAGATATGACAGACCTTCACGCGCTCGATCTCTCTTTGAAGCGCGGTTTGAATGCTCGTATTTTTTTTAGCGATTTATTCTATTGAAGTAATACTTTTCATAAAACTTCGCTGTACCCTAATGAACATTTCTTCCGCTGGAAGTTTGGGCTTACTCAAAATTCCCTCGATAAACGAAGAGTTTGAAAGTTGCGTAACATTATTTTGATACTACTTGGCAAAAAAATTAAGTTTTTTTTATAACAAATTAGAAAAATTTAAACAAGCATATCATCTCCAAAACAGTTTAAAGCATACCTCTTTGAATTTTCATGTTAAAATATTCAGAACTTTGTCTTTTAGAGCGAGTTAGAGACAAAATATTTATTAGATTTTGTTTTCCACAAAATCCAGTTTTTTCACTTTCTTTCAGAAACAGTAAAAGATACAACTTTTTTTGTAGGAGGATAAAAGATGCGCCATGAAATTTCCTACAAAGCTATATATATATATATATATCAAAAATTTAATTTTGTAAAATAGATTTTAAAGACAACGGGGGCCAACCGGAACGACCATGTGAATTTTATATGCCCTTACAGAATCCAGCGGCTCAATTGGACCCTAAAACATTTGTTGTAAGGATTGCCAAAATTCTTAGATGTTCTCCACACAATGGGGAAAAATATATGATAATTTTTTAAAGAGTAAACACAATGTATTTGACCCAGAAAGTCTAAATTCGCAGTTTGAGTTGATTCTAAAAATTGAAATTCTCAGTTCAAATTGAGCCGGAAATCCAAATTACCAAATTTCGTTGACCCTAAAAATGCAAATTCTAATTTATAGTTGACCATGAGAGTTTAGTCATTCGCCAACACATCGTCAAAATAAATTAACTTTTTTTGGAAAAGAAATACTATACCGTTATTGCCAGAAAGTTGAAGATTTTGTGATGGTCAAGAAAAAAACTTATTGGTAACGGTGGTCTGAACGGACGTGTCGATTTGCTCCTCTCCGGAGTATTGTATTTTCGAGTATTTTTCTTGCTCTCAGGGATCACAGCGCGAAAGGCGCTCAAAAAAGGGGAAATAAGGTGGTTTTCTCACGAAAAAGGGGGAAATAGGGGAAAGATTAAACATTTGTTTTCATGTGTCGAAAAAACAAACCATTTTTTTGTGAGAAATGTTACATTTTTAATTATTTTCAATGATTAAAAATTGGATATACTTAGATCGTTGGAAATCCATCCAGAGTGATATAAAGTGCGGGGAAAAATAAAATTAGTTAAATACACAATTTTGATATGTTTAACATCGTTCTCATAAATATTTCTTTCCAAGATTTGTCATTTCATCCTCAGTATAATTATTACTTTCAATGTAAATTTAAAACTAAAATCTTCAGTAGAGTGAAGTAAAAAATGCTAAAATTAATCGAATCGTTTGAGCTGAGGACTAACAATGTCTTTTGGAATGATTCGAATCTGAAATTGAGTCAGCTTGAACCAAAGAAACATGTGATTATTTTTTATTCATGGGAGAAAAATTTTTTCGTGTTGTTTATGACGTTCCAAACTGACAAAAAAGATATGAAATCCCACAAATCTTAACTCACGACAAAAATTTTTTTCCGAAAAAGCAAAATAAAAAAAATTTTTCTTTGATTCCAGCTGAATAAATTTCAGGTTCCACATATTCAACTTTTTTTTAATCTGTGCATATGACTTAATAAAAAAAACATGTTTTTGCACATTTTAAACAAAATTGTAACTGAGCAAGAAATTTATATTTAAATTTCGCAATTTTAAATTTTCAACAAATAATATAATTTTTGAAGAAAATAGTTGAATTGTTGAATTTAGAACATCAGTTTTCAACCAAAAATCGAATAGTTACATTTTCACCTAGATTACAACCTAGATTACAACAAACAAACAAAAAACACTTTGACTAAAATGATGGATTTTTAAAAAAGTACTTCAAAATTCGACCAATTAGTTTAATTCTCTACCAAAGTATTGAATTTTCCAGAGAAAATTAAAATTTTCTACAAAAAAGTTGAATCTTTCATCCGAAAACACGAATTTTCTACAAGAGTTGAGTTTTCAACCAAAAAAGATTTGTTAATCAATGAAGAAAAAAAATTGTATTAAAAATGTTGAATTTTAAAGCAAGAAGATTATTTTTCTACAAAAAAGGACGAATTTTTAACAAATTACATAAATTTTTAACCAAATATTTGAATTTTCAAAATAAAAACGATCAACTTTGAACCAAACATGGAATCGCTACATTTTCATTTCAAGAAACTAAAATTGAAATGAAAAACCAATTTTCTACCATATTTTTGAATTTTTGAGCAAAGAAAAAAGAACTTTCTACAATACATTCGAATTTTTAACTCAAAAATATAAGCTTTCAATACAAAAAAATAATTTTCAATGAAAAATTTCAGTTTTAATTTTCAACAAAGCAGTTTGATTTTCAACCAAAAATACATCTTTTCAACAATATGAATATTTTTTCAACCAAATAGATAAATTTATAACTTTTGAACGAAATTTGAACTTGCAAACCAAATAGTTCAATTGCGAGTTTAAAAAAATTAATTTTCAACAAACATAAAGTTTCACGAATAGTTAAATTTTTGAGTGAAGATTAAAAAATTAAATATTGCTCAAGTTAGAATATTTAAAATTGCAGTTGATGAATTTGGAATATTCCATTTTTTAATTAGGTATTTAACCTTGTATGACCTATCTCTTACGGCTTACGAGATAATTGTTGTTAAAAATAACATTTGAAATTATTCAAAAATAAAGTACTGTTCCAATTTTATATTGGATAATAACTTCTGTCTCCAGTTTTCACATTTTCAACTTGCTTTCAAATGTTTCATCTTCAAATTTTTTTAAGAGTATTTATTTTTAATATTCTGCACTTGCAACGTGTACCTTATTTATTCATAAATAATTTATTTAAGTGCTATAATTGCTTCAATTATTATTAAATAATGGTTAAAAGTTGAAGTATAGTTTATTTAAAGAGAAAACGGGAAAAAGGGGAAGTTTTTTTTAGAATAGAGGAAAAAAGGGGAATGTAAAGAAAAAGTGGAAACTAAGAAAAAAAGGGGAAGAATGTGCACCCCGTGCTCTTTTTTTTAATAAAAATATGTAAGTAGTGACTTCGGCTGTTTCTGGAGCGACTGAGTAAGTCGATTTTTTTCGAAACTGTTAGTTTCTTGTTGTTTTGGGATTTACCAATAACTGTCATTGATCTTTAGAGGTATGGGTGTGTGTCCAGAGTGCAAGGAAGTGATTTCCAGAGGAGGACCTGTGGTGCTCATTTGTTTAAAGTGTGGCGTTCGACCCATATGGCCTGTGCGAATTTTAATATTTCAAAAACAAACTTTGATGCACTCAAAGAGTGCCAAGCAGATCTCTTCTGCATAAAATGCAAAGAGCAAAGCATCAGCGAAATCTCTACGGCAGTCGATGGTAGTTCGTCTGGGAAACCTGCAACTAATATTCGCAACGCAGACGGTACGTCTTCCCCTCCCGCTCTTGTCCCCTCGGCAGCAACGGCTACCTCCAACCAGCCTGATCTTGCTGCCATGATCAGAAATGCTGTCTTGGAAGGACAAGAGGAGGCGCTTGCGCAGTCTCAGGAGATTCTTTCCAGGATCACTGAATTTGAAAATAAACAGCAAGCGTTCAATGATAATCTTCTAACCGCCATTCAAACTATCAAAGCTGACATTGCTGATAACTCGAATCGAATTTCTGTGCTCGAAGCTGGCTCAGAAATTGGAAAGGATAATATAAGCAAAATTTAAAAGGATGCCAATGATTTAAAATTAAAAGTGGCTACTCTTGAGCATGCGCTCAACGTAAGCGAGCAGGCGGCCCTTCAAACGACTTTGGAAATTCAGAATTTCCCTATGAAACCCAATGAAGAACCTTTTAGGAACATCGACTCTGTAGCTAAGGCTCTTGAAGTTCCCTTTACGAGGGAAGATGTGGTCAAAATATACCGAATTATAAAGGCACCTGCGCTCACAAAATCCTCCAACCCGCTCATCATTGTCGCGAAACTCGGCAATCAACAACTGCGAGATAAATTCGTTGAGAGACGTAAGGTCGTTAGAGACTTCTCTACTAAAAACCTCGGGTGGTCGAGCAAAGATAAACATCCTGTTTATCTATGTGAGACCCTGTCACCTTTGAACGGGAAAATCTGCGCCATTGCCCTGGGTCTCAGAAGAGACAAAATAATCAAATATCTGTGGATTGCGGGCGGAACATACTTAATAATTTTTCTATTAAGAATTGTTATTTGATAACACAAAGGTTTCTCATTTATTCTAACTGTGCTAATGGGATTTATTATGTCCTACAAAAACATCTGTTAAATCGAAGTAATCCTGACTATATTGTGTTTAAGTTTTTACCTCAAATATCTATTATTGTATCGACTGCACAAGATTCTATAAAAAATGCTAACATTGTTTCTCGCCCTATTTCGGAGATTTATCCTTTTGCGGTATACTTAAATTCTCATGCTTCAGTACCACTGAAGATTCTCTTAGTTTTATATCTACACTGTCACTTCAGCAACTACTTGACTCTACTTAACCCTATTTGTAATTACTTAATTTGGGTTCTGTTGGTTATTGATCATATTATTTCTATTATCTTTTCCTATGTGCTACCATTCTTTCAGGGAACTTGCAACTTAAAACTAACCATTTTACATTTTCAGCGGAAATAATAAATGTCATATTCACTTTATAATGCTTATTGCTTTTATAATTTTTACCTTTATATGTGCCTTATTCCCTGTTTTCATCTGTAATCATGTGAACTGGATTTTTTTGGTTAACGTATTTCAGACACTTCTATATTTAACTATACTTGAACGTTTCTTATCACTGTCAAAATGGAAACCTTTAATATTTGTCACGTTAACGCTCAGTCTTTACCTGCCCATTTCCACGAATTCAAACATCATTTTATGTCATGTTCCTACCATATAATAGCAGTGTCTGAGACCTGACTTAAGTCTAACATTCCATCCAGCCTCATAGCACATGATCGTTACACACTTTTCCGCAAAGATATAGATGAGAGAAGAGGGGGTGGGGTCTGTCTCTACATTCATGACAGCTTAAGGGGTGTACAGGTGGGAATGAATCCTCCTGCCAATTACCCTATTGCTGGATACCTTTTTATCAAGGTATCTTCGTCTCATGACAGCATGTTGTTTGTTGTGATTTACAAACCTCCTAATGCCTCCTACTGTAGGGAACTTGAGACTGATATTTTTGACCTCATATCAAATTATAATAACATTGTACTTACTGGTGACTTAAACACAAATCTTAAAGCCACCAAAAATATAACTATTTAAAATCAGTAGTGTTCTCCGCCGGATTATCTATAGTTTCACATAATACCACGCACCACACCGATCCTTCTAGTATATGGATTCATGTACATACATTCAATATCAGATCTCCTTTGATCCCTCCTCTAGTCTACTTATGTTTGGAAAATAATTTATATTGAAAAATATATAAATAGGAAGGTTATTTGTCTAACAAAATTTCTATTTTCAGCTTCTGACATATTTGCGCTTCTTCATACCCTTAAAGCAAAAACGAAGTCCACTTCTCGAATTACATCTTATATCAAAGAATTGATGAAAGAAAGAGAGAAAAAACGTAGATTGGCTAAAAGAACAAAAAATAGTATTAGTCAAGCCGAATTTCGTAAACTGAGAAACTTAGTTCAAACCAAAATCAGGGATTCATACAATCAATATAATTACAATTCTATTAAAAACAGGAATAAAAATGAAAACATCTGGTTTCTCTTAAGACGACTTGGACTTATCCCTCCAAAACACTTGGCTCCCGATAACAATTTTTCCCACGCAGATCTTTTAACAGCCTTCACCACAAAATCCGTACTCCCTGCAAACAGCACTCCTTCCTCGTTCGCAGTTCCCTCTACCTTCGATCATACTAAATTATTCTTTTCTGACATATCGCAAGAAACTCTAATGAAAAAACTCTTAGAGGTAAGATCAAATGCTATAGGTTCTGATGGTATCTCAATCAAAGTGATTCGCTTAGCTTTACCAGTCATTTGTCCTATTCTCTTGCATATCTATAATGCATCTCTACAGGTGGGAATATTTCCTGATACCTGGAAAGAGGCGATTATTCGTCCCATTCCTAAAATATCTAACCCTACCTCTCCCAAAGATTTCTGCCCGATATCCACCCTATGTGCCTTGTCTAAACCTTTCGAACGTATTGTCCATCAGCAACTTACTGCACATATTCAAACTGAAAATTTAATGGACCCAATGCAATCTGTTTTTGGTGCCAGGCATAGTACTCTTACAGCTACACTTAAATCAACTTCTGACCTTGAACTGGCAATTGATAGAAGGGAAATCACTTCACCTCTCAAATATGGCTGTGAAATGGTTTGAATCTTATCTCAGTAATCGTTCTGAAAAAGTGCAAATCAGCAATGGCGAAGGTTCTGATTGTGGGGAGGTTAAGAGTGATGTCCCTCAAGTTTCCACGCTTGCACCTACTCTATTTCATATTTATACATCTGAACTTGGTAGTGGACTTCGACACTGCAACAATCACAAATATGCTGATGATTTCAAGCTTTACTTCTCCGGGCCTATTGTCACTCTTAAGAGCTTACTTCAAAAGGTACAGGAGTATATTTATTTGGTGGTGCAGTGGACCTTGACAAACAGTCTTACTCTAACCCTGCTGAAACTAAGGCTATAATCATAGGACCTTCTTCCTCTCCTTCACTTACAACAATTGCAACCTTGCCTCCTCTCTTGATCGATGGGCGTCTCATCCCCTTTGTGGATTCTGTGAAAGATTTAAGCTATATTCTTAATCGCTCTCTTACATGAAATGAACACGTTGCGGATATCTCAAGGAAAACCTTTAGAGTCCTCCAACAGCTTAACAGGAATAAAGAATCACTTCCTACTTCAACGCGTATCCTCCTAGTTCACAGCCTGATCCTTCCTTTCTTTGACTACGGCTGTGTGGTATATGACGATATTACTGATGAGCTGAATGCCAAGCTTGAGCGTACGCTTAATGCTTGCAGTAGGTTCATCTATAATATCCCCAAAATTGAACATATTACTCAGTATAGAGAAAGAGCAGGACTCCTTAACGTTGCCAAAAGAAGACCATTTTTATGGGTACTTTACTTTATAGCCTATTCAGTAATGAAGCTCCGCACTATCTTCTCAACCTCTTCCATTTCATTGACAAAGATCAACCAATATATTCCAAACTCCGTGAAAGGAAAACAGTATTAAGAATTCAGCCACACCGCACGTGTAAAATACGAAGGTCCTTTTATTCGTGTTGCTCGCCTTTGGAACAAACTACCTATAACCATTAGAAATGCACCTTCACAATTTCATTTTAGAGAACTCCTTTTTGGGTACTTATTCAACACATCAAATCCTACCCTCGAAATCACACATTGATAACACTTAAATTCATGATTAAAATATATATGAGTATGTGTATGAATGCGTATTTAGCCCAAGGAACTTTTCATGAACAAATGGAAATACAAAATACAAGAAACTCAAAATCTTGATGGAAAATAAAGTTTTACGAGGCTGCGAGTCCGAATTATTGGTTAGGACTCGCGCTAGAATAATTTCTTCGGCTTTAGACGAAAGAGTTTATTTCCACTAGAGCCGGTTGGCTAAACCAATCGTATTAATTTCGCGAAGCATGCGCAATTTGGCAGAGACTACATTTTGGGAGCGTGTCACTCATGACTATTTTTCATTGAATATATTTTTATTGAAAAACGTTTACAATCACGAATCGCCTTTTAAATTTGGATATGAATGATTATCCCTTTGGTATCAAAATGTGTAACTCCCATCTTAGTGCCATACACCGGAATTGAGTTCCGAACCCTTTTTTTGTTCTCTATATTGATATCACCCTATGCAAGTGATTAATTCACTATTTTCTCGCATTTTTTCTCAAAACCTCATTTGCTTCTTACAAAATAAATAAGTGGTCCCGACCCTAAAACCCAATTCTCGATAACCTGGAGCATCGAGAAAAGAGTAACATTGAGTCTATTTGAATTTTAGAAAATTGTATTAGTACAATACCTACTAATATATATTTATTTCAGATAGCCAAACAGTTTACACAAATTACAGGGTTATGTATAATCCATGTATTAAATTAGCTGCATTTACAACAAAGTTCTCGTCAAATTATACAGAGTACATACTTATTACACTTTCATGTGTTTTATTATTATTTTCCTACTAATGTAGTTAATGGTAACACTAGATCGTTCCTGGATACTAAGCTGTATTCATTTACTATTTTAGTAACTTGACTCATCTGTGTTTCAAACATATCTAATTAATATCCGATGTATCAACAAAACCGATTTCATTGCTTAAATATCCTAAGAATCGGCTACATGAATTGTACAGATTTTTTTTGACGCAGATGTGTAAAAAAAGCTCCTTATTTCTTTCACAAATTCTCGTTACTTTGAATGATAACAATTATAGTAAATCCGGATAGTTCAATAGCCCCCTATTACTTTTAGCTCGAAAACTATTGACAGTAACAAGTGTCTTTCTTGAATTGTTGGTAAGCAGAATCTTATACATAACAACTCATAATCGACACTCTTAAGATACACTCTTTCTACCCTGCAAGCATGGATCTTCAGAAATCTTTTGTTTTTTTTTCTTTAGTGCATTTATTCATATTTTTCTGAAGAGACTTCAAATGGTAGATGCGTATTTCTGCCTAGATCTTACATATGCAATAAAGAGTACTGTGAACGTTCCAACATCCCTGAAATGTTTGCAGGATCTTATCATGAATCCGATCATTTGATTTGGTAATTTGCCAACACACTCTATGTGTATATGAAATCTAAACTTTATATAAAACAAATTTATTGAATTATATAAAGGTGTAACTTGACGAGATGTATGTCCGTTGAAATATTTTGCTTATTTAAAACATAACCTACCAATTAAATTTAAGAGCACTCATAGTGTATGTGCGTTCTTTGCGAATTGAATATTATTAATAATAATGTAGAATCTGCGGAAATAATTGAACATAAAAAAAATCAGCGGATTATGAGACTTTGAACAAAAGAATACTAACAAAAGAAGAAGTATTATGTTCTGAATTTAATTATGCAAAAACCTCAGTTTTGCCAAAACTTTCTGTCTCATATACATTTTACAAAAGGAAAATCTGTTTATATCTTTTCAATGTTTACATATACAGCTCCGCAAATATTTTCATCTTTCCTTATCTCAAAGGATAAGCTAAAAAAGGAGCAAACACTACCGTAACTTCTTTAATTATGCAATTAAATTTAAATGTCATATCTCACGTCATATGAAAAGAATCCTACTTTCCGACGATGCAGGTGGTCACGATCACAATTATACTATTCTAACGCATTTAATCTTATTATCAATTAAATTGCATATTGAAATTTAGCATACCTTTCATATTTGAGTACACTCGTATTGTCAGTGTGACAAAAACTTCGGGCTTTATGCTAAAAGTTTTCAAAAATAGAGCGCATAGAAACTGCATGAAAATATTTTTAAATGGTCAAAAATGCTCGCGAACCCCCTTTTTCTCTCACTGGAAATGGGAAAGACCTTTCGCAAGATGACGACAGACTTTTTGAAGCAAACATACAAAAACCGAAAGGGATGATAATCTCAGTAGCTCGCATGATTAAATATCATCCAACTAGACAAGTCAATGTATTCGAAAATATTTAGTGAAACTTCTACAATTCGAATTTTCGACGATTCGAAGTTTTCTGCTAATCCCTGCCAAAACTCCTATGCCTTCAACGATAAAAATATTCTATAATTCGAATTTCGATTATTCGAAGTTTTCGTTAATTCGAATAAAATTTGACGTCTCGAGACAGTTTATAGTTTCGATCATTCGAAGCACAAGAGCTTTCATTTTCGAAACATAAAGAAGATGTATACCTGAGTGTGTAGACTATGTATACCTGAGTTCTGGCTGCTTCAGGAATAATGGGGCAACAATGTGCAGATACAGAGAATTCTAATTGTTCTGAGAAAAATGCCTAAGTGCAATAACTTGTCAAGTAGTTTCTCTATCTTTTCTGCTTATTCTATTGATCATCTTTGGAGGATTTTTGGAAGGTGGGGAAACTTCGTACCCCGTCTCTGAGATAGTTAAAGCCAATCAAAATTGAACATTTTGTCCAGTATTTATTCAAAAGTAGTACATATAGTAGGAGCTAATGTTGCAACAGGCTCAGTCTAAGTTTTCCATCTGAATTCTAAAGTTGATAATTTTGCGTACAATATGGAGAGGAAGAATTATAAAACGTTAAATTTAAGTGACAAAGTAAAAATGATGATTAATGAAAGTGTAAAGTAAAGGAAGACATTGCAGCAACCTTTAGCATACCAGCGAACACTTTAACAACTATTATTAACCTATATCCAAAAGTTGAACTTGCAGACCTATACAGAATTTTCCCCCTAAAGTTTGATATACACCAATAAATGTTAGAAGAGAGAGTTATGAAACTCTGAGTTTTGAGAGCCACTGCTGGGAATTTTATTCCAGCATCGGCTCACCAAACCCGAGTTTCCCATCTCTCGTCTTCACGAGTTGTTTCGTGATCGTAACGTTGGCGTACGTAACCAGCGGCACATCACGCGCGTTGAAAATTCCATGGGTTCAGCGTCCCGTTAGAACCTCAACCTATACAGTGGCTCTCCCCTCGAAATTTCTTTTACTTTGGATTAATTAAATTAAGTACCATAATAGTTTTAATATAGATATTTTGTATATGGATGCATACATATATAGATGTCTAAATTATTCATAATATTATCAATAATTATTCATTCATCACTGTATAGGTTGAAAAATTACTAATCTTAATTTTATTTTAGTAAAACCGAGTAATGTAAATATTTAATTGATTAGGGTTGAACTACTATATGCATAGTGTACATAATGGTATGGTATTATTGTCATCATAATACTTATGAGAATAATGATATTTATATTTATATAAATTAAACATTTTAATATTGTATGATCACGATTATTATATGGTTCATATGTTAATATTATCACATTATTTACCTTAAGTGGTTGATATCTTTTGAAGCATAAATTCAAGTAGTTAATACGGGCACAGGGAATGAACAGAACCTATTTCAACGTTTACTCTGAAGTTAACAGTAAATATTAGATTTTAAGTTAGTTAAACAGTATGTGACGCGGAGAGAGAACTCAGTGAGCCTGGCTGGCAGCAAACGCAAACTGGCAATGTTGCCATTGGCGCGTACCGATGGAGTGGGGTAGGCTCACCAACCTCGCGTGGAGGGGGGAGTCGAGACGAGCTCGGACGCGCGCCCGGGGCTCTCGTACATAAAGACGCGTGTTGCAGCCAGAATCGACACTCGGCCCTCAACCGACACACAGGAAGCAACGACTCGCTCAAATCTGCTCTCCGAGCTTAATCGGAAATTGACTAAGCTGTTAAACTCGTGTATAAGATTTATATTTAATGTAAAGCGTGATGAGCATATAACACCATATCGTAAAAAGGCTTGGGTGGCTGAGTGTTGCTAGTAGAAGAAAATATTTTGTAAGTGTTATTACTTTTGGTATATTAAAATCGCGACGCACAGACTAATTGTATGACCAATTTGTTAAAAGGGTGGCTGTCACTGATAGGGAAGTAAGAAACCCTGAACGACTTAGAGTACCACAGAGTAGAACGGTTTCATACCAAAGGTCCTTTATTGTAACGGCGAAAACGCTGTGGAATAGTTCGCCAGTCACTGTGGAAGAAACTGAGACGGTTTCTCAGCTTAGAAGTAAGGTTTTTGCGTATCTACGTGAGATGGAGGAGTAAGAATTTTTAAGAATTTCTATGAATGTGTAGAGTATAAGTGAGATGTAGTTATGCCATTGAATGTTATTGAGATTTGTGAAATTATATGCCATCATGAATGTAATAAGTATTTACTATCATGGAGTTTGTTAAATATTGATGTTTAAAACCTTAACTCGTAGTCTGTAAGTTTGTAATAATGGAGAGGTATGCAACCATTGTACTCTAATGCATATAGTATTTGTGTCCTTACATGAATCCCTAGGACAAAACAAATCAATCAATCCCTCCCTCTCTCATACCCTCTCTCTCTCTCTCTCCCTCTCTCTCCATCTCTGTCTCTGTCCCTCTCTCCCTCTCCTTCTCTCCATCCCCCCCCCCTCTCTCTCTCTCTCTGGCCCAAGCCACCCAGAGAGAACGCGAGGCTGAACTTAAAGCTTGCCGGGAGCGTAGCTATTCCACCGCCCAGAGCGAAAGCGACTAAATGCAAGGGTACCTCGATAAACCAATACCCTCGTCTCCTAGGACGCCCTCGCCTTCAAGGATACAGTGCCCGATCGTCGACGTCCTAACGCCGGTCACGAGCAGACCTCCATCCACCCCACCGAACGGACGCATAGGCTCTACAAGGATGGACGAACCCTTTCCCTAGCTGCTCGTGGAAACAACATCAACTGAACAAGAAAATTGGATGGGCAAGACAGAATGCGTCCCGTGTTCAATGTGTGATTGACTACATAACATCTGTTAGACCGTTTACCGAAAGGGTCCGAAAGTTCGCCCAAGAACTAAGGATCTTGAATCACACACTGAACAAGTCAAAGCTGCAGACAATCAAGCAGCATATTGTTGAGAAAATACGGCTGTTATCTGACGCAAGGAGGAGAATACAGAAGAGGGAGAGATGGATCAAGGAGAATCGACAGTTTCTCGCTGACCCATCGCGCCTCTTCAGCGATCTCCCTGTTTCTGTAAAAAAAATCCACCCAAGCCCAAGGAGGTAGAGACTTTTTGGAGAGAGGTATACAAACCCCGAAAACACTGGAGTTGAAAGAAGATACTGACAATATCATCCGCTTCAAGGAGTTTTGCGACAACCTCATAAAATCTGAGGAGGAATGTCCATCATTCACTGCCGAAGAGGTCAAAAGCACGAAGAACTTTTCCGCTACTGGACCAGATTTTATCAAGAACTTTTGGTGGAAGAAGTTTACTTTTATACATCAACATTTGGCCCGCATATTCACCTCATATTTAAAGTCGGAGACGCCCATTTTCCAGTGGCTGGTGTTAGAACGCACTATACTCCTGCCGAAAAAAAGCAAATTGTCCAACCCTGAGAATTACAGGCCAATAACTTGTTTGAACACACTGTATAAGATCTTTAACGCTGCTCTAAACAACAGGATTGTTCGAAGAATTGAGCCTGTATGGCGAGAGATGTACGAACAACGTGGCTCGAAAAAAGGTGTAGCAGGCTGTCGAGAGAAACTGCTAATTGACAGGTGTGTCTGTAAAGACGCTACGGCCCATCAACGCGTCCTGTCAATGGCCTGGATTGACTACCGGAAAGATTTCGATTAAAGCTCTCATAGACTTATCATCTGTCTGTTGGAAAGCTTGAAGGTACATCCACACATAGTGAGATGCATCGAGAGATTGATGTATGTATACCATTAAGCCATTTCCCTTTCGGGGTAGGCGTGACACTACCCGATCCGGGTAGTGTTTCTAGGTGGATAGTTTCTTGTAGTAAATAACTACAAGTGTGGGCTCACCACACCCACGACTAGCCAACAGCACGCATTAGTATTATTCCCAAACGAGCACCCATCCAAGTACTAAGCGCGCCCAACACTGCTTAACTTCAGTGATCTAACGAGAACTGGTTTTTTCAGCGTGAGTCTCTCCGAAGCAGATACAAGCATTTTCTTCGACAGATTTGGTCTTCCAATCTGTCGGCGTTTAACAATGTATTTGCGACTAACATGCTTGCCGTCCCTGTTCTACTCTACTCGTTTGGGGTGGTTCAATGGACGAAGAACGAGCTTAGGGCTATTGATGTAACCACACGCAAGATCATGCATATGCATAAAACCTTGCATATCAATTCGTCAGTTCCACGATTATACACTTTACGCCGTTAAGGCCGACGCGGACTTCTGAATCTCCAGTGTCTTCATAACCGAACTGTTCTAAGTACAGCTTACATCGTTGCTAAAGGCAGAAATCCGTTCCAAAAGATGGTCAGGAATCACGAGATGATTGGCGAAGGAGCGTTCCTTTACAAAGTCGCGGAAAAAGTGGCCGAGACCCTTGGCCTGAATTTTAAAATGAAAAGCGAGGAAAGTGCTTTACTCCATCTAGATGCTTCACGTCTAAAAGCCTTAGTATATGCACGGAAACTTTTACAGAAATGTAGAAAAACAGACCTTGTCGAAGGAGCAAACTTTTGCTTTCCTCAAATCATCAGGACTCAATTCAGGTACAGAGGGTTTTATTTTTCCATGCCAGGACGGTGTAATTTCCACCTTAGCATACCGTGCCCGCATTTTATGTCAAGAAGTTCCCAGTGATAGGCGCAGAGCGTGTTATGCACACGCTGAGTACCTAGAACGCATACTATCTGGGTGTCCGACCCACGCACGAACGATGTACTTCTACAGATATAATGCGCCCCTTAGAGTACTTTATTATCATCTTTGTCGCTCTTACGGTGTTGGTCACGACCCTGCCCTGCCGAACGCTCCAAGGGATGTAGAGTCAATTGTCCGCAATGAGAAGTGCCGAATTTTCTGGAACTACGATTTTCGGGCAGCAGTCTTCATTGCTCACTCGAGACCTGACATTGCTCTCCAAGACTTTGATAAACGAACTGTATTCGTGATGGAATTCTTGGCTCCGTCCGAAAACAACATCACTGCAAAGGAGAAAGAAAAGGAGGAGAGGTATCAAGACCTTACGAGAGAGCTTCAACGACTGTACCCAAAGTATTTGGTGCGAGTAATTGTCCTTGTGATTGGTGCTCTCGGAGGTGCGAAACTATCACTGGTTGGTAACATTGAAGCCATACCCGCGTGCCAAAAATATGCCGAGGCACTTGCGGGATGGATGCAGAAAGCTGTCATCCTTGGGTCGCTTCGTGTCCTCAAGACACACGAGGGTTCCGCCGGCCTGTCGTTGTGATGTCGTCGTGCCCTATGACCACCCATCTCACGGTCGTGAGACGTGGCCATAGGTGTGATTTACCGTGGTTCTACTGGGGGCTATTGACATTTTTTAGATGGCGGTTGCTCTTAGTAGGACCCTGCGGTGGTTTTTGAACTATATATGTGTGTGTGTGTGTGTGTGTGTGTACGGGTGTTTCTTTTTAACTTGAGGCAACGAAATATCTCAAAAAATACGCATCCTACGGAAAAAATGTCTGGAATGAAAACTTTTTATTTTCGAGGGGGAAAAAAGATTTGTTAAAATTTACCCCACCCCCACCCCCATAGGAGGCAGGGGTGGGGGTAACTTTGTAATTTCAAATGGCAACCCCAATTTTTTATTACAGATTCAGATTCTCCTTTACGAAATACGTAAGTTTTATTCGGAAAATTCGTTTCGATTCGCGATAGATGGCGCTGCAATTGCGAAAAATGAAATTGTTGACACTACTTTTAGCTCTACCCAGGAATAACGACGCGGACGTAGTAGTAGTCTATTCCCTTCGGGGTGTTTAATTTCGGTGAGTCCCCTTGCCTCTCACCATCCATCGGGGTGCTTGAGCTTTTGGCAACGGGACAGTAAAAGTGATAAAGCTGTCGAAAACCATTACCGAATGCAGTTGGCTGTCGACAGTCGATTTTGGATGTAGACATTGCATATCATCGAGCCTCCACTGTCTACAATCCTCGACGTCATTCCGGCCGAGCGATAACCGCGTCTGTCCGTGCTTAACGTTTATTCATTAGGAGGGTTGATTGTGTTAATTTGATTTGGGTGTGTTGGTTGCTTTCGTTTGTGTTATTGTTGTTGGTCACGTTCGGTTGAGTTGGTTCGGGTGTCGGTGTAATATTTTCTCATTACCTTACTTCATTACTTTTACAATGGAAATTCTATCTCAGCAACAGAAGATTGAAATGATTCTCATTTATGGAGAAAGTGGCAGGAATATCAATGATGCCCTCACGCTTTATGCTCAACGCTTTCCAGAAAGTGTTCCTTCACGCGCTTCTTTTACCGGGTTGTCCGAAACTTCATCACTGACGGAAGTGTACAATCGAAAAAAAGGAAGCGTCAAGTAACAGTTACTGGAGTTGATAATGAAATTGCAATTTTAGCTGCAGTCACTCATGACCCTCATGTTAGTACTCGA
>CAKNXH010061252.1:52228-71684 GCA_932178445.1 Andricus quercusramuli
AATCTGAAAAAATAACTACGCATAACAGACTGCAAAAATGGTTTATATTAATGATTATTAATGATTATTAATTGTTTCAATAATTTCAAAATATCTTAAGCAAAAAAATATTATTCTTAAAATTCGTTAATTGTGTCATTCATTGCTGAGAAGAATAAATTTTCTCGATTTGCAGAGAAAACAATTTTTAAACAAGCAAAAATTGTTTAAAAAAATGAAAATTATTAAAAAATTGCTAAATATTCTGTAGAAAAAAAATATTACTCTTAAATTCCTCTAATTGTGTCCTTAATTCCAGAAAGTAATAATTTTTCACGCTTTACAGGGGGAAAAAATTGTTTAAACAAATCAAAATTGTTTAAATAATTACCAAACATCCTTCAAAAATGTATTGTTTTCAACATTCTTTAATTGTGTCATTAATTTCAGAAAATAATAACTTTTTACGATCATAGGGAGAAAAAATTGTTTAAACAAATGAAAATTGTTTAAATAATTACCAAATAAGTTGAACAAGAACTACTAATATTGACATTCATCAACTTTGTACGATTTATTCCGAAAGATAATAACTTTTCACGATTTACAGGGGGAAAAAATTGTTTAAACAAATACTAATTGTTTAAACAATTTAAAATTATTTAAAATATACTTTAAAACTCGTCACTTATCGATTAAAAATAATTCATGTTGAAAAATTTTTCAAAAATACCGTCTTTAGCATGAATTTGATAGAAAACTGCTATTTTGCCTTTTTTGGGGCATTTTCCAGGCACAATTAAAGGGGTTCTGGTGTGTCAAAATTAAAAGCTATTGGGTGGAAATTATTCCGTAAATACTCCTCAAGAGGTGACAATACTTTAATAGAAAAAAAAATGTATAACAAGTACTTCTTTTATCCATTTTTTTGAAAATCGAGCTTTTCCGGAAAACGAACAAAATGGGGGGGTTTTATCACGAAAAATCGAAAGTCAAAAACTGCGAAGTAACTCTCGGGACTAGGTCTACCGGCCAAGGGGCGCTTTTAGCAGCCCGATTTTGACAGAGTTTCTTATTCCATTACATGAGAAATCTCCCACCTCATCTCTGTTAATAGTATTAACATTTGTGTTAATATGTTCTTGATTGCGCATTATTTTTGACCAGTAAACTTATTTCCACATTTGACAACGTTTTCGCAGAGTATATTATGGTTGAAATTTGAACTTCATTTTCTCAGTTTGACAATTGTGGGTAATGGCGTACTATGACTTTAGGGTGACGATATATTAAATAAAACTTTCTCCATTTTTCGAGATAGTTTTTGTCACTTTCAACAGGGTTTTAATTAGTGTCGTGATGTACTGTGTGGAAAATATTGGATTATAATATTTTTATTTTTTTATAATTGATTATAATATTTTTTCATTTCATCGACCATTTTAATTTGTCAACAATTCGATTTACAAACAATTACATTTCTTTAACAGTTAGATTTTTTTTTATTTCATTTTTTCGACCATTTTTCTTTTCAATTTTATTTTTTCAATACTCGATATTATTTACATACATCGCGAGTATGAAAGAGTACATGAAAGAGTAAAGTTCAATTGAAAGGAGGAATCAATAGCAAATATTCAATTATAAGAGGAGAAAACAGAATGGAGAAAGCGATCATTGACAACACCGCGAGTCGTATCAACCGAGACCCCCGGAGTCCTATTCCCCGGCGCGATCGAACAAAACAAATCGAATGCTCATACTTTGTTGACAATTTAGTTTAAGGGAACGTTTTATTTAATAATAACGTTATTTACATTTGTTAGTTATAATAAATGACTCGCAATTAACATTGGAAGTTAATCATTACCACTTTTTAACTCTAAGTAATTACTTGAATATATCGAATTCGAAATATGATTACTTTTAAAGAAATTAATTAAAATGGGGAAATATGATTATAATTTGTGAGAAACTGTTAAAAATATAAGGGTGTTTACTTAATTAACAAAACTTAATATTGGGATCAGCAAAAAAGTTTTCCTTTACGGTTATATTTATTGTTCTTTTTTTTTAATTCTTATTATTATAAAGAATAATTTTTATATCTTTATCACTTTTTTCACTAATGAATGCAAAATTAGATACAGTGACCTTTTTAAAAAGGGAAATGTATATATGATTGTATATACATTTTTAATGACAGGTATTATATTTGATTTTTAATTAGCATAAAAATCTATTAAACAAACCATGTAGTTTGCCTATTAATAAACCCTGATGAGGGTGTCTAAATTAGCCCCGAAACATGTTGGTTCCCTAATAGTATAAAAAGGACGGATAAAATGAAAAGTGAGAGGTTGGTTTTAGTTGACTTTTTCCCTTTTTCGCCCTCTTTTTTTATTGGTTATTTTTTTCTCTACTGAGCCGTAAAGTGAGGTAGTTTGGAAGTCTATTTTTTAATTGTGAATCTTTTTCATGCTTATTTTGCATAAAATTATTCAGGATAAAATAGATTTCTTTTCGATCTTGAATTAAAAAAATTTTAAATGGACACTAAACTCATGATTCGTTCCAATCTGCAGGGTTTGCTTATGAATATTTTCAGAATTCTTTTTAATTGAGTCTAAATAAATTTTCCTCAATTTCTTGAAAGATATCTTTTCATTTAAATTTTTGTAAAAAGAACGTGAAAAGTCCCAAGCAAAGCCGAGGGTAGGTTGGTAATAGGGTAGGTAAGGGAGGTTAAATGGGCTGATTAAGTCTGGTCGGTAAAGCCTGACAATTTATATTATTGTGGGATCGTTTGCACTTCATCAATCCAAGGGGATTGTGTAAATTCAGAACAACAGTAATTGAGATATTGGCTTCCGTTTTCGGTACCGATCGTGAGAGAACTCTTCTGTGTCAAGTATTGCGTTTTTTGTCTTTGGTGAAGGGAATCAGCGTGTGTGGGTGCAGAAAGGGCAGTGAGTGTGGAGAGGAGGTGTAAAGGAAGAAGGGTGAGTGAAGGCAAGTGTGTAAAGGGTGAAAATAAGTTGTGAGAAAGGAAAGTTGAAACGTGCAAATTTTGTTTTGAGGTTAGGTGTAGAAAGTGGTCGTCGGGCAGGGGGGCAAGAGGTAGGCAAGCTAAGAGCGGGAAACATCGAGGACTCTTTGGTAAGGTAGGTATGCCGACCATACCAAGTCCACAAACGGGCGACAGAGGGCATGGAGATGAAGCAAGAGCGGACGAGGTTGTGAGCGCGGTTACTGGGGAGAAGGGAGAATATGACAGTAGCGAGGAGGAGGCGTTCGAGACACCGGCCAGGGGCGGATCGACAGAGAGAAGGGGATCAGGCACGAGCCAGAAACGAGGGAGACCGTCGAATTTACAGCGCCTCAACAGGCTAGGTAGCGCAGGCTCTAATAGGAGTCTGGACGAATGGCAAAAAAAGGTGAGCGCGACTAGCAGTGGAGGGGAAGATAAGAGAAAAAGAGAGGAAGGGGAAGATGATTCTGAAATGGATAAGGATAACAAAAAAGTTAAGATCAAACGAAAAACACCAGACAGAGATAGGCGGGATGGGGGGATGTTTGAGAAGCTGGAAGCCCTCATAAAAGGATTTAGAGAAGAAACTAGGAAGAGTCTGGAAGATATGAATAGGCAGGGGAAAGAAGTTAGGGGGGAAGTGAGAAAAGTAAGAGAAAAGTGGGAAGAGTGGGATAAACTCTGGAAAGAGGAGAAAGTCAAGGTATGGGGTAAATTAGAGGCCATAGAGAATAGACAGAGAGAGATTGACGAACAGACAAATAGGGAAATAAAACAACTGGAAGAACGGGTAAGCAAATTAGAAGTTAGGAATGAGCATATGGGGAAGGAAAGAGAAAGTGCGGAAAAAGTAGAAGGGAGTGATAACGTGCAAAATGAGAATGAAATATTGAAGAAGAGACTGAGTGAGATTGAAAGAAGGTTGGAAGGGGAAGAAAGGGCGAAGAGAAAAAATAACATAGTAGTCAAGGGATTGAAAATAGAGAGTGAAACAGGGGAAATTGAAATCAAAAATCTGCTGAGAGATATTGGAATTCGGGTAAGGGTAGAAGGAGTTAAGAGATTAGGAATGACGAAGGAAGGAAAAGAGGGAATGTTTGTAGTAAAAGTAGGGAGTGAGGAGGAGAAAAAAAAAATTATTGAGAACAAAAAATTATTGAAAGGAAGGAGGGAGAGAATTGAAGAGGATTTGACTTGGAGGGAGAGGAAAAGGAGATGGCAAATAGAACAGAGAGCATGGATAGAGAGGAAAAAGGGATGCATGGTATGGATAGAGCGAGACAGACTATGGATAAATGGGGAGGAGTGGGTCTGGGACGAGGAGGTAGAAGAAATAAGGAGAAAGGGAAAAAGAGTTGAGAAAGGTAGAAGAAAGGAAGATACAAAAGAGGCTAGAGAGCAAACAGAGGGGTTTCCAAAAAGCAAGGCGGAAGAGAAGTAAGGAGTACAGGGGAGGGAAGGGAGGAGAAAAAAGTGAAAATAGCTTTCTGGAATGTGTCAGGCTTGAAGAACAAGAATGAAGATTTCTGGCGGGAGTTAGAAAAGTGGGATGTGATTATGATGAGTGAAACCTGGGCGGATGAGAAAGATTGGAAGGGGATGAAAAGGTTGTTACCTAAAGGGTATGTGTGGACAATGCAAGAAGCAAGAAAGGAACACGTTAAAGGTAGAGGAATGGGCGGCATGGTAGCAGGGGTGAGAAAAGAATTGGCAGTAAAAGGTAAAACAGAGCAGGATAGGGAAGAAAAGGAGGGAACAATGGTAAGAAGGATTATAATAGGGAAAGTCAAAATAGTGGTGGTTTGTGTATATAGAAGAAGAGGGGAAGAGGAAGGTTGGAGAGTAATAAGGAGGTGGATGGAGGAAAAGAAGGAAGAATTGGTTTTGATAGGAGGTGACTTAAATGCCTGGACTGGCGAGCAAGGGGGAGGGACTTGGGATGAAGAAAAGGAGGCATATGTAAGGAGCTCCAAACATAGGGAGATAGACCGGGAGGGGAGGAGGTTACTAGACATAATAGGAGAAACCGGATGGTTTATATGTAATGGCAACATGAAAGGAGATGAGAAAGGAGAGATTACATTTATAGGTAAGGGAGAAACAATAATAGACTAAATCTTGGCGGAAGAAAGAATGAGTAATATGATATGCAGTATGAATGTAGGGAATGAGATAGGGTCAGAACACTTCCCAGTAATAGCTACACTGAAAGGTGGCGTCCATAAGCGTGGCAGAGGGAGAAAGGAAAGAGGGGGGGGAAAGGAATACGAAAATGGGAGTCTGGGGGGTAGATAAATCAAAAGTGTTTGAACAGAAGATGGAAAAGGAGAATGTTAGATATGAAAAGGAGGAGGGAGTAGACTCGTTAATTAAAAGGCTGAAAGGGTCGATTGAGAAGGTGAAGGATGAGATAGGTACAAAAGAAGGAAGAGAAGAGGGAAAGAGAGGCTGGTGGGACGAGGAATGCAGGGAGAGTAAGGAGAGAATGAAAGAATCTGTAAGAAAATGGAGGAAAGGAGAAATAGAGAAGGCGGAGTACAATAGGAGAAAAAGAGAACATGAGAAGATGCTGGAAGGGAAAAAGCAAAGGGGAAAGGAGAAATGCAAGGAAGAAGTAGAAAAAGCAATCAAAGAAGGTAGGGTCTGGGATGTGATAAACAGGGAAAGAGGAGGAAGGAAGGGCGTGAATGAAGAAATAGAAATGGATGAATGGACGGATTATTTTAAGGGTCTGCTAGGGGGAGAACAAAATAGGATCAAAGGGGAAAATAGAATGACAGTCCAGGGAGAAATGGAGGAAGCGAACGAAATAACAAGAGAAGAAGTGAATGAGGCGATAGATAGACTGAAAAGAAACAAGGCCACAGGAGAGGATGGAGTGGAGAACGAAGCGATAAAGTATGGAGGAGAAGGGATTAGGGAAGTGATGTGGAGGATATGCAACAAGGTCTGGAAAGGAGAAGGGTGGCCGGAGGAGTGGATGACAGGGCTGGTAGTACCGCTTGTTAAGAAAGGGGAGGGTAAGAAGGTAGAAGAGTACAGAGGGATCACTCTCATGCAAGGGGGCTATAAAATATACACAGAAATTCTAAGAAAAAGGTTAGAGAACCAGATAGAAGAGAAGCAAAGTATCCCACACAACCAGACGGGATTTAGAAAAGGGATGGGGACAATTGACAACATTTACGTACTCAACTACTTGGTTAACAGAAACTTAGGGAGAAAAAGAGGGACATTAGTCGCTTTGTTTGTAGATTTCAAAGCAGCCTTTGACTCAGTAAATAGAAAAGTGTTATGGCAGGCAATGAAAGAGAGGGGAATAGAAGAAGGGCTGGTGGAGAAGATAAAGGAAATTTTTACTGAAACCAGGATTAGGGTGAAGATACGCGGGGAAAAAGGGGAGGTTTTCTGGACAGGAAGAGGTCTAAGGCAAGGGTGCCCGTTGAGTCCACTACTTTTTAATTTGCTGCTGGCAGACCTAGAGGAGAAGCTAAAGGAGAAAGGGAAAGGGGGGACGATCCTGGGTAATAGCAAACTATACTCCCTAGCATACGCGGACGACGTAGTTCTAATAGCAGACGATGAGAAGGGGATGAATCTAATGATAAGAATTTTCGAAGAGTACGTGGGAACAAAAGAACTGACGGTGAACGTAGGGAAGACCAAGGTGATGTGCTTCAGAAATAAAAAGACCAAAATAGGTTACGTTTGGAAGATGAACGGACAAACAGTGGAAATTGTGGAGGAGTTCTGTTACCTAGGTTTTTGGTTTGAGTCAGGAGGGGGAAACGATTTGCAGGTGAGGAAAAGAATCGAAAGTGCGAGTAAAGTAATGGGCCAAGTATGGGGTATAGGAAAGAGAAGGTTCAAGGACGATTGGAGAATGAGGGTTTGGTTGTTTGATGCGTTGGTTTGGGCGGTGTTGTGTTATGGAGTGGAGGTCTGGGGATGGAAGGAACATAGGAAAGTGGAAAGCATACATGAGAGATTTCTGAGATGGGTAATGGGGGTCAGTTGGAGTTGTCCAGGATACATGATAAGGGAAGAACTAGGAAGGGAAAAAATGGTAACTAGACAAATTAAGAGAGCCTGGAGGTTTGAAGAGAAGCTGAAAAGGGGAGAGTGGAGCAGAATAGCACAAGTATGCTTGGACGAAGTTCGGAACAAGGAGACGAGAGGCAATTTGGGAAATTCAAAATGGGAGGAAGAAAGGAAAAAAATGAGGAGTGTTTGTGATATACAGGAAGGGGTTGTGGATTGGCAGAACATTGAATTAGAGCTAGTAGTAAGACAAGGAGAAGAGAGATGGAGAAAGATTATGGATTCGAAGTACAATAGATGGTATATGATGGTCAAAGGGGTGACGGAACCAGAATATTTGCAAAAGATGAAAAAGGAAGAGAAATGGAATAGGGTGATACGGTTTAGAATGGGAGAAGGAGTGAGAGCTTGTAGATATTGGATGGATGAAGAGGACAATCTGTGCAGAGTATGTGGGTACGAAGTGGAGTCATGGGCACATGTGTTAGAGAGGTGTACAGGAGAGGAAGATGGACAGTTGAGTATGGATGAATGTGTGAGATGGATCTTGGATGGTAATGGGCAGGGAGTGATGTGGATGAAAAAACTGGAAGAAATAAGAGAAAGCAAGGGATCAGGGCAGAGCCAAACGGGTAATCCTGTTTAAAGGAATCTAACGAATAAAATTTTCAAATCGGTCTAAATGAATTTGATGGTAAGAGAAAACGGAAGCCCGGGAAGATCGCTCATTGTCTGTAGGTTAAGAAGAGTAGTACTAAGATTATTGTTGGTATATAAGGCGATGCATTAGAAAATAAGTAGCGAGTAAGTTAGACTAAGGATGAAATGTAAACATATGTACAGGGAGCGGAGGCCCTCGAACCCGTAAAAGGGAGAGTTCAAATATACATACATACATACAGTAATTGAGATATTAAATATTTATTAGAACATGCGAATGGAAAAGAATTACAGTAAAGTTAATAGGTAAAAACTTGCGCTACCTTCCAGTCCGAAAGGGCAAGAGAAAATTTGTATGTCGATGATATCCCCAGTACGTTGTAGAATATCGACGGAATTCTAACGGGTGTTCCAATTGATTTGCACGAGTAATCCGAAATTTTACGTTACTATTTCGCGGTTATGTAGAAGTACGCGGCTTAATCAAAGCGGTTCTTCGTTTAGGAATATTTCACGGTGAAGTAAAAGCACGCGAATTAGTCAAAGCGGTTCGTAAATTGATGTGGACAGTATGACTGCTTGGACGGCAGAGACAACCACCAGGGGTGTGTCTGGGTTTTAGATAGGAAAAGGCTTCTTCAAAAGTCACGTCTGAATTGCTAAAGTTACGAATGGCACGTACAATTCGCTAAAGTTACGAATGGCACGTGCAATTCACTGACGTTACGAACGACACGTACAATTCAATGAAGCTGCGAGCGGCAAGTACGAACCGCTAAAGTTACGAATGGCACGTACTTGCTCATCCATCAACTCTATGATGATTCAGGTTAATTTAGTCCTCGCTTTGATTGTTTAATTTATGTATTAATTATCGATGGATAATTTGGTTTCCTTTTTCCTCTTCTCTTGCTCTGTCATGGCCAGTTTCTTATTTCTAAGTTTTAGGTGCAAACTCATGCGATATGTGTTTGCAACTATTCTGTTAAATTTTGTATTACCATTTGTGTAATTATTTGATTACAATTAATTATCTTTAGGTCAATGCATTTTTTATAAGGTTCCTTTCAATTGCCGTGCGTTATTAAACTATCGGTATTCTCCGAGTCTGTACCTTCCTGTGGTATCTTTTTTTGAAGCACTGCTTATTCCCCAACGTTGCCAAAAATGCTCTCTTATTTGCTACAAAAATTGCCAACTAGAGAGACGATTTGTAGGAACATCAAGCAAGGTCGGCTCTGGGATGTGATTTAGCGGCTCGCCGATCAAAAAGTGTCCTGGAGTTAAAGCCATGAGATCGACAGGGTCATTGGTCATGACCTGAAGCGGGCGAGAATTAAGGCAGCTTCGACCTGAGTAAGGAATGTAGCCATTTCCTTAAATGTCAAGGTTCTGTCTCCGATGACGCGCTTAAGATGATGTTTAGCTGACTTGACGGCTGCCTCCCAAATACCTTCAAAATGAGGCGCTCCGGGTGGATTGAATCGCCACTCAGTTCCGTCCGATGCAATGGTCGAAGCGACCAATTGAGATTATTTAGAAGCCTCAGCGACAAGGGATCGAAGCTGAGAGTCAGCTCCAATAAAATTGGTTCCCTGGACACTGGAGAGTGTTGCACAAAGATCTCGACGAGATGTAAAGCGTCGGAAGGCAGCTAAGAAGCATACAGCTTCTAGATGAACCGTTCGAGTGGAGCAACATATGAAGACTGCGACGTAGCCTTTGTAAGTCTTATGCCCATGACCTTTCATCGTTTGAAGATAGACAGGTCCGGCATAGTCCACACCTGAATGAAGAAAAGCTCGGGCAGGTGTGGAACGAATGGCTGATAAGTCTGCCATAAGCTGCTGTCGCATGACTGCTCGTTGTCGAAGACATGTTAAACACCTGTGAATGAAGGCTCAAATAACTAAGCGACCTCGCAGGATCCAATATCTTTGCCTTAAATTAGCGAGAGTCAATTGAACTCCAGCGTTAAGACATCGCTGATGTTCACGAGCGATGATCAGTGTAGTGAAGGATGATTCTGATGGTAGAATGAGAGGAAGTTTTTCATCTGGGCTGAAGATTGAATGTTTGAGTCGACCTTCCACGCGAAGCAATTTAGTGGAATCGAGGAACGGAGTCAAGGAAACCAATTTGTTTTAGATGAGATAGTAGTCTTTCTCTCTCATGCCTTCAATTCAGATAGAAAATAATGACGCTGTTCATGAAGAATCCATCCTAAATAGGCTGATTGAAGTTCCAAAGGAGATAGGATTGCTGGCTTAAATTCAGATGGCTGACGACGATATCAAATGAACCGTAGCAGTCATGCTGTAGATCTGAGAACTTTGTCCAATGTGGAATAACGATGTAGAAGTACCCACATTATTAGAACAGCACTAGCTGTGTGAACCTTTAAGGTTCGCTCCTCCATATCCGTTTCCTGGTTTTGTGAAGAAGGGTACCCTGGCCAACAAGAAGGAGCAGGCAGCCAATCAGGGCCGGTCCACCACAATGAAAACGAAGTCAGATCCTTGGCGGCAAGACCTCATGATGCACAATCAGCTGGATTACTTCGTGATGGAAAGTAATGCCACACAGCTGATGAAAGAGTTGTTTGTATCTCCAAGACTCGATTAGCTATGTATGTTTTCCACTTGGTAGGATGACCTTGGATCCACGCTAAATTTACCGTTGAGTCACACCACAGATGAACTGGAACATCTAGCATGATGGGGCGTTGGATGTGATCCATCAATCGAACCAGCTTTAAAGGAGAAACCTTGGTTTTCGAAGTTAAAAGGCAAGCAGATGATACTCCAGATGCTGAAATTCACAATAGATAGATGGATCCAGCATAGGCTCTTTCCGAAGCATCACAAAAACCGTGTAGCTCATAAGTCCCTGAAGAAGAACGGAATTGAATCCAACGTTGAACTTCAATGCTGGCGATATCTTGAAGACTAGCTCTGTAATCCAGCCACGACTTTCGAATATCTTCGAGAAAATGATCGTCCCATGAGATCTTTAAAAGCCATAATGTCTGAATGAAGATCTTGGCTGTTACTATGACCGGACTCAGCCAACCCAATGGATCGAAGAGTTGCGCTATTTCACTGATAACTAGGGATAGGAAGTTTATGCATTTATTGTACCCCTAATTATGCGCATAAATTTTCCCATTTTATGCATTAAAAACCCAAGATTATGCGCCATTATATGGGTTTAAAAATCAATTTATTTTCTCCGCATCTTTGAAAAATGTGTTGTTTTTTTAAGGGGTAAACAATTAAGCTTTTTTCCTTCCATAAAAAAATGTTTTGCAGGCTTATATGATAAACCATTCACAATTTTGCTGACGGAAAGAGTTAAAACAACTTTTGCTCAGAACAAAAACGGTTTATTGAATTTTTATGAAGAAAATAATGAGTGTTAATTAACAGAATCATAGCCTCAATACAATAAACTTAGTTCTCATCAGATCTTGGCAAAGAATATATCTAAAATCAATATTGAAAAAAATGAAACATGTATATAGACATTCATTCTGTGTACATTAAAAAAATAATAATAGAAATTTCATTTACATTAAGATAAAATTTGGTTTGAAACTAGCCAACTGAGCTAATACTCTCATGCTTAAACAGTCTTCATCCTATACACTTGCTTCAAATTCTACCAAAATTATCTGTTCACTTTACAATTAAACTATAATTTAAAAAGAAAACGGAAAATTAGTGGTATAGGTGTTTTTCACAGGGGCGTACAATTTTCAATGCTTGCCATGGGCGCTATTTTATCCAGGTACGCTGCTGACAACCAAGATCGTTGGCTCTGGGAGAGTGCTTAAGGCTAGACCATGTATTTTTTGATCATGCTTATTAGCTTCGGTGAGCCCCCCCCCCCTCTCGAGTCTCGACGCTCCGAACTTACCCGAGCCTCCCCGAGGGTGCCTCGCCTCACGAGACGAACCAACCTCACTTCAGATCCACCCGTTCACTCCTTCCTTTTCCAGGAATGGCGCGGAATTCAAAATATTTTCCGTTTTCAGTATTCCATAGCCCGGCTCGCTATCTAATAAATGTATCTTATGCACTATTTGAAAATTTATGGAAGAATATGATTAAAAACTAAAACACCATGCCTTTATAAACGAAATTATGCATCATTTATGCGAAAATGCATTATGCAGCGTCGAATGTCCGATTATGCGTTTTTATACGACTTCCATTTAACTATTTTTGAGTCAGGATACACGTTAATAGTAAAATGGAAGCTCCCGAAGCATTCTGGCAACATTATGCGTTTATGCGCCTTGTATAAACTTTCTATCCCTACTGATAGCTGAGCGGTTGGTAATGACATCTGAAGTAGTTGGTAAATCCAACTTGAAGATAAATACATCCCGTTCAGGAACCCAGGTCACACCCAGCATATGAAACGATTGCTGAGGTTGTAGATCAAGAGGTTGTGAAGAAGCTCGAAGGTCAGGTGGTATAATCTCCAACAATTCAGAATCGTTCGACATCCATTTTCGAAGAGGGAAGCCGCCCGCCGTGAAGAGTTGATGGGGTTGATTCTGAAGAGAGATGGTTTCATCCAAGCCATCAGCTCCGGTGATGACGTCATCTACGTAGGTCCCTCGATGAATTGATGAAGCAGCTAAAGGATATTTATCACCTTTATCAAAAGCAAGTCGCTGAAGACACGAAGTGCGAAAAACGGAGCACAAGACAATCCGTATGTGACTGTAGTAAGACGAAAGATTTGAACCAATTCTTCTGGTGAATGTCTCCATAGGATTAGTTGAAGATCTTGATCATCACGATGTACCAGGATTTTTCTGCACATCTTTTCCACGTCGGCACAGAAAACGATTCGAAAGAGTCTCCAACGCAGCAAGATGTCCATCAAGTTTGGAAGAATTGTTGGTCCAGTGTGAAGACATTCATTGAGAGAAAATCCTATTTCTGTACGCTGAGATCCATTAAAGACCACTCGAAGTTTGGCCGTGGAGCCTGTCTCGCGCAAAACTCCATGGTGTGGTAGAAAAAAGGAACGAGATGGATCCTGACGAAGTGATGACTCAGTGGTTAAAATTAACAATTAATGGAGGCGACGCTCCACACGATGAAGCATTCGTAGAGCTGGACGATAGGAATTTCCAAATGCACTAACGTTGTGCTTCATTGGAAGATGAACTATGAATCGCCCTTCAGAATTGCGTGAGGGACTTGAAACGAAAAAGTCCTCACATTCTTATTCTTCTGAAGTCAAGATAATTTTTGAAGGAATCTCCTGATCCTCCCAGAATTTTTGAAGATCGAAGGTCACACTGTTCAACACGGAGATGTGCATGCCGACAGCTGTTGTTGACTTACTTCTTGAATCTATGGACGTATTTCCCAGAGTTTTTTCGGATATCGTTCACCCGAAATAAGTCTCCTGAGCAACAGGAGCAGTAGGAGATCCTTTACTAATATTTGGAAGAAACAGATATGGAACGAAATCTGCTCCAATGATAACATCAAGCACCTTCTTACTTCCGAAGTCCAGATCAGCCAAGCTAACCTAATCCATGAGTAGAAGTAGGACTATTAGTGCCCACGGATAGAAGACCTACTTCATAGCTGGCACGAGATAGTTTAAGCCGTTGAGCTAGCGACTCTGAAATAAGAGAAACTTCCGATCCCTGATCTAACAAGGCACGAACCAGGGTCGAAGAACCGTTGTTTGACTTGACTCGCAGGATAGCTGTTGGTAAAAGACCTTTAGCTGTAGGGCGAGTGACATGATGCACCACCTGATGATTGATAGTTGTGAGCTGTTGTTTAACCTCCTCATTGTTCAGTGTCTGTTGAATGAAGTTCACAGCCTGTGAGTCCAGATGAAGCATGGTATGATGCTTTTGCTCACAGAGGCGACACGTTCTCACTGCAGAACAATCATTCAAACTATGCTGACGTAAACCATTGAGGAAAAGTTTCTTGCTTTCAGCAAATTCCCTTCGTTGTGTTGCAGTCATGGCTTGAAACTTGTGATAGTACATTAAAAAATGCTGCTGTCCACAGTTGTAGCATTTTCGAACTTGTTGATCGCTACCGTGAGACAGATCTGTTGAAAGATGTGAAGATCTAGCTATGTTTTTAGAAGATCCTAGTTGTTCTTGACTTTTTTTTTTATGATTAGGTTCTTGAAGCAGACGATTCCCTAGCTGCTTCGTAACTAGCTTCGAGGATCTCAAATGTGCGAACCTTGTTTTGAAGAAAAGTGCGCAAGGATTCATACGTTGGAGATTCCGTCGTGTCACCAAGTGTCGTTTCCCAATCACGTCGTGTCCGAGCATCTAAACAAGTTAAGAAAAAAACAAGAAAATGAGACATCCGATATTTCGGTGTTCCTATCAGTTAAAGACGTAAATAGATCGGAGAAATTTGACCACTCGGTATAATCCCCTGAAAATGTTAGTAAAACGATTTTGGGAAACGACTTGGTTTTTGATGTTGCGATAACATGCTGAGTCGAGTTAGCTGTAGAAGCCGTTGTATTAAGCGGAGGTAATGCTTCAAGGGCAACAAAGTGTTTTCCCTTAGCATCTTGGTACCATTCCTCGACCTTGTCGTAAAATCTGTCATCGAAGTAAGAAAACTTTCCTTGACGAGGAATTTTCAACAACTCAATATGTTGTGCTTGAAATTTAGAAAAATTTCATTCAAGAGTTTCTAATCGCACTTTAACCCTTGGTATACACACTGGGTTACGCTAACCCGGCGCGATTTTGCATGATCTGTTATTTCGGAACAAGAAGAAATGTGAGTCTGTGCCCAGGGGGGGGGAAAAGTTATGAGCCTGCACTACGCAGAGCTGCCTTACCATCTTCCGTGTCTCAAAAACTGCCAAAGGACGCACTTCAAAACTTTCTCTTCGGGTATTTTCCACCCAGTGTGTATATGGTGTTACAAAATCCAGAAAAACAGAAAAATCTAAATGTAAGTCAATGCTATTTTATTTGTATATTTGTAATGTTCATAGCTTATATTGAAAGTAAAAAGTCTAATTCGTGTGCCTGAGTGTATTGCTTGTGTGTGTGTGTGTATATGCGTACGTGACGATCATGTCTCCCATCGTACGTTTTGCATCTGCTGACTGATTTACACTCACGTGCGTCTTACCGCGCTATGTTATTATTTAATTCAAAATATCAATAAAAATGATTTATTTTTTGCAGCTACTTCATCAAAATGCAAACGCGTGCAAAAATTCACCGTGTTCATAAATGCTTGAAATTCGAAAAACCTATGTGTAAGGAGCACCCAACAAAAATTTGTAAGCGATGTGCTTAGCGTTTTTCGAATAACTTCATTAAATTTATAACAATATATTCTGGTAGCATGGCTTAGTCGCGCGGAACCAGAAATTTGCCTACTTTCGAATCTCTGAAGAAATATGTTTTTCAGAACATATGGAAAAACCGGAAGCACAGTTTTAAAGTACAAATCTCGAGCTTTCCATTCATCAGTATTTGAGCCTATTTATCTTGTTTTTTTTTTAAACAGCAGCCTTTTAGAAAAAACGTGATTTTTTACAAAAATTTTTAAGATGTCTTTGTTTATTTAAAAATAGGTCTCTGTTTTTTCATATCTACCACTTTCAAACCCATACTGTTCAATTCTTGAGGCGTTTCTCTATGAAAACCAAGAAAAAAGAGGCAAAATTGTTCAATTAGGAACGAAGATATGAGCTGTTAAAGTTTGCCGGGTGAACCTAACCCAGTGTGTATACCTCGTTACAAAAATATAGTGTGTATACCAAGGGTTAAGCAAACCCCGAGTGGGCTCCTTAGGTACCGAATTGAAAGATTTGCGAATCCGCTCACCGAGTTGCAATTGTTCAAGTAGGCACACGTCTGCACTCGACATTTTAAGAGACACGATTGTTTCGGTAGTAACGAGAATTTTCAAATAATCACAACAGTTACTTCGAATAAAATTGCTAAAAACCACACCTTAATTAAAACTGATCAAGTTAAAAAAGTTAAGAAAATTAAAAAAGTCGTCGTCTGCACTTGACATTAACTTGACACGTTGGAAAGTATCGATTTGAAGCGAAGATATCCGACCGAAAATAATAAATATCAAGTTCAATATTTCACGTGACTGTTCTGTGTGAAAAGTTACGTCACCAATACGAAAGTCCGAAAACATGTAAATTAATTTTACGAAGAAAATTAATCAAGCAAATTCGCAAACGTGATTAAGAAACCAGAGTTTAGTGTCACTTTATTTGATAGTAACGCGCACTTGTTATTGTCAATACAATTCACTCGCAGGATATGAATTATGAGCATTGTTGACATCCTTGCATAACACGCAAATCTCGAGGACGTACGCGTGTCGCAAATCAAGTACACTGTACTAACCTTTTGCACACTGATGAGGACAATTTGGCCGAAACCTCTAGAAAACGGCTTGAATTGATACTCCTTTTCAGGTTTCCACGCTGCAAATGTTGATAGGGATGCAGCTTAGATTGTCCGATGCACATGTCTCTTAATAGCAGGTCTCAAAAGTCACTTTTCACTGTGGATAATCCCGGAAGAACACATCAGTAAAAACCGTCAAACGTCACTGTTGCGCTCTAGATCACTGAATCGAGATGCACACATTGCAATACTATAACTCACGAACTAACCGAAAACTGCAGCCGAAATATATCCGGCTCGAAGGACCATAAATGTTCGCGAGTAAACGAAATTAAAGTTTTGGAAAAAAGTTTAATAATACGTAACGTGATCACTGGAACTGTAGGTGAAATCAAATGTTGTAATGCACATGGATTGACAAGTACCAATAACTCTCTACTGAGAGTGGTCTTTATTTAAAACAGTTAAACTCTGATATTTAATTTTCTACAATTATAACAAGGTATCTTCAATCCGAAACAATAAGACAAGCGTACCTTTGATCGGTTTGACGACGACTGATTCGCACAAGCAAAGTGCGAAAGGTTCCACACACACACACCCACACCAAATTTAAAGAGTGTGACTCAAGATAAGAATACGAAGTATGGAAATAGAAATAATAAATATGATATAGTATAGAATTGGTATAATGAAAAATGGAACCTCTTATAAAATCAATTTGTAAGGTAAAATACGTCGATCATTCTTCAATTAATAAATACAAGCTTTCAATATAAAAAGACAGCATTAAAATTATAATTCAATCTCGAACAATGTAGAATAAACTTAAAATTTAAAGCTTTTTCGGGTTTCAATCGTGTGCAAAACTTCAATGAATCTTGCCGACGTTTCGCGCACATTGCAGTTCACTTCTTCAGGGCTGACCTGAAACTGAAGTTTCAGGTTACGTTCTTCTTATTTATGTATTCTCTACGATGACTGTGATTGGCCAGATCGCCCCATGGTGGGGACTGGTCAAACTTGATTGGCCAATCAATTGTTTTTTAAAAAACCCGGGAGCATGAAAAGCCAAATCGGATTAGTATTATATCCATTGTCCCTATTGATGTTATTAGGGTGTTTTATTATTTCGATTGCTTCTCTATGTTTTCTTGGGAAAATATTGTACGTATTTGCGATGACGGTTGTTTTTTCAAATAAAATGCTATGTCCTGTTTCGATATGACGCTCCGCTAGTGCTGATTGCGTGAAATGTTTTAGCCTGACTTTACTCTCATGTTCCTTTACACGTTGGCTTACCTCGCTCCCGGTTTCTCCAATATAGACTTTGCCACAAGAACAAGAGACTTCCTCTGTTCAATCACAGGCATCGCAGAGAATACATATATAAGAACAACATAACCTGAAACTTCAGTTTCAGGTCAGCCCTAAGGAAGTGAACTGCAATTTTGACGAAACGTCGGCAAGATCCATAGCTTCGCACACGATTGAAACCCGAAAAAGCTCTAAATTTTAAATTTCTTATAATGAATCATCGTGAAAGCATTAAATCTATAATTAAAAAGTAGAATGATTTTGTCATTTTCAAAAATTAATTTTCAGCGAATATTGGAAAACATTTTCAAACATTTCAAAAACTTTTAAAACATTGTCAACAAAAAGCTGGAAGATTTGAAGGCATTTTTCATACATTTGCACAAGTTAAAAAAAATCAGGAAAAATTCGAATTCATTTTAAACAGTTTTGAATTTATTAAAAATTAATTTTAATATTGAGAAGATTTTTCAAAAATTAAAAGAAAATGTAGATTTTTGAAGATTTTAAAATGAAATTTTGTGACCTTGAAAAATTTTAAAAGGGTTCAAGAAAATGAATTTTTTTTTAACATTCCTGGGAAAGTTGTTAATGTTTTTTTTTTTTTTTTTAATGAAAAAAAAATATTTTTTCAAGAACATTGAAAAATATCTTAATAGTATATTGTGCTACAAGTTGAAAAAGCGAGAGATTTAAAACTTGTGTGAAGGTAGCCACCCGAGAGGAGCGAGTGTGGCTATCACACGAGTTTTCAATCGTCGCTTCTTCAATGTATGGGACACGATACTTATTCTATAATTTCCTAAAAAAGTGCCAGTTTTTGTTTACCTGTTTTTTGTGTATAAAGAAGGCGATTTTTTGTCGATTGACGCAACAATAACAATGGAAATTATCGAAACCATGGCAGTAATAATAAGCTGGTTCTCACGATTGAATAGCTCGTCCATAAAGTTGAGTGCTACAAAATTCCCGATTTTTCGTGAAAAAAACCAAGCACAGCATTTTCGGAGAAACAAACGGTGTTTTTTGCTTTTGCCAAGTGACGAAATAACATACATAATACACAACTCAAGACTTCAGGAAATTGATTTGGGTTAGGAACGACAGTCGGAAAATAGAATGAAGTTGACTGCGCACGATGCACGAGCACACTCGAGGCAGCACGAACCCACCCGAAATAACACGAAGCAGTTTGCATTTTATTTACTTTTTTCACTGTGCCTCACTTTTTTCACTACGTCCATTTACTGGGGAGATTATGATATCCGTGGCGACAAAGTTTTTATGTGGATTCCTATAGGATTTTTGGCGGCAAACACGAATCTGAAATTTTTAAATCGATATCTCGAATAGTTTTCGAGATATCGATTTCTTTACGTTAAAATTATTGACTTTTGTTTTTTATTAACATAATTCCTGAATATTGATTTCGATGAGATTTTTTGCGTGAAACACGGATCTATAATTGTTAAATCGATATCTGGAGTAGTTTTCGATATATCGATTTTTTATGTTCAAATTGTTGACTGTTACTTTTGATTAATATAATTTCTAAATATCGATTTCGATGGGATTTTTTGCAGGAAACACGGATCTGAAATTTTTAAATCGATATCTGAAAGTTTTCGAGATATCGATTCTTTCTGTTAAATTGAATGATCGAATAATACAGGTCTCACCCCTATCCCTTTCCAATGTCTAGTGGGGTATGGGAAAGCACCCCTGTGACTGGGCACAGCAATAATGCAAGGTCACACCCCTACCCCTTTTCCAACGCTTCGGGAGGGCGGGAAGGCACCCCTGTGACTGGTCACAAAAATAATGTAAGGTAACACCCTACCCCTTTTCCAACGCTTCGTGGGGGCGGGAAGGCACCCCTGTGACTGCTCACAGAAATAATGTAAGATCACACCCTCACCCCTTTTCCAAAGCCTCGTAGGGGTGGGAAGTCACCCCTGTGACTGGCCACAAAAATAATGTAAGGTAACACCCATATATATATATATATATATATATATATA
>CAKNXH010061252.1:76684-96585 GCA_932178445.1 Andricus quercusramuli
ACAATTATTTTCTATTCCGAGACTTACGCGTGAAAAATAGCACTGAATTTCGTCCAGGGGAAAACGGGGTTCCTATCCCGGTTCCAAGGGTATCCTTATTAGTAGAGTTGAACAATAGGGTGGTAAGGGCTAGTTTTAATGTTCTGCCCAGACTTGACCCAATTTGTGTAATTGTACTCGAGCTGCTGGATAGAGTCCATTAAAGGCAAACTGGACATATTTTCTCGGTAATTCTCAATGTTGCCGGGAAAGTCCAAGTTGCTACATACATACTAAATTATTCATAATAAGGGAAAACGCGTTTTCACGAAAGGTACCAACTCTTAGTTTGGGTAAAATCATCAAATTGTGGATCTCAGCTCGACATGGAAACATAAAATTTGAATTAGATATAACATCAAAAAATCAGACAAAATAAAAATGTTACAACTGGTACCCCTAGTGGGACACAAGTGTTCTTAAAAGCAAGACAGAGAATTGCGTAAGAATCAACGTAAAAATCGAAATATTTTCCAAGCGAAATCAATTGAGACTCGAATAAGTAAATTGGGGGTCACATAAATCTTGATAAACGAGATACCTTACGTGCCAATTACCGTCGTAATACGCAAGCAATGGTTAAAGCCAAGAAGACAATAAGCGTATAATCGGTATGATAACACTGCGAAAGTGTCACCGCAGATCTCGTAATAGTATAAAAGCAAAACGAGAACTCATTATCAACAATTTCTAATTAAAATACAAGTGAAATCAATTATTTTTAAAATGGAAATAAATAACGAGTCTGTTAAAATTTGAAAAGTCCTTAGAAAAAAAAATTGCCTCAAAACCTTCAAAATTTGATTTACACAACTGACGGTGCAGTACATTCGTAATATTTATTAATAGACTTAATTAACAGACACAAAAAGTTTGAAACTTTTTCTTTTACACATCCACTTACATCTAATTTAATGAAATACTTACTTAGGAATAGGTATTGCTATCTTCGTGCCATCCTGTTGAGGGTTTAGATTCATGCCACTTTTGGAAAGTGCTTCAAGTATTTGCGGAATAGCTTGCGGAAAAGCAGATGCGTTAAGTATGACATTATTTGCTTTTCGAGCGACTTGTACCAGTTCTTGGAGACAATACTCTTTTTGCTCAAATGCCACTGTGACTTCCTCAATCGATCCAGTAGATGAGCGTATAGTGACATTTTTAATAAAATCATTTTTCATAGCCTCTAATGCATTTTCCATTTTTGACGCTAATTTTTGAACATTTAGATATTGATTCATTTCTTGTAGATCTACTTTCGCCACACCAATTTTCTTTTTACCACCACGATTTTTTTCTTTTGCATACGAACCACAACTGACACATACTTTTCGTGACCCGTTCTTACTGTAAATGTCACGTAATTCTGACAAGAACTTACTTGGAAAACTCAAATTTCTGAAAGTGCGAGGATATACGTCCATGTTTGCAGAATATCTGATCAAAGGTAAAAAGTGGGCAGATCTACTGCCTGTCACATAAATGAGCCGGCAGTATTCCCTAATATTCCGCATATTCATTAATGTTCATCAACCTAGAATTCTCTTTGAACTACAATTCCTACCTATATCTCAAAACGCCAAGATGTCCCATGTCATATGTGGTCCCATGCAGGCCTATGACCATGATCTAAGAATACACGGTCTAGCTACGCGCAACTAAAAAACAGTTAACGAATAGAAAGAACTCTATCACAGGCGGCCATATTGGATAAGTCAGCGCGCGAGAATGTTGTATATTTGATACGACGTAAATGTCATGAGAGAAGATTTCAAGTAAAAGATGAAGAAATTGTACAATTTATAAATCAATGTAATTAGTTTGAAAACAATGTAATTCGTGCCATAGATAATATAAAACATTAAAAAATATATACAACTTCTAATCCTTGTAATGTAGAAGAAATATGGATAACATAACCTCTTAATGCACCTGAAGAATTTTACCTTTAAACGCAAATGAAATGAACTATCATTACGTGAAAGGAAAGAAGACTTTTTGTTCTGGGCCCCAAAGCACAAAGAAATGAATTCAAAATATCGATATCATAGCACGTATTATGGCAATATCATTTTTTATTATCAGTATATACATGCCCGTATATAATCAAAAACATAACCCCTTAGTGTACACAAAATTACACGTTCTTAGATCTTATATATGTATGAAAATTTTACAAGCGAATATATAAATTGATACAGCGTATAATTTATTATAATATACATTTTTTTAATGAAAGAAAATTATCCTAGCTTATAAAAATGTAAATAAATTAATAAACATATAGCTTACGCAAATAACCTATTCGAAAACTATTAAAAAACTATTCATTCACTATTGGTCTCACTATTACAGTATTTATCACTCAATATTGGGTCACTATTCAGTAACTATTGATGCCCAATAGTGAGCGAATAGTGATTTGGCCTGAAAACGTGTTAAAAAAAGGAGCAGGCTGACCACGAACACCTTTTCTACTTCGAGAAAATCGTTTCAAATTTCGTGATGAGCACCGCTTTTTCAAGACTTGTAGTGTCTCTAGGAACCAGTAGATGGCTGTAGACATGACAAATGTGTAACGTCCCGGGAATATTTTGGCGCGAAAATCAAATTTTATTTTAATTAAAAACTCAGGTTCTTGTTTCCACAACGAGGCGATGACTTCCTCCATCGCACTCTCTGACGTCGACAAAACCAACGTTGATGTTCTCGTTCTATTTCATTTTTATCAATAAAAATGTGCAATAAATTTGAATCAAAAATAAGCTATTTCTACTGAATTAATTTTAGAAATTCGGGGTGAATAATTAAAGAAAACGGATTACTTTTCCTTGCACTTTATAAGTTTATTCTTCCCCGATCAGAAAAACTTTACAAGTCCCTAATAATTAGACAGAATTCGGTCAAAGATTACCCGTCGCGAGTTACTCATAATCTGATCTCTGAAATCGATGGTGTTTGCGGGCTCCAAGATCGCACAGCGATCCATACCTCTCTCGCGCAATCCTACTCCCAATCACTCACATACATTCAGCCAATCATAATCTGAATTCGTACCCCCATATTAACCAAAAATGACCTAATTCCCACGTCAAATGATGATGCAAGCTCGACCCAACTTACTTCCCGAGTAAATATCGTTAGGCACGTTTTCGTAATATGCGTTGAAATCTCATTTCACATTTCACTTACAATTTTTCAAATAAATTATTCTAACATAAATTCGTTGGTTCTTTTGCGTATTGCATATACAGAATTTATACTTAAATTCTGGCTCAAACTAGTTTTTGAACAATATTCCTTTCATTCATTTAATCGTTTCAAAAGAATATCTTGAAGTTATACATCATCATCATAACCAACCCCTTTCAGTTACTGCCTTTTGAAATTGCAAATAAACCACGTTCTCTCATTTAGATCTCACTCTCAATTTAAGTCAAAACAAACGTGAAATAAACAGTATTCCTTAAAACACGTACAAAATATTAAATCAAGTCAATATACGAGTTACGAAATTCCTTAACCTACATAGTCGGTTCGCTTCCTATAATACTAAGTCTCTCCTTTTTATTAATTTTAAAACTTTAATTCAATTTATTCAATAATTTGATTATTAAATCTTTATAATCATAGTATCATTTATAATTTTATATTCTAACTTTTCGCGCTATTTTAAACGCCCAGGAGGTGCTGCCTCTAGCGGGCAAAGCAAACACTAAAGAACAATCACCGATTGTTACAAAATGCAGGTAAATACTGCAGTGGGACTCCGATATCGTTCGATTTCCACAAATTACTAAACTTCGATTCGACTAAAGTCGAAAGTCCCTAGAATGGTACTCCGGTGAAAAATCGTTCGATATTTCTCGAATCGAAAATACTGCATTCTGAAAGCATAAATTAAAATTTAATGTTAGGCGGGTTAATTGTACAAGATTTTATTGTAATATATCAAGGAGATCAAGTATTTAAGAAAATTAATGCAATCTTAAGTCTTTTGATGGAGTCGAATATTTTATATATACTGTTTATTGAGCTTATATTTATTTATATAGTGTTTTGTTGAAAAATAATGGAAATATCATTAACACGGCGCATTAAAACAGAGAAGAACTACTGAAGTTTCAATAATCTGCAGTTATGTTTACGTAAGAAATTTGATTAACTAAGTACAATCAAAATACTGCAATAATATTTGACACTCGAACCGATTGTCGTTTGTGGAATCGTATCATCGAAAGAATGCGATCAAAATGGTACTCCGGGAACCAATGATGGAGAAAAAGTTACTGCATTTTGTTCGAGTTTATTGGATAATTTTTTAGTTGTCGACTTGGAATTATATAATAGTTAAATCTTTCCCATTTGAAAAATAATTTAGAAAATCCATACATATAGTTCTCAGGACGATGCTATAAACTACTTTAATAAAGCAATATTGGATTATATTGCAGAAGTTTATGAAACAAAATATATCACTTAAGGGTGTTGGTTAAGATCGACTTGGAAATTTTTTTTTCATATGCACGGCACTGACTCCATATATAATTTTTGCCAAGTATTTGAGAGCGAAAGAAAGAAAACTTGTCAAATATCCGGAGTTTTGCGAGATCCTCGGATCAACGAAATTTATAGGAATGAAGCTTTTTGCTAAGGGAATAACTATTTTCGCGGAAATTATTAATTTTTCGAAAGGGAGAAATCTGAAGACAGCATTTGAACGGCGAGAACCGTTCGCAAATTTATTTTTTTACTCACAATTCTGACATCACAGAGGTATTTCCAGGGGTCAGCCAATATTCGAAGACCCAAAACTAGATGATGGCCAACCTAAATTTCGCGAAATACGTCGCGAAATGGAGAAAAATGTGGCACAAAATTGAGATGTCCTGTGTATGTGAGTCCTGTGTATGTGTGCAAACTCGGCAAACAGACCGGCTGTCAAATTCGTGCTCCGATCGGAATCCTCAATGCTCTGAAGTCCGCACCACACACTGCCACTCGCGAAATCGATCGTGGCCCAAATATTTACAAAGTTTTTGAAGACAGCAACTGCAAATGCACCAATTTCATAGATAAACTAGACTATTACGTGCGCGCGCAAGCACGCGCTCACTTTTTGAGTTATTTCCTTTACTCAATTTTCGAATCACTATTTATTTGTTCAAGTTTCTTGACCAATCAAATTCTTGCTGAAATTAAATTCTCAAAGAATGTATCCAGTGAATCCATGTAACGTAGAATTTACTATTACTATTCATAATAGTAAATGTCGAGATATAATTTGAAGATTTCAAGTGCAAGTCATGTAATTCAATATTTTGGAAAAAGAAAACATAATTTTTGTACAATGACATCTGCGGGTACTATCAGGGCTATATTTTCGAATGTGCGCATCAATTTACCTATAATTAAAAAAAAATCCTATTCGGATCCGAATCTCTGTTCTCAAAATAAGAATCATTGAACATGTATTTGCACTGGAATATTGAAATAAATTTTTATAGAAAAAGAAGAGCGTGTTAGGATACATTACTAAATAATTAAAAAATATGCACATGTCATTTTGAAAATTGAATTCAAATCCTAATTTCGAGTCCATTTTTGGAAATCTGTGAATCAAGAAACATCGCTGAATCATTGAGTAATTATCATATTATAACGTTTAAATAATTAATAATTAAAATATGTATATCCACATATAATTTTGAAAATTGTATAAAGTTACATGCCTCTCTTTTTTCGTGGTTATCTCAGAGATATATTAAGTGCCACTCCTCCATGCCTCATTCAAATAATGTTGATTTTATATTTTTTGAAAATTTCCGTCATCAATAACCTTTTAAACATCATAAATATTATAAGAAATTACATAATTGTAATAGAGATATATGTTTGAAGAAATAAACCTTTATTATTCTAATTATATACAAAATATTCAATCACATCACCTTGAAGTGAATAATTGATTTATTTTACTTGATATAGAAAAATTGAAATTATATATTTATATTATTTAATTTTGTAACAAAATTAATTAGCCAATAATGAATTAATCATTTCATAACAATGAAAGCATTGAAGACTTATTTTTATTGAATCATTCAAATAATTTTTACTTCATATTTTTCTGAAAATTTGAATTATTAATAACCCTTTAAACTATTCCAGAGAAAATTGAAAGACATGTGCAAATAATTTTGGAATGAAAATTCAGATACTCATTTCACAACATCGCAAAATTTAAAAAATACATATAATTGTAATAGAGGTATTTTAGACATTAATAAACTTTCATATAGTCAATTACATAACCTGAAATCAAATAATCACTTTATGTTATACATAATCAAAAGCAATTAAAATGCAATCGTCATGTACTTTAAAATTGTTAAAAAAATAATAAGCTAATAATTAATTAATCTGTTCATAACATAAAAAACATTATAATTTTGAAAATTGAATGCAGACACTCGTTTCACAACATCAGAATCATTCCAAAAATAATTTAATTAGTGGTACATCAAATTTAAATAAACTTTTATCACGCAAATTATATCCAGTATTCAATTACATGACCTGAAAGTAATTGGTCAATTTATATTTCTGAATTTAAAGCCATTTAAATTCAATCTTTATGTAATTCAATATTGTGGTAAAAAAATCAGCTCATAATTAATTAAACAGTTCACAACATAAAAACCCTCGAGTAATTATTTACATCGAAATAATCAAATTATTTATACTGTATATTTTTTTTAATTTCAACTTTCATTTCTGAATGTTTCGATTTATTAATAATCTTCTGAATAAATTCCAGAAAATGTAAGTTCTGAAAGAATCAATAATTAATCAATCATTTAAAACCATAAAAAGCATTACGCAAATATTTTCGTTTGAATATTGAATTAATTTTAAATTCATATTTTAAAAGTCTTTAATTATATCACTTAAAACTTAAATGATCAATAACCTTTTATAAAAATTTTATAAAAAATCGAAACATATGTACATGTAATTTTGAAAATTGAATTCAGACAATCATTTCAAACCATATCGCGAACATTTAAAAAAATTATATAATTATAATGAAGGTATTCAAAAAAACGTTTATTATACAAATGATAGCCAATATTCAAATACATAAACTTGAAGTGAGTAATCAATTTATGTTATCTAATTAAAATTAATTAAAATTAAATATTTATTATATTCAATATTGTGAAAAAAAAGTCAGCTAATAATTAATTGATCAGTTTGGAACATGGAAAGTATCAAATAATTATTTTCATACAAACATTCAAATGATTGTTACTTCATATAGTATGAAAATTTGAATTAATTGAATAATTATTGTTGTTCAAATGAATATAACGGTGATGTGTATTTCAATGCTTGAAGATTTGGCTAAATTCTTAGGCAAAGGGAATATTTATAATAATTTCAGGAAAATCGAAACATATGTACATGTAATTTTGAAAATTGAATTCAGATACTCATTTGGCTACCTCAGAAACAATTGGAAATTTATGTAACTGGAATAGGGCTATTTTAAGTATAAATAAACTTTTATTATTCAAATTATAGCCAATATTTAATTACAGAATCTCAAAGTAAATAATCAATTTATGTTACTTAATTAAAGAATATTGAATTTCAATCTTCATGTGATTTGATATTGTGAACAAAATTATTCAGCTAATTCTTAATTGATCAGTTATTTTCATTGAAATATTAGAATAACTTGTATTTAACATTTATCTGAAAATTTCAATTATTGATAAACTTTCAAAGTAATACGAGTAGAAATTAAAATATATACACGTATAATTTTTAAAATGGAATTAATCGTTATCTAATTCACTTCTTTGAAAAAAATGAATCAGTCAATAGTTAATAATAGTTAATTCATTAGTTAATAACATAAAAATCAATGAACGATATTATTTGCATTGAAGCATAAAAATAATGTCCATCTTATATGTTTCTAAGAATTTGAATTATTTTTAATATTTTTAACGAATTCATAAAAACTTAAAACACACTTACGTATAACGTTGAAGATTGAATTTAAATCATTATCTAACAACATCATAAACTTTTGTAAAATTATGAAATTGGGATTAAATTATATTAAATATAAATAAACTTTTATTATAACAAGGAGACCGCACACCATGTATTTCACCGGGCGCCATTTAGCGATCGCCTGTCCTCCGACAGATGAAATTCATGATGATCATGTGATAGTTTTCGCTTTTGACCAGTTACTGAGCGCTAAAAAGAACGACCAATCGCCAATCTCCAGGAAAAATCACGATCAATTTGGGAAAAGATCATACCCTACCGTAAATCTAGATTATTTCTAGATACTTTCTAGACTCTGCTCGTCTAGCGAACGTCTAGGGCAATTTTATGACGGTCGCCTTGTCTAGGGTTCGTCTAGAGTTCATCTAGCGGCGTCTAGTAAGTTTTACCTGCGACCCTTTTGAGTCTAGCATTCGTCTAGTATCATATAGAAAGGGGTCAATTCTAGATGATGCGTTCCTAGACGATCTCATCTAGAAATCGTCTAGATTTTTGGTAGGGTAACCATGTCACTCACTCACCCTAAGTTAAATACGCATGACAAATGATTTTGAATGACTTATTATTAAGGGCTCTTTCACACGATTGCAGATCAGCAAATTGCATGTAGATTGCCCACAGGAACGAAAAGGACAGACTGTTCTCCATCTCTTACACTCTTGTGGACTTTCTGCATGTAATCTACTGATCTGAAATCGTGTGAAAGGTACCTAGGGTTACCAAACGTCCTCCTTCGGGAGGACATGTCCTCCTTTACCGCCTTGTCCTCCCGAGTCAGCCCTTCTTTGAAAATGTCCTCCTTTCTGACAAAAATGGCATGTTTTTCTTTTTTTCTATCTTTCACGATGTTATAGTGAGAGATAGAACTACTGGAGTCGTGTTATTGTTCTTACCGGGTATCGTGTAACCTAATTTGTAAAAATAAAATCATTCTATTGAACATTCGTGATTTGCAATATTTGAAATTCAAAAAACCTGTCTTCACTATGCTAGTAAGTTAAGGTTAGGTTAGGAAATGTTCAGGTGTCCTCCTTTCGTACTGCGAAGAAATGGTAACCCTAAAGGTACCTGAGTCTGATGTATAATATTTTAGAAATAAAATTGGAAACATAAGAAAGCAGATTTTTTTATGATTAACAATGAAAAATTCTGTGTCACTGAGTAAATAGTAACAAAAAACGAAACGAATGACAATTTCAATTTCGCTGGCTATGAGTGGCATTAACGTTCACGTGACTCGACAGCCAATCAGATGGCGAATAACAAGGCTTATCAGCTAACTTCATGTGTTAACTCACTCTTTTTACTTAGTGATCAACACGAAGGAATAATAAGGAGACCGAACTGTCATGGGAAACTTTTTCGAATCTGTTAGGAGCAAAGGCACCGTAAGTGCCAGGCCTGTGAGTCGTAATCACTCTCTTGTGAGTGCGCAAGCGCACCTTGTCCTCTTCTCACGCACAGGAAAAAAGCGAGTGAGACAACTTTTTAAACTGAACAGAATAAAGTATGTTTAGAAGGTTAGGAGAGTTTGTTTTCTTTTTGCAACCGGCAATTTTTTTCGTGCTGTGAAAAGAATTATATGCATGCAAAAGTTACTTATATACGTTTAAAAAAAGAGTTTTTTAAGCTTACAAAAGGAGTTCGTCATAAAAGTGGTAAGTATATAATTAGATTACGAAGTTGGTATTTTGATCGCTAAAATAAGAAAGAGTAACCTAAAAGAGAGTAACCTCCGAAAAACATATAAACTTTACGTTAATTCCATAATTTCTTTGTCGCGTTTTAGTTTCAAAAGGTACTTACTTATGTTTTTTCTTTCCAAAAATGGTTCACTCTTCTTTCACAAATATTAAAAATATTATTTCTGCATTTATTTCGTATAATTCGTATGATGATCAACAAACGAGCTTAACGTCTCTAACATACTCCATTTTCAGAAGCTCTCTCATTCGCACTTTCACGTACGTGTGAAGAGGACAAGCAAGGACACGGTGCGCTTGCGCACTACTTGAAGGGTGATCACTACTTACAGGCCTGGCACTTACGGTGCCGTTGCTCCTAACAAATCGCGTGTACGGAGATCGGTCTCCTTATTATTCCTTCGTGGTGATCAATCAATTTATGATTGTATGTAAATTTGAAAATTTACCGAGTTGGAAATTATAACTTTGAAATTATGATTTGAACATTTTTAAATTAAAAATTATAAATTTACAAGTTATCCAGCAATAAATTCCGAAACCATCAAATTCGATTTCTGAAATTTCGAAATTAGGCCCTCTGCAAATTTATTTATAGATTTCAAGTTTATCAAGTGGTCCAACTATGAATCAATTATATCAAGAAGCTTGTAACTTGGGACACGGATTGTGGTCATCTTTTGTGAGCGAAGAGGGCCTCATTTGAAATTAAAAAAGCTGAAACAGTTCACTAAGATGGAAAGCGGTTTACGAGAAAACGGGTTACAAGAAATCCGCACAAAATAACTATGGGTTTAAATTATAAAACTAAAGAGTAAGGATCGGCGGGGTAATCGTCTAGGTTCAAGGCTACATTTTGCCGTCATGCGTTCGCGTCCTCGTACACTCGTTAATTTTTTTTTTTCTAATTTTTGTGATAAGCTTTTGGAGGGCGGGGGTGCTGAAAAATGCCCTTTATCTCCCAATAAATTATCAATAAAATGAAGAACATGAATAAAATCAATAAAATTAATAAAACGAATGAAACGGATAAAATGAATCAAATAAATGAAATCAATGAAATCAGTGAAACCGATATAAATTTTATTTTATTGATTTGATTGATGTTGTTCATTTGATTGCATTTTTTAAAAAATAGAATATTTATATCGATTTTCTTTATTTTATTACAAAATACAATGAAATGAATCAGCAAAATCAATAGATTGAATAAAATCACTAAATTCAAGAAAATCAAATAATACTCAATAAAATCGGAATTATACTGATTTCAGTGATTTCATTCACAATTTATTGATTTTTTTATATTCATTTCATCGTATTTTTTACAAAAATAAAGAAAATCAGTATGAATGTCCGATTCTTTTATTATAAAATACAATAAAATGACTCAATGAAGTCAATAAATTTGAATAAAATACTAAAATCAAATTATAATCCATAAAATCAAAATTGCACTGATTTTAGTATTTATTCTATTGATTTTTATGATTTTATTGATTTTGTTCAATTTATTGTATTTTTCATTGTAAACATTAAAAATTTTTATTAAAAAATACAATCAAATGAATCAATGCAATCAATAAAATGAATAAAATACTAAAATCAAATTATTAGCAATAGAATCAAAATTGCACTGATTTTAGTGATTTTAGTGATTTTAGTGATTTTATTCAATTTATGGATTTCATTAATGTTATTGATGTTTTTATTTTTCATTTTATTGATAATAATTTTTTGTTTTTTGTTTTCAGTGATTTTATTTATCTACTTAATTTTTTTTATTAAAAAATAGAATTGAATAAATCAATAAAAGCAATAAATTGAATGGAATCAGTAGAATCAATGGAATGTAATAAATTAATCAAAACAATAAAATCAATAAATTGAATAAAATCAGTAAAATGTAGATTTCATTGATGTGTTTTTTTGTTTACTGATTTTGTTGATAATGAAGTGATGTTATCGATTTTAGTAATAATCTCATTCAATTTATTGATTTTATTGAGTCATTTCATTTTATTTTTTAATAAAAGAATCGAATATTTATACTGATTTTCTTCATTTTATTAAAGAATACAATCAAATGAATCAAAAAATCAATAAATTGAATGAAATTACTAAAAACAATGAAATCAAATTATTATCAATGAAATAAAATAAATGAACAGCACCAATAAAATCAATAAATTGAATAAAATCAATAAAATGAAGAAAATCAAATTAAAATCAATAAAGTCAAAATTATACTGATTTTAGTGATTTTATTCAATTCATTGATTTTATTGATTTATTTATTGTACGGATTTTGTTGATTTCATTGATGTTGTTTACTTCATTGATTTTGTTGATGATAAATCGCTTTTATTTATTCTACTGATTCCATTCAATTTATTGCTTTTATTGATTTATTCCATTCCATTTTTTAATAAAAAAAATCAAGTAGATCAATAAAATCACCAAAAACAAAAAATTATTATCAATAAAATGGAAAATAAAAAAATCAATAACATCAATGAAATCCATAAATTGAATAAAATCACTAAAATCAGAAAATCAGTGCAATTTTGATTCTATTGATAATAATTTGATTTTAGTATTTTATTCATTTTATTGATTGCATTGATTCATTTGATTGTATTTTTTAATACAAATTTTAAATATTTACAATGAAAAATACAACAAATTGAACAAAATTAATAAAATAAAATCAATAAAATCATAAAAATCAATAGAATCAATAAAATAAATCAATCAAAGCAATTTTGACTTTATGGATAATAATTTGATTTTAGTATTTTATTCAAATTTATTGACTTCATTGAGTAATTTCATTGGATTTTTTAATAAAAGAATCGGATATTCATACTGATTTTCTTTATTTTATTGAAAAATACGATGAAATTAATAAAATAAAATCAATAAATTGTGAATGAAATCACTGAAATCAGTATAATTCAGATTTTATTGATTATAATTTGATTTTCTTGATTTTAGTGATTTTATTCAATCTATTGATTTTGCTGATTCATTTCATTGTATTTTGTAATAAAATAAAGAAAATCAATATAAATACTCTATTCTTTAAAAAATACAATCAAATGAACAACATCAATCAAATCAATAAAATAAAATTTATATCGGTTTCACTGATTTCATTGATTTTATTGATTTCATTTATTTGATTCATTTTATCCGCTTCATTCGTTTTATTAATTTTATTGATTTTATTCATGTTCTTCATTTTATTGATAATTTATTGGGGGATAAAGGGCATTTTTTAGCACCCCCACCCTCCAAAAGCTTATCACAAAAAAGATTTTTGTTTGTCCACCCTATTCAAAAAATATTAATATTTATTAATATTTTTATAATATTTATGCATATTCACGGTAATGTATTGAAAAAAATTAGAAACAAAAAAAAAATTAACGAGAGTACGAGGACGCGAACGCATGACGGCAAAATCTGTAGCCTTGAACCTAGACTATTATCCCGCCGATCCTTACTCTTTAGTTTTATAATTCAAACCCATAGTTATTTTGCGCGGATTTCTTGTAACCCGTTTTCTCGTAAACCGCTTTCCATCTTAGTAAACTGTTTCAGCTTTTTTAATCTCAAATGAGGCCCTCTTCGCTCACAAAAGATGACCACAATCCGTGTCTCCCGTTGCAAGCTTCTTGATGTAATTAATTTATAGTTGGACCACTTGATGAACTTGGAATCTATAAATAAATTTTCAGAGGGCCTAATTTCGAAATTTCAGAAATCGAATTTGATGGTTTCGGAATTTATTGCTGGATAACTTGATAAATTTATATTTTATAATTTAAGAATGTTAAAATCATAATTTCAAAGTTATAATTTCCAACTGGGTAAATTTACAAATTTACATACAATCATAAATTGATTTATCTATAAAATTGGTGCATTTGCAGTTGCTGTCTTCAAAAACTTTTCAAATATTTGCGCCACGATCGATTTCGCGAGCGGCAATGTGTGGTGCGGACTTCAGAGCATTGAGGATTCCGATCGGAGCACGAATTTGACAGCCGGTCTGTTTGCCGAGTTTGCACTCATACACAGGACATCTCAATTTTGTGCCACATTTTTCTCCATTTCGCGACGTATTTCGCGAAATTTAGGTTCGCCATCATCTAATTTTGGGTCTTCGAATATTGGCTGACCCCCGGAAATACCTCTGTGATGTCAGAGTTGTGAGTAAAAAAATAAATTTGCGAACGGTTCTCGCCGTTCAAATGCTGTCTTCAGATTTCTCCCTTTCGAAAAATTAATAATTTCTGCGAAAATAGTTATTCCCTTAGCAAAAAGCTTCATTCCTATAAATTCCCTGCTAAAAATGACAGATAGGATCCGATATAAAGACGGATAGGATTCGGAAATTCTTCGCATCTATCCGGATTTTTATGCGGTATTTGTGCCTGGCTTTAAATCTGGTTCTATGCGGAACTTGGTTGGCTTATAAAATTTTTTCTATCTGGTTTTTTGTCCAGTTATATGCGAAATATTTTCGGTTTCCAGTAAGGCCCCATACGGTTTTCATCGGATTCTATCCGGATACTTATACGGTATTTGTGTCTGGTTTTAAATCTGGCTCTATGCGGAACTTGGTCAGATGAATAAATTTGCAAAAAAAAACTGTTTTATATACAATAACTGCACTTAATTTATTTTTGAAATTACGCAATTGCACGCACGGTCACTTACAAACATAATCGCACGCATAACGCTATGCAAAATCGCACCCGCGGGGGGACTCGAACCCTACCTAAACACCCTAAATCTAAACCGCACGCTCTAGCTCATTACGCTAATGTATCGCTTGGATTTTGTCGACAAAATCTCAGCCAAGTTTTTTCGCTGAAAAGGCAGGGCTAATGAAGGAATATTTTTTCGTTTTACACAATTTATATATAATATTTAAATTTAATTGATTTTAATTTTAATAGTTAAATGTTTAATTTAAATAATCATTTTATTTGTGATTTCCGTTCAAATTGTAAAGCTCCAAAATTTAAAGGATTTTTTACTTTCATAAGTAAAAAAAATTTTAATTTTAGTACAATTTTCTAGCAGAAAATAATCTAATGATTATAATTATACTAATCTTATTCAGTAAAAATTTGGAAGTAAAAACAAAAGCAGCTACTACAAATAATGTATTGGAACATTTTAGTTTAAAAAATTTATCCAGATAAAAAGTACTTGAACCTGAAATTAATATTCTAACTTTAAAGTTGAACTTGAACATCAAATCGAAGGCTAGCTGAAATTATAAGTCTTAGAAATGAAAAATTTTAATAATAAAGATTTTATAAAATTTTTATAAAAGCTAGTAATTATTTATACATTTTTATCAAATATAAGAATGCACATTATATAATATAATAAGTAGTATAATAGTATAATAAATTAGTATAATAAACTGCAAATATACACTGTGTTTTTTTATTTTGTTACTCCAGAGCTGAAAGTTTTTCTGAATTTAGGCGAAAAATGTATAATTAAAAAAAATTTCCAGTTCCGAGAAATAAAATGTGGAAGTTTACAATCTCAAAGTGACAGGAAGCTCAAATTGAAACAAGCTCGGTTTATGATGACGATAAACAGTGCAATTTTTAGTTTAGACAAAAAAAAAAATTCGCTCCCGAGATACTGAGCTGCTAAATTGGGAGAAAATGAGTTTTGTCTAGAAAAAGTTAACCAATTTCGAGTAAATCATTCAAGAATTTGGCGGTTCAAATTTCATGGGTTTTAAAAATCGTTTTTAGATAGCGACTAAAAATCTATTTTTCAATTTTTAAAAATAATAAAAACTTGCTCCCAAAATATGGGGAGGTTGAATAAGAATAAAAAAGTTTTCATAGCAAAAACATATTCTGTTCCGAGAAAATAAACGTTTAATATAGCGGTATCACACTGTACCTGTTGTGAAAGTTATAAAAGTGCCTTTTGGTAGAAAATGAAGATTTAACATTTTATGTTGGAATTTGATTACGGTATGTTGGTGCGAACAATGTTGCAAATAGCTTTGTTTAATAGTTTTTTCTTTGAAAAAAAGTATATTATTATTTCACAGTATTAAAAAACTTTTAGAAAGAGGTATATGGTCACAAACAAAGTTTTAAAAAGATAAGAGGCTAGGCATGTAAAAAAAAGAAGACAGCAGACATATGTACAGAGAGTCAGGTATCTGGTTACGAATTGCCAATCTTTTTATTACTACAATGAAAATGAGATTTCGAACAAATCGTTTAACAACATGTACTTCATTTTTTAATCATTTTTAATGCAAAAAGCTCATTTTTGCCAATAATGTCGGTTATCTAGCTTTCTACTGCAACCCTTTATTTAAAAAACGTATAAACTATATCATAAAAAAAAAATATTGTCATATTTGAATTTTGTGTTCTGTTTTTCATGAGCCCCCAATGTTTTTTTTTTAAATCTCTATAAAAATATAAAAAAGTTGTAGTCGAGAATGGCACGAACTCGCGAACTGATGGCGGTAATGCAGCGCTACTTCGCTTGCCCTAATATTGGTGGTAGCTTTCTGGTACTGAGTTGCAGAAGGCTCTTAGACTCAACGTTATTGGCTAATAACAGCGTCTCTGAGCGCGTCGTATATTTGACATTGCACGACGCATCTTATTTGGACTCTAATCTAATCTTAACTATACATAGTAATATATTTTGGATAGGTTCCGACATATTTCCAGATAGGGCCACATAAGATTCCGTCGGGCAAATAATTCCATTTTCTGTTTCCGACATCCGCTTGAAAGCCGGATAGAGCCTGATAGGAAACCGTTTTCGGACGCAAGAAAAACGGTCCCCTAACGTAAGTTCCGATAGAGTTCCGGATAGGGCCGAATAAGATTCCATCAAGCAAACAATTCGATTTTGTTTCCGATGTCCGCTTGGAAGCCGGATAGAGCCAGATAGGCCATCGTCTTCGGACTTGAACGAAAAAAGTCCTCTAATGTAAGTTCCGACATAGTTTCTGATAGGGCCGCATAAGATTCCGTCGGGCAAATAATTTAATTTTCTATTTCCGATGTTCGCTTTAAAGCCGGATAGATCCAGATAGGCAATCGTCTTCGGACTTGAAAGGGAACAGTCCTCTAATGTAAGTTCCGAGATAGTTCCAGATAGGACCGTATAAGATTCCGTCGGGCAAATAATTCAGTTTTCTGTTTCCGAAGTTCGGTTCAAAGCCGGACAGATCCAGATAGAAAACCGTTTTTAGACTTAAACGAAAACGGTTTTCTAATGTAAGTTCCGACATAGTTCCAGATAGGGCCACATAAGATTCCGTCGGGAATATAATTTAGTTTTTTGTTTCCGATGTTCGCTTCAAAGCCAGACAGATCCAGATAGAAAACGGTTATTGGACTTAGATGAAAAGAGTCTTCCAACTTAAGTTCCGACAAAGCTCCAGATAGGGCCAGATAAAATTCTATTTTCCAAATGTCATCCGGATTAAAATCCGGATAGAATCGCCAGTTTTCCATTTAAGATTTTACGAATCGAAAGAGATCCAGATAGAGACGGAATAAAATCCGACGTGGCATATCCGCACCTTTATCCGGTTTTGTATCTGACTCTATCGACCAAATTCCGGACAGAGCCGGATAAGACACGGACACGTGAATAATTTAATTTTCTTGCTCGGGTGTTCGCTTAAGAGCCAGATAGCGTCGGATAGAACAGCGTTTTCGATCTTTATGTGAACCATCACCCAACTTACTTTCCGACCGAATTCCGGACAGAGCCGGATAAGACTTCACCACGTAAATCATTTATTTTTCTTGTTCGGATGTCCGCTTAAGAGCCGGATAGCGGCAGATAGAACAGCGTTTTCGGTCTGATGCAAACCATCACCCAATTTGTTTACCGACCAAATTCTGGATAGAGCCGGATAAGACTCCGCAGCGGAAATAATTTAATTTTCTTATTCGGATGTCCGCCTAAGAGTCGAATAGCGTCGGATAGAACGGCGTTTTCGGTCTTCGATGCATCCGTCACCCGACTTAATTTTCGACCAAATGCCGGATAGGGCCGCATAAAATGCCATTTTCGACTTAGTTAAATATAATTTCGTTTCGTGATGCCGGATATAATCCGGATAAAGCCGCTATGCTTTGGCGCACGATATTACGAATCGTGTAAGGACCAGATAGGGGCGCACTAGATTCCGAAATGCGCTATCCGGAGCCTTATCCGGTTGTGTATCCGTCCCTATCGGATCCTATCTGTCATTTTTAGCAGGGTTTCGTTGATTCGAGGATCTCGCAAAACCCCGGATATTTGACAAGTTTTCTTTCTTTCGCTCTCAAATACTTGGAAAAAATTATATATGGAGTCAGTGCCGTGCCTATAAAAAAAAATTTCCAAGTTGAAGTTAACTAACACCCTTAAAGCGGTTAGGGCCCGAGCACAATGGAGACCTGAAACCGAAACTTGAACCCGAAGATAACTCTTTCTTTTTCTACCGTAGCTACGGTAAAAAAGGACAGAGATATCTTCAAGTTCAGGTTTCGAGTTCGGGTCTCCATTGTGCTCGGGCCCTTATATTTTTGTTCGAGAATGGGTGCCACAAATTAGAAAAAAAATATTAGGGTTAATCTCAAAGTATTATGGTACTTTCAAGATTTACGAGAAAATAACTAAATAGTGTGATATTTCCACCTATATTTACGCCTATGAGCACAGTCGAACTCGAAGGCTTAACGAAATGTACCGGAGTATCAAGTTTTCGAATTTTCGGAACAAAAATCGCGAAAGCTCCATAAAATTACAACGCAAAAGGAAAGTAAGTTCGTCGGATCTATTACGACTAAAAGGTATGTATATTATTATTTTCCATAGGTAAGTAATTATTAATTGATGTATAATAAAAGTTTAAGTTATTTCGGAAAGCACATTTTAATTGCTTAAATAATGTTTATTTCGTTAAAAATTTTGTTCCCTCTGATGAGTCGCAAAATGATTATATTTTTCATATATTGTGAGTATTTGATTCAATGTTATAAAGAGTGAACATATTTCTTAAAATAATATTTAATTTATAAAACTTTTATTATGATATTTTTTGCTAGAAAAATGAAAGTTGCACACTTTTTAAACTCTTAAACTGTTTGAAAAATTTCCTGTTAGATTAATTGTACAAAGTCCTGTGAGTTTTGGAAATTAAAATTTCTAGGTTCTTTAAATTTTTAAAACTTCTCTGATATTTTCGATTAAAGAATAGTTTGTCTTATGAATGAAAGTTGCTTAGTTTTTTAATCTATGCAATTTTTTTTGTAAATTTTGAGATAGATAAATATTATACAACTTTGGCTAGACAACTAAAGGGGTAGGATTTAAGGATCTTAAAAATGCATCATCATGATATAGAGTGTTCCTACGTAAGTGCCTTTGGAAGCAAACTTGCTACATTCTCGAAACTTAAAAATCGCGTATTGTAATAAACCCTTAAGCTATTAGAAAAAAGTTTTAATTAAATTTTATAATTCTAAATAATCCCACCACTCTCTAATATCTTACACATTTCTCATTTCGTTTTCCGTAAAAAAAATTAATTTGTTAAAATAATACGAATGATTAAATATGTTGGGCTTGAAAAGCACCTCAAATGGTGAAATTATATCTGGATTATATCCTACGCGGAGCAAATTTTGGTTGTAAAATTTCAGATCATAATATTTATTTTTACGATGAGACAATAGCAGGCCAGGATATAGCATCACTATTTCAAGAATTACTATTGTGAATATTAAACTGTGAAGCTACTAAGTATATTGACATATAATAATAAATAATTAAACAATTGTACTTATACAAAAAAATGTTTCTATAATCCCTAGAACACATTTTGAATTTTACAAAACATAATTTTGTTTAACCTTTTTTTAAATTATACAATAGACCGAATCCATTTCAAATCAGGCAGGTTCTACACTCGATGTTGCAGAATCTCTCGGAGACAAAATATGTTGTTTTTTAGAAGAAATTAGGCGATACGTATTTTTGCGATTTGTGAAAAAA
>CAKNXH010061253.1:19984-33069 GCA_932178445.1 Andricus quercusramuli
AAAAAAATTCGAAATTTTGAAAGTGGGGGGCTAAGTTCACACGCATTTGTATTCATCCTTCTAAAAACCGACTCATTTGAAGCACCTTAAAACTCGAAAGCCTTATATCTAATCTAAAACTCTAAGCTGAAGTATAAACTCAACCCCAAAAGTCGGAATTGGTAATTAAAGAGGAATGTAATTAAATCCGCGATAAAATCGAGAAATCAACCCCCTCGCGGAGACTTGACGAATAAGTGGGCCTCTTAATTAATTTACGAGCTTCTTTATTAGCTCTGGCACTACAAGAATTTTATAATCAAGTTACGTACATTCTGATAAAAATCTCAGAGTCTGAAATTCGTGCAACTTTTTAGGGAATTCGTTATTTCTAACAGGAATACTATTTCAAGAAACGGGTTTAAAACCAGAATCTTGTTTTAAAATTGTACGTGAGTTTCAAAATTCAACTTGAATACAAAACGGATCTATATTCGTAACTGGAATTTTATAGGACGAGTGAAAATTGTCCAGTGCATAAATGAATCCAAAAGAGGACTTTCATTGCATCAGACGATCTAGATTAAATATTTATTAAATAATAGAAGAGTATTAGTAATGAAAAAGATTAAAGAATACATATTTAGGCTTCTTTTCAATTTAATTACAGTTAGTCTCAACAGACTATTAGATAAGTCCGAAAAGTAAACATTCGAGCAAAGTGGACTGTGTATGATGCAGTAATGTACATCGTATATACTTTGCAAGTCTCGCTATCAGCATGTCCGTCACGTATAAAGCTTATTAGTGAATGAGCTACGTGCCGACACCTTATTTTTTTCTACTATCATTCTTCTTTTATATAACGGTAAAATTAAAACTAATTATGAAACAAAGGGGAGATAATAATAAAAATTATGATTCCTTGTGGCTAGGCATAGTCTCAGAGTATTACGAAACTCGTAGAATTGCGTTAATGACGTAAAAATAACATAATATACAAGAATTTCCGAGGGAAACTTACACTACAATCCTCATTGAATAATGTATCCATCCACTTGGATTTAAAAACTATTCTAGTTTAAACTCATTTGAATTTCCCGCGCAAGAGTGACGTCAAAATTCAAAACAACGTTACCCATTCACAATTTACGCGGGAAACTATCCGTGATTCAAAAATCAATACATTTCTGTCCCCAAATTATAATAAATTCTTCTTCAAACCAACTTTCATTTCAAACGTTTCTTTGAGAAACCGACAGTTTCTTTTTAGATCTAAGCGAGTCGTTTATGTCCCAACCCAGGAACTTTTGACTAGACTAGGGCGGTAATTTATGTCATAAGTTTTCAATAGAATAGAGTACCTTTTCACGGACCATTTATTTTGAAGTATCGTAGAATTAATATTTTACATGGGATTCACTTCTAGTGATCTTGTTGGTTTATGTCAAATCTGTGAAATATTAATTCAATAAATAATTCAAAATCTAGGTCCGTGAGAAGGCACCCTAAGTAGGGACTACTGAATGTATGGACTTTAATACCCCGCACAAAAGTGACGTCATAGTTGAAAACAATACTGCCAACCGCCGGACACCGTTTAAAAATTCGCGCGGGAAATTTAAATCTCTATTTGCATTTTCTAACAGAACCATCCTCCTGATTTCAAATACAAACACACTTATACCCAAAAATCATCATAAATCCTCACTCAAACTTATCTCCACCTCCGAGGGTTCCATTTTTTTTTTCAATTTGTCATAGATCTGAAAGTATCTCTCTGAGGAAAATTGGTGATTTCACGTTTAAAAGGCCTAGACTCAAGAATTCCTTTGGCGAACCGGCAGTTTTCCTTTGGGCATAATCGAGTCGTTTAATCCCCAGGTGAGGAATCTTGACTTTCGACTAGTCTAGGGCGGTAATTTGCGTCAATGGGAGGAAAATCTTGAGGATTTCAAGCCGAGGTTGTTCCAACGGAACGAATGGGAGATTCTAGTGGATTCTAGAGAGAAGAGCAGGAAAGAAGCAGTAGTTCGTCGTAGGGTGTGAGGAGGTTGGTGGTTCATGCGGAGGAAACATAAGGAAGGGAGGGGGAGGAGGTAGTTGGAAAAGTAGTGGAGGGGGGGAAGGAATGGAATGAGAAGGAAAGGGGAGCCGTTTGGTTGGGTCTTTCTTCCTGGAAACCAACAATAATAGCGGTCCACGAGAAGAGAGAAGAGTGCCGCCTTCGACCGCCAACCGTGGCCAACTGCCTTGCTACTTCTCCTTCTAGGAATATACCTAGATCGCATGTTTTACAATCTGAGTCTCGTGAATCGGGAATATAGGAATGCACTCACGTTGGGACGATTGTCTATAGTTCTATAGAGTATAGTGGTCTATATAGTCTATATTACTATATTGTGTGGGGAGCCACAACTGCGCGGTTATCGAGAGGATAACGAACGGTACTCGAGATGAAGAGAGAGAGAGAGAGGGAGAGGATGCAATGCACCCTGGTGGCTGCTGGTCATCCCGAGTGCGATTGAGACTACCGAGATTTTTATGCCTCGCCCTAAATTTAGATTTAAAGCACAGTCCACGATGAAACGCGGGTTACTGCTTTTATGAGCACCGCCTGTTTGCTTTTTTTTTTTTCTTCCGCTTCTTCATCCTACTCACAACGTCTTCATGCAACTTTACTGTATTTCCAAAGACAAGACACGAGAACGGCCTCAGATGTAATAAAAAGAAGGAACTGGAATTGTAAAAATTGATTCAGAAAGCGATTTCATGAAAAAAAGGGGCAGATGAACGTCATATTGAAAGGTTCTAGCTCGTTGAGGGCGCTGGTGTTTCCGATAAAACTTATATGGGATTTTGAAGCTTCGAGAGTTCTCCGACCGAAATAGGAGCTTTCAATTTGCAGTCTCCAAATTCACATTACAATTTTCATTGCATAATGTATCCATTCTATTGGATATAAAACAAATTCTTGTTTAAACTAATTTGAATTTCCCGCGCAGGAGTGACGTCAAAATTCCAAAACAACGTTGCCCATTCACAATTTACGCGGGAAACTATCCGTGATTTAAAAATCATTTCTGTCCCCAAATTATAATAAATTCTTCCTCAAACCAACTTTCATTTCAAATGTTTCTTTGACAAACCGACAGTTTCTTTGATTGGTAGAGAACCTAGATGCGAAACCTAAGTGAAATATCAATTCAATGAAAAATTCAAATTCGGCTTTCGTTAAAAGGTAATCTAACTTTTTATTTGGTTAATTTTACGAGAGAAGAAGAGGCGAGGAGTTTGATAATTAAATAATGCTTGATGAAGTAAAGGCAATTTTTTTAATTAAACAAATTTAGGAATATTAAAGTTAATTAAGGCGGTTAGGTCTTTTACGAGAGGCCCGGATATGGTAGGTTGCTCAGTAATTATCATTGCCACATTATAGGCGAAGCCACTGCCTGGTAGGTATCCTTATTTGTATACAAACCAGAGCCGGACGAAGGCCTTACGTCGCCTGCAGTTTTTTTATTTCTTTTTCACTTAACATTCTCCTCTCTTCTTCACCCCAGTCTCCCCACCAGCTTCAGTTTGTTCCATTGATGGGAAGGAAGATGCTTCATTGATTTAAATTAAAGCAATTTCGAATCAAGTTCAAGGAGCTATCCCTTTATTTACTTTTTTTTTCATTCCCCTAAAATCAAAGACTCTTTTCTACATTCATCGGAATCCAGACCTCCAATTTTGTTTAGAAATAAAAATGTGAAAAATAAAAATGTAAAATTGATCAATCGTGGCGATTTTGAATTCAAAATTGAAAAGTGCGAATGAAGAAAAATGTATCAAAGAGGAAATGATAAATAATTCAGATACTGATATTTTTCTTCTATTTTACATAACAATGCATCTAGAGTTATTGACTTGCAAATCTTTTGAATAAGGAAGCATTCTACCCTAGCAATATAAATTTGCAATATTTATAAATAATTATGCGGAGCTTCTTGAAAAGCTAGCAAGGAATTCGAAGACTGAATGTAAAATAAAACCGGAAAGAAATCGTGATTCATGTTCAATTTCTCGGTAAATGTGTGTAATTAGCGACCGAGTCCAGTGGCCTCGATTTTTCATTTCTGACAAGGAATTGGATCAGAGCTTGTTGGACTATAAGAAGAAATTCTCCTGGCGTGAAGCTTTTTCTGAAAAAAATTCTGAAACTGGTTTAAACTGATTTGAATTTCCCGCGCAGGAGTGACGTCAAATTGCGAAACAATGTGGCCAATTAACAATTTGCGCGGGAATCTATCCTTGATTTGAAAATCAATACATTTCTGTCCCCAAACTATAATAAATTCTTCCTCAAATTAACTTCCAACTTAACTGTTTCTTGTACAAACACACCCCGCGCCAAAGTAAAATCAAAGTTGAAAACAATGCTGCTAACGGCAGGTCTCCATTTCAGAATTCGCGCGCGAAATTCGAATCATTATTTTATTATTCTAACATATCTACCTTCCTTTAATCAAATAAAAAAACATTTCTCTCCAAAAATTATCGTAAATCCTTATTCTGACCGATAATTATATTTTTCTTCTATTTTACGTAACATTTTTCTATCCTAGCAATTATAAATAATTATGATGAGCTTCTTGCAAAGCTAGGAAGGGAATTCGAACCCTGAAGTTAAAAGAAAAAGGTAAAAAAAAATCGTGAATCATGTTCATTTTCTCGGTAAAATTCGTGTAATTAGCGGCGGAGAGTGTAGGGACCCCGATTTTTCATTTCTGACAAGGAATTGGATCCGAGCTTGTTGGATTGTAAGAAGAAATTCTCCTGGCGTGAAGCTTTTTCTCGGTCCCTTTTTCATGTTTCGGCTTCCCTTTGGCGTTTGCCGCGTTTCTATGGCGTCGGAAAACTTAGAAGGCCCCCCTGGTGTACAATGGTGGGCCCTGATGCCCTGATCGAACATAGAACCATCTTGAGCCGAAACTTAGGGCGGAGGGAAGTTTGGCTCGTTAGTAGGGACGGGGGCGACTTTGGAAGATTCGGCGGGACCACCTCCGGGGTTTATGAAGAACCGAGACGAAATGCACCGTCAAGGGATAAAAGGAAGACGACACGGCAGGTCTGTTTGTCGGACTATTTTGAAAAACGAACTGGAATGCCGAAAATTTGTTCAGTCGGGTTAACGCTCAACCCAGGTCTCAAATAGACTTTTTTCAGAGACTTAAAGACTATTATTATGTACAAAACCTATTGTCAAATCTCCGCTAAATACTACTCTTAGTTTCGAGAACCTCTTTTTAGAATCGTTTATTTCAATACATTTTTTTAACTCTCAATGCAATATAGTGGTGAGATCTGAAGTCGATGATTATCAGAAAATTAATTCATATATTCTGCTTCAGTATTGTGGAATGCTGCGCTGCGATAACATTGTCACCTATTCTTTTGACCTGAATAGTACCTATCTCGAGCAATAAAGATATACACAAATGTCAGGGTGAAGAGAATTACATAATTTAGTTCAACTTGCAAATACGAGAATTCCCGACACTTAGAAAATATAATCTTGCAAAAAAGGGAAACTATGCGCCAGAGATAATTACAATGAACACAACGGTTCAGTAGTTAAATTTAAGGTAAAAAAGGTTTTTTCTGAAAAGGGGGATTTCACTTATTATTAAAAACCATTCTTCCCGTCATTTTTGTGTGTTAACATTTTTTAGCTATCTTTGACAAATCTGTTTAGCACTTTCTAATAATAAAAATAGATCTGAAAAAAAATCCTTATTTTCATCAATTTTTTTTCTAGTGTATATTTTTCTGAGTAAGCTAGACAAAAATAAGTTGAAGACACAAAAATGTGTCACTCCTTTTATTACATATTAAGATCGTTTCTTTAGAAACTTCATACTTTTTGGTGGAAGAGTCTACTATTATATTTTTCTTTGAAAATTCCTCTTTTTTGGTTAACAATTTTATTAATTCGTTGAAAATTTGTTAATTTTGTTGAAAATGTACCTTTTCGGTAGAAAATTATTCTTTTTGGCTTGAAAATTCAGTAATCTGGTTGACATTTCTTTTTCTTGGCTGGAAATTCGTATTTTTTCGATGAAAATTAAACTATATGGTTGAAAGTTAAAGTACTATATGTTACAAACTAATTTTTTTGGTTGAAGATTCATAATTAAAGTCGAAAATTGATCTCTTTGGTTGAAAATGTACCTATTTTGTTTAAAATACAACTATCTGGTTAAAAATGAACTTTTTGGGTGAAAATTTTCATTTTCAGGTTGAAAATTTAACTGTTTTGTAGAAAATTTATCTTCTTGACTAGACAATTCAGCAATTTGGTTTATTTTTTTCTTTCTTGGCTAAAAAATCAACTATTTTGTGAAAGTTCACCTTTTTTGAACGAATTCAACTAATTTGTATTTAGAATACAAATATTTTTTAGTTCAAACGTGAAATTTTTCATTTTTAATTCAAAATTCTACTGTTTTTGTGGAAAATTCCTCTTTTTGGCTGTAAAATTCAGCAACTTGGTTGATTTTTTTTCTTGGCTGAAGAATGAAATATTTTTTATTTAAAATAAAGATATGTTTCAATTCAAGTATCAACTTAAAAATGTTGTATTGAGAATTAATCTTTTTCGCTTTAAAATTCAGCAATATGGTGATTCTTTTTCTTTCTTGGTTGAAAAATCAACTGTTTTTTGAAAATCAATTTTTTTGGTTAAAAAATCAACACATTGGTTCAAAGTTGAACTGCTTTGCTCAAAATTGACTTTTCCGCTGATGATTGATCATTGTAGTTAAAAATTCATGTGTTTCGAGATGTGTTTGGTTGAAGATTCGTCTTTTGTGGTAGAAAATTAAGCTTCTTGGTTGAAAATTCACCTTTTTGGTTGACAATCGAACTGCTTAGTCAAAAATTCATCAATTTTGTTGAAACTTCAATATTTTCACCAGAAATATTTGGTATTTTGAGCTCGATTTTGATCGTTTGAATTTGCATTTAATACTAGTAACAATATTAATTTTATTTAAAAGAATTTATTCCCCTATTTTCGTGAAAAATGTGAAATCCCCTGTCTTTTGATTTGCGACTAGAGAACTGATTTATTTTTCGGATTTAGTTTCTCGATTGGATCGATAGCTATTTCTTCGTGGTCGACCATGTTCTTCAAATCTACAAAATTAGAAAATAGTTTAGGACGTTCCGGAAATATTGGAAGTTGGGATCATCAAAAAGAATCTCTTCCAAAAAACGTCTTGTTTTCTAATGTCTTGAACCGAAACCACGCAAAAACAGGGGAAAAGGGGGAAACTTGGGATTGGGGGTAAAAAAGGTAACATACTGTGATCCCTGTAATTAGCTTTTCGCAGTTAATCGTCAATTCGCGGCAATTGTTCGAGTGAAGAGGATGAACTGAAAGTGGGTTGAGAATGTAATTGTTGTACCTCGAAATGAGGAATTAGCGTAGCGCGAAAAAGCCTGTCTCGTAAAACGTGAAGGGGCAAAGTGTTATTTTAGTAATTATGTATGGTGAACAGTAGGGGAGTAAAGAATTTATGATTGTGTAACGCATTAATGTGAAACGCTCGCTTACGACAGATAAACTGGTTAGGGGTTATTGCACGGCAGAGAATGAAATGTCGGTGTGGAACTCGAAACCCGTTCATGCAACATATGATGATGATCTGCGATATAGAAAAATGATAAGGAGGAACAGACATTCAGTCGCATATAGTACGTAAATGGGTTATTCGCGTGTCTGTACTCGGCTCGCCTTGCAATGCGTGCACGAGATCCCACAGAGGTCCCAGACAGACAGCAACAGCAAGAGCAAGAGCAAGTGATAAACAAATTCAAATACATACAGGAAAAGCGACGTTGAATGGTGCCGATCGCGTCTTAACAAACACAATAAATCTACATTTTATCGTTTCAAAGACTTTATTTGCCGTTGTTCCATTTTTGTGCGCTCTTCAACTCAACTTGAGTTTGGATGCTTAACTTATTCAAAGAGAGTTAATTTTCTATTCAAAAGTTATCACAGGGAATTTCAGTTCAAGTTGACAACATCAATGATTAATTAATTAATTATTATAATCTCTGGTAATTTCATCTTGTAGGTTTGTAACCACTCATATGACCAGAAACTCTAAATAATTTCTGTAATTTCCCCGGATTTTCCAAATCATTGCAATTTGATGATTCAAATCATCAACAGTCTACAATTTTCTAAACTAAACTTACATTTGCAATTTGGCACCTGATTCGAAATTGTTTCTAATATATTTCAATGGAATACAATTTTGAATCATTGAAAAATTTTAGAAACCTACAACTGAACACTTTCGAACTGTGTATGCCTGTCTGCGAATACGTCCAGGCTGCATCATTATTTTACTGGACAAAATTGCAAATGAACCAAATCCAATATTTAGAAATTAAAAATTAAATTAAAAATTGCAGGGTAATTCCATTTCCAAATATTTGCAAATTCTAAATTTTCAGAAATAAATCCTTGATTGTCAGTTTTAGGTTTGAAACATTGAGAATTTAATGTTTTAGAATTTAGATTAATGAAATTATTAATAGTAGCACAATTTCAAGTTTGAAGCGTTTAAAATAAAAAGCCGTGGTATTTGAAAAATTTTTGGTTCAAAAACCAGCAAAATGGCCTAAATTCACAATTGAGGCCATTTTCATGTTAATACGAAAATGTTCAGTTTCAAAGACCATATGGTGTTTGAAATGGAACATCTTCGAATGCTAAGAGTGTGAATACTTTCAGATCATGAAAATATTTGGAATTAACTATTAATAAATTATTTGAAATTAACTATTAATTAACTATTTCTTTAACATATTTAACTTATAAACCAGCCTCATTGATTGAACAAATTAATTCTTCAAATCCATGCCTTAAAAACGGACCAATGATTAATAAAACAACTGATTTTTCGGCAAAAAGATGTCTTTTTAACAAAATACTTGAATTTTCAACAAAATAATTAAATTTTTAACAAGAGAATTAAAGTTTTAACAAAATAGTTAAATTTTCAACAAAATAGTTGAATTTTCAACTAAATACTTGAATTTTCTACCAACATTGATTTAAGAAATTAATTCTTCAAATCCATGTCTTGAAAAAACGGTCCAATGTTCAATAAAACAATAGAATTTTCGTCCAAAAAAAGTCTTTTTAACAAAATACTTGAATTTTCAACAAAATAATTGAAGTTTCAACAAAATAGTTGAATTTTTAACCAAATACTTGAATTTTCTACCAACATTGATTTAAGAAATTAATTCTTCAAATCGATGCCTTAAAAATTAAACAGATATTAATATATATTAATTTATTATATATATATATAATTTGTAATTAATATATTATTAATTCGAATAGTATGAATCGAAATAAGCTATTACAATCTGCCAGGCTGTCAAATAAATTGAGTACAAAAAAATCTTTTCAATTTAATATTGTCTTGAAGTTATTCAAAAAACGAGAACGGTTTTATATATTAACTTTTGATTCAAAAAAGGTCTATTTCACTGATTACTTATGTTCTAATGATATCTGTAATTGTAAATTAACATTTTTTTAAATTTATTTTATTTGTTTCTTAATCGAAATTGACGATATCAGGGATCACAGCACAACAAGAGGGGAATAGGGTAATTTTTTCGCGAAAAAGGGGAAAAATTGGGGGAAGATTAAACATTTACATGTAGAACAGAAGAAATAATCTTTTTATAAGAAATGTTTGATTTTTTTTAAATTGGACATACTTAGGCCAAAAATATTTCATCTTAAAAAATACATCGTTAATAATTAAATCGTAGTATTTATAAGTTTAACTACATATTTCTTTCCAAGATTTTTCATTTCGTTGTTACTATAATAAGTATAATTATTAATACTAGGAATTTGAATTTGAAACTACTGTTTCTACTGCAATTAAACTAAATTGAAACTACAATTAAAATGAGCGCCTAAAATATTTTACATTTCAAAAAAAATTTAATTTTCATAGAATCAACGGAAAATTTTGTAGCTTTAGTGGTTTATTTAAATCCTAAAAAGTTTAGTTTGAAATCAGTCAAATAAAGATTTGTATTTTTTATTGGTAAGAAAAATTTGAGGCTGCTTAACGCCTCATATTCAGCTTTAAAATTCAAGTGGCTCAATTTTTAACGAATGATTTTCAATTATTCAAGTTAGAACATTTAACTTTGCTGTTGATCAAATTGAAATATTAATTTTTTGATATTTTTCAACTGTTCCAATTTTATACGTTAAAAAATGTTAATTTTTTATACTTTCCAACACCCTGGATATTTTTGGGAATGTGCAAAAAAATATTTAGACACTTAGAAAAAACGTTCCTGGTGGGCTAGCCAGCACCCGATTAGGGCCCGAAAAGACTGACTAGTTAATGAGGAAAAAAATAAATTTCTTTTAACATTCATTTTGCATTTCTGGTACTTTTAAACACCCTGTTTTTTTTGTAAATATGCCAAAAATATGTTGACACTTAGAAAACTATTTATTCCTGTCGGGCTAGCCAGCACCCGATGAGGGCCCGAAAAGACTGACTAGAAGATCAGCAAAAACTGCATTTTTTTCATTTTTCGCTTATGGTACTTGTAAACACCCTATGTTTCGAAATGTGCAAAAAGATATTTCGGTAAAAAATGTGTTGGTCATGATGGGCCAGCCCACACCCGATTAGAGCCTGAAAGGACCGTCAAGATTAGACAGTCTAGACAATGAAATGATTAAAGATAAGAAAGGCGAAGAGGAAAAAAAGCGAGATTTGAAGGAAGAACTAAGAAGAGATGAAAAATTGGTAAATTTGGAAGAAAGCCTGAAACTCCCGAGGCATTGGCGGCAAGTACAAAGAGAGCGACAAAATAATTAAAGAGCAGGAGGTTAAAGCATTTGCGCTCGGGAAAGAAATGTTTTCTTAAGGAGTTAATCCTCTTCAAACGGTTAACGCCTTTTATGCTAACTGCCTGCCGCCTGTATCTAACCAACTCACAAGGGTCCAATAATGAAACCCCATTCGTGGGTTCTCTGCACCCTCTTTGTATCCCCTTCAATTAAAGGGGAGCGACAGAGGTGCTCCATTACCTTGGAAATCACCCCCTTCTGTTTGCATGCCGGGGGAAAATAAAGAGAGCGTAATGCACGCGGTTCTTTCGCAATCGTCGCATACCGGCGGAAACCTTTGATCGTCGTAAAACGTAAATTCTTACAACGTGACTCGAAAAATCTTCCCCGGACTATACCTATATCGAATATAGAGTCTACTGCAGTAAACTCTTTTTTATTTCGCCTCGTTATTCCTTTTCCTTCTTTTATTCTCTCCTAGCGTTATAAAAACGTCGCGAGATTTACAACCACGTAAATATCTTCTTTCTAGGTACCGGGAAAAAAGAAAGATTTCGTATCGAAGTTAGTGCTGGATTGCTGGAATGTTGAAGAGCAATAATGGTTCAATTTGAAGCGATAGGGGCGAGTGGGCCAACTTAAGAGTGACTTTCGTTGGACCACCCACTCAAACGACTTTGGTGGTCCAAACCTGGTAAGACGAGGGAGTATAGAATTACAACTTTAAGGAATTTCATACTTCACATTTTATTCCATTTTAACCAGTCATTTTAAAGTTATTTCCTTTCAAAGTTTATCATCGGCCCCCCGTTTAATCCAATTTTATGGGCAGTGCTTCAAAAGCATTTCAAGCTTCGATGAACGCCAAAGTAACGTTTCAAATTTGGCTCATTTTCAACTAGAGGCATTGATTCTTCAATTTAATCAACCCCTAATCCAACTTTATTCACCACAACAGGGTGGCCACTTTTATCATCGGAAAAAATTCCGCCCATTCAAATTGAAAAGTTCAAACTGTTAAAGCCGAGGATTTTATTCACTGGAAGATATCAAGACAAATGCAAATTAAATAAGGCAAAATTGATCTCTTTTGAATTATGAACTTTCCAAGTAAAAGCTTAAAATTTTTTTAAATTTAATCGTTGGAAAAAATTCCCGGCTTATGACATTTTTTTCTCGGTCATAGGAATAAAAAAAAAGTTTTTGGTAATTTTTCTTAATTCTCAAAACAGGGGAAATAGGGGAATAAATTCTCTATGAAATGTTTTGAATTTCTAAGATTTTAAATCGAAATATATTGCATTTTGAAAAAAGGCTAAATTTTCAACGAAAAATCAACTTTCAACCAAAAAATTAAGTTTGAACAAAATAGTTAAGTTTTCAAATTAAGCAGTTTAATAATCTAGAAAACAGTTGACTTCTTACTAAAAAATTGAATTTATAACCAAATAGTTGAATATTCAATTAAATGCGAATTTTAAAACAAAAAATATTCTACTTCAACTAAGGTAAATGTCCCAGTAATCGTGACAGTCCCAGTAATCGTGTAACTTGGTTATAGTTTGAATATATTGTTACAAAAATGTGTTAAAAGTAACATTTAATGATAAAACTCACTTATTTTTAGCATTTTATAATGGCAAATAAAAATTACGTTCATTCAGATGAAATAAAAAGCGAGAAAATTGGCATCACGATTACTGGGACTAAGGTCACGATTACTGGGACGTTTACCTTAAACACAGTTAGATTTTTAACCAAATAGTTGAATTTTCAACCCAAAAAGACGAATTTTTTTAGAAGAAAATTGAATTATCAACCTGAAAAGGTATATTAGAAAAAAATCATTTTCAACCGAAAAAGAAGAATTTTTAACCAAGTAGTAGAACTTCAAAAAGAGACGAATGTTCAAAAAAATAGTTGAATTTTTAGCCACATATTTCCAGTTTCCAGCCAAAAAGACGAATTTTTTAGGATAAAGTTGAATTTTCAAATAAAAATTTCATGTTCAGCCAAAATAGATAACTATTAATTCAGGAAAGATGAATTTTCAATCGAAAAGGAAGAATTTTCTATCCAAAAAGACGAATCTTCTGCAAAACACTTGAATTTTTGACCAAAAAAGATGACTTTTAACAACATAATTTAATTTTTAACCAAATAGTTCAATAAAGACGAATTTGTTTACTAAATGATCGAA
>CAKNXH010061253.1:33079-82749 GCA_932178445.1 Andricus quercusramuli
TCAAACTAAAAAGATTAATTTTTTAGAAGACAGTTGAATTATGAACTTGAAAAGGTGAAATTCCAATAAAAAATATAATTTTCAACCCCTAAATGAGAATTTTCAGGAATTGTTGCATTAAAACAATTTTAAACCAAAAAGTTGCATTTGCAATCAAATAGTTCAACTCTTAATCAAAAAACACGAATTTTTCACAAAATATTAAAAATAAAATAGTTGAATTTTCAAGGTAAAAAGACGAATTTTTTAGTAGACAGTTGAATTTTCAACAAAATATTTAAATTTGTAATAAAATAGTTGAATTTTTAATCAAAAATAATTAACTTTCAACCGAAAATAGATGAATTTTCTTATTGGGTTCTATTGATTCATTTCGCATTGAAGCGACAACCCAATAAAAACAAATTTCTTTCTATAAACGTTAAGGTTTTTTTATTGAAAATTAAACAAAATTCCAGGTCCATGTAAAAATTCCCGGTCATAAAAAATTATCAACACTTTTTAAAAATTGTTTATATATTTAATTTGAAATTAGCAAAAAAATCTTAAATTCAAATATTAAAACGATGCACTCTAAAATCTTTGAATTTCAAAAGAAATCAAATTAAGAAGTCTTCAAAATAAATATCATAAAATAAAAAAATCGTTATCAAAAAACGTCCCAATTAATTCACATCTATAACTGAAAATTGCAAATAAATTTATTTTAGAAAGCCAAAATTTATTTAACAAATAAATGTATTAAGTTGTAATATAAATGGATTCTTTCCAACTAAAAGGCTTTCATATTTGAAGTCCTTTAATTTTGGTTTCAAATCGTTTCATAATAAAAAAAATATGGATACCCTTCAAAATAAATTTTTTTTTTTCAGAATCAGCCACAAATATAAAAAGAAATCTTTGGCCCTCTTTTTCGAATTATCTCATCTTGATATTCAGATTCTTTCAAACTTTGTTCGAATAAATCTAAAACTAAGAAATGGCAAATGGCCTCGAAATTATATTTTCTAGCCAGAAAGGAAGTGCGATAAGATTCATTTGTCATTTCTAGCCTCTAGCGATCCGCCGAGTGTTTATTCAGGATGAAGTCCTGTCGTTCCCAGTTCCTTTTTTCCCTCCCTTTTCCTTTAATCTTTCCGACAACTAATCTCGCCAGCAAAAGGTTGATCATCGATGGACTTGGAGCGGAATTTTTTTTATTATTTTTTATTTTTATTAGAGATCCTGAGAAGTTTGCTACCTGGTAACGCACTTTTGGAATTAATTGAATGGGACGATTCTTAGATCCCATTCATGAAGTCGATGCTGGGTAAAGTTAGTACAACCGGTGGTCGCTGGAAGGGATAAGTAGAAGAGAAGTGGACTCAAAGCGCCAGGGAAAGTGCAGTGGTAAAGGTTTCAACTCGAAGAACGCATTCCGTTCAAAAATATTTAACTGCAAGAAGAAGAATCTCAAATCCATAATTCATCAAACAGGGTGGCCGAAAAACATTATTTTTGACATTTCCTCACTTTTCACTGATTTTCCACTGACGGATTTTTCATTTTCCCTGACCAATAATATTCAATGACCCATTTTACTCAGTAATATTTTTAAGACAGAATATTTTAGAAATGGAATGAAACAGCAAAATTTAAGAGGACAAATTTTTACTTCAAATTTATTTATTTCAACAAAATAAAGTATTACCTTCCTACCACAAAAAAAAATAAACTTTTAATCCAAAAGGACGTATTTCCAGTGAAACAGTTGAATTTTCGAACAAACAAGATGACTTTTCAACAAAACGGTTACATTTTTGAACAAATTGTTGAATTTTCAATCTGGAAAAATGAATTTTCACTCACATGGTCCAATTTTGAACCAAAAATAGACGAATGTTTAACAGAATAGTTGAATTTTCGAAAAAAATGGCTTTTTAACAAAATACTTGAATTTTCAACAAAATAATCTAATTTTTAACCAAATACTTGAATTTTCCACCACAAAGACGAATTTTAAACAAAAAATTAATTTTAAATCAAAAAGTTGCATTCACAACTTAATATTTGAACTTTAATGGAAAAAGACGAAATTTCATCAAGATATTTGAATTTACAACCAAATGGCCGAATTTTTTAGCTAAATGGTCGAATTTTTAGTTATATGGTCGGATTTTTGATCAAAAAAGAATATCCTAGAATCAAAAATAGTTCCTTTTAAGATAATATAGTTGAACTGTAAAGCAAAAGACGAATTTTCAACAAAACAGTTGAACTTTGAACCAAATATTTGAATTATCAACAACATGGTGGGATTTTTAATAAAAATAAACGAATTGTCAACAAAAACTTGAAATTTCGACCAAAACAGACGATTTTTAACAAAGTAATTGAATTTTTAACTAAATAGTTGAATTTTCTACCTAAAAAGACGAAATATCAACCAAATGGTCGAATCTTCAAATGAAAATGATTAAAATTTAACCACAAAAGAGTTATTTTAGAAGAAATTTGGATCATCAATAGCAAAAATATCAATTCTCAATCCAAAATGACGAATTTTCTTTCCAAATATACGAAAGTTGGACAAAAATTGAATTTTCGACCAAATAGATGATTTTTAACAACATATTTGAATCTTCAAGAAAGTATTTGAATTTTCAACAAAATCATTAAATTTTTAACAAAATAGTTTAATTTTCTACCACAAAGACGAATTTTCAATAAAATAGTTGAAACTTTAACCAAATAGTTGCATTTTCGACCAAATAGTAAAATTTGCCAGCCAAAAAGACGAATTTTTTTACAAGACAATTATATTATAACAAAAAAGTAATTTTCAACCAAGACAGATGAATTTTCAGCCCATAAGGACGAATTTTCTATCCAAAAAGACGAATTTTCAACAAAAACTTGAATTTTCAACCAAAACAGATGGCTTTTTAACAAAATAATTGAATTATTAACTAAATAGTTGAATTTTCTACATACAAACACATCAGTTGGATTATCAACAGCAAAAATATCAATTCCCAATCCAAAAGGACGAATTTTCTTTCTATCCAAATATAGTAAAGTTCAACAAAAAAATTGAATTTTCGACCAAAAAGATGATTTTTTACAAAAAAGTTGATTGAGATTTTAACCAAATAATTGCATTTTCGATCAAATAGTAAAATTTTCCAGCCAAAAAGGCGAATTTTTTAGAAGACAGTGGAATCTTCAACGAAAAAGATGAATTTTCAAGAAAAAAGTTAATTTTCAACCAAACAAACAGTTGGATTAGTAACCAAAAAAGGTAAAGTTACGTTTTGAGTTTAAAAATTTAATTTATTCCAACAAACACAAATTTACAACAAAATAGCTAACTTTCCATCCAAAAAGATGAACCTTCAATGAAAAAAAAATACAGCTTTAACAAAGTAGTTGAACTTTCACCAAAGTAGTTGAAGTTTCACCAAAGTAGTTGAATTTTTAATTAAAAAAGATCAATTTTCAACAAAAAAGTTCAACTTTCAACCAAAGAGATGAATTTCCAACTAAAATTGATCTTCAATAAAAAAAAAATATTTTTAATGAAGTTCAACCAAGTACTTCATATTTCAACCAAAAAGGATCTTAATTTTTCCAAAAAAAAACAGATGAATTAAAAAAAAAATTGTCAACAAAATAGTTGAATCCTCAAAGAATTATTTTCAACCAAACAATTGCAGTTTTTCCCAAAAAAGATGAAAATTCTACTAAAACGGATTAATTCTTAAACCAAAAAGGCGAAATTTCCCCAAAAATGGTTGAATTTTCAACCAAGATTTAACAACATAACATGATTTTTCAAGAAAAAGTTAATTTTTCATCAAAACAGTTGAATTTTCAAGCAAAAAGAATGACTTCTTAACAAAATTGTTGAACTTCGAACAAAATCATAAAGTCTCCGACTTTTGCAAGATTTTGTTCAAAATCCGAGACTTTCCCGGACGAATAAAATACCCAGACTTTCCCCTCATTTCCCTGACCTACGGCCACCCAGAAACCCCAAATTTGAATTCCTTAGAATCATTATTCCGATTTAATGTCAGATTTAAAATTCCTATGAAACTTTATCTATTTTTTCCTTTGGCTTTTATTGGCTCTAAAGTCTAAAGATAAAAGAATTATAATCATCTATTTCTTAATACTGCAGAAGAATTTTGATTTACGACACCGAAATAAATCTATCGGAATTAGTCAAAGAGTCAAAGTTACACCGTAAAATTCTCGAGATTCTAATCTCCTTGATATGTTTGCGCTCTTAGCAGCTACTGAAGTCGGAAAAATAATGTTCTTAAGCCCTAAGAGACATAATTCCATCTACTTTAAAGCGACTTTGTCCTGCCTCAATATTTCAAGGAATGATTTTTTTTTAAATTAACCACGGTATCTGCTTTTCCAAAATCGAGTCCATTAATCCAAATAAAAAAGATAAAAGGTAACCGACAAACAAAAATGGTATCCATTAAAACGATTCCAGTTTTGGATCGGCGAAGAGAGAAACCGGCTTGGCGATTTTACAATTAATTTATTATCATTAAGAGACCGCTTCTGTGTTAAAAGTTCATATTTTTATTTTTATAAGTTATTTACAAATTACGGTAATTACTGTCGATGACAATTTCAAATCGGAAGCGATTACAATTCAAGAAAAACAATTTTAATTGGAAAAAAATAAATCGCTCAGAACAGACCAATTTAAATTATAGTTTCTGAAATTGGAAATTCGTCACAGAAATTCTGTTTAAACAATTTTGTAATATTATAAAACTTTTCAAATTTTCGAAATGAAAAGTTTGGAATTGATCAACTTTGAATTTAGAATCTCTACAATTAAAAATGTTTAAGACTAAAGATATCGAAATTATTAAACAAAATGATTGGTGCATAATTATACAAACGAAATTTTAAATTTTCAAATTGGAACTTTCAATAATTAGACAAATTTCAAATTAACAATTTTAAAAAGTAATTAAATGGTCATTTTTAAATTAATACATCAATATCGGGGCAATTGCAACTAGAAAATGTTGATAATCTGAATTAGAAATTATAGATTCCAAAATTAGAAATTTTATAAAAACATGTAATTTGAAAAATTTGTAGTATGAAACTGATCAGATTTTCAAAATAAAAAGTTTGGAAAGGATCAATTTTGAATTTAGAGTCCTTACAATTAAATTTTTCAAGATTAAAGATATCGAAATTATAAAGCAAACTGCAATTTTAAAAAATATACTTTTCAAAATTCAACGATTTAAAATTGGAAATATTAAAAATTGTACAAACTATAAGTTAATAATTTGAAAAAGTAATAAAATTGATATTTTTCAATTAATGTTAAAATATTAATAATAATTAATGTCGGGACAATTCCAAATGGAAAATGTTGAATTTTTTTATTGAAATTACTTAGATTAGATGAATTAAAATTTTAGCATCCGAAATTGGAAATTCATGAACGAAATTCATTTTAAAGAATCTGCAATATCATCAAACTTATCAAATTTTTAAATTAAAAAGATTGGAATCGATCAATTTTAAATTTCGTATCCTTACAAATAAAACATTTTAGGAAATAAAATATCGAAATTATTAAACAAAATCAAATATGAAGCGATCAAAATTGAAGACGTTAAAATAGAAGTATTACAAATTTGAACATTATTGATAGACAATTAAACATTAAAGAATTGAAAAATTACAAATTTGACCGTATTTTTACAAAATTCAATAATATAAAATTGGAATTATTATGATTTAGATAAATTTCAAGTTAACAACTTGAAAAAGTGATAAAATGAACAGTTTTGTAATTAAGAAATATCAATATCGCGACAATTCTAAATGAAAAATTTGCAAACCTTGAAATTATTTTTACCAATTTAAATTTCAACTTCCGAAATTGAAAAATTCAAAGAAATTCTATTTAAATAATTTGCAATGTCTCGAAACTTATCAAATTTTCAAATTGAAAAGTTGGCAATCAATCAATTTTGAATTTAAAATTCGGAATCAAATTTGAATCAACCAAACCTGAAAAAGTTAAAATAGAAGAATTGAAGTTTTTTAAAGATTTAAAAAAAATTTCGACATTATTTGTGCATAATTAAACAACTAGGATTAAACAAATTTCAACTCAACATTGTACTTTTCAAAATTCAACAATTTAAAAGTTGAACTATTAAGAAGACAAATTTTAAGATAACAATTTTAAAAAGTTTTGCAAATTTGAAAGTACTGGACTTGGATTGATTTCAATTGAATTTTTTTTACAAATTCGAGATTCCACTTCAAACCGCTACCAATTTTCAATCGCCTAATCTTTGGTTTCAATAGGAATAGGTTTTCAGACCTAAATTTCTAATACGTCCAATTTGAAATGATACAATCCTGAACATTAAAATTTGGATTTCCCAGAGGTGTTTTCAATGTTCTGAACGTTTAATTAAAAATGAATTACAACTAATGGGGAAAACCCTAATCAGGCTTTCATCTAAATAACTTCGGCATGACGAGGCTATGATAAAAAAAGTGTATGAAACTTTGGACTTAAAAATGAATTTAAAGTTGACTGATGTCTTTTCTGCAACCTAAAGAAAAACAAGCAAGAGCTATCAAGACCTGATTAAGATTCGAAAGCGAAGTTAAACTCGGCGTCTAAAGGAGCAGAGGAGTACAATTTGGAAGGTATTTGCTCGGAAGATCAAAGGCAATCGTAGTAGTGGCCTAGTCACGTTCTCTTGATCTACTCGTTTATAATAGAGCCGATTTCTTCGCCTCTGGCAAGCCAGGCTAAGAACGAGAATCTAAGCTTGGCATAAGCCATACATACGTAGAAGCCCAGGAGCGATACTATCAGCGACCAGGGTCTTTGAAACCGGGTCTAAATCATTTCCGGAGAGGAGAAGAAATGAGCTGAAGAGCTATGGAATGGACGCGGACCTTTTAATCCTCCTGGCATTAACTATGCGGAAGAGCATCAAAAGATCTAGAATACATCAGTTGGAACTAGAATAACATGAGCTCGTAAAGCTGGGTTCAAGAATATCATCAGCAAAAACTAGAACTGAGATCAAACAAGGCTGAAGGAAGAATAAGAAGACGGGAAGGAGCATTACCAGAAAAGGACTTGTAGTTTGTGAACCACTTTGTCCGGCACCACCTCACAAGTCCGGTAGCCATCGGATCATTGAATCCTTTCCCTCGTTTGTTGTTTTCCCGATTGTTGCTCCCTGGATGTCTCACGCGTGCCGCTATCTTCAAAGCACAACTATTCACGTCTCCATCTCTCCTGGTCCTTTTGATCTTTGCAGATTTGACTACTCCTGCTGCCTGTTCAGCTTCTCCTGAGTTCTCTATCTCTCTTCTGGAATTCCACTTTTCGTCGTCACTTCACTCCAAACTTGGATCAACACCCCGGGACGATGCACCACTCACACCTTCTGTTGAAAACACTCACTGAGAGAGGGAGAGAGAAAGAGGGTTACAGGATGAGAATGAGTATCTGAAAATCCTCCCGGTATCCTTGGCACGTATCGAGCCCTCGATATTGGAATTCTAGTGTGCACGTGGGTCCTATTTCATCTAGCCTTCCTCTGGAGGATTTAAACTCGACTCCGGATTCAATTGTTTACTCGGAAACGCGGTCACGAGGAACTTCCGGAAGTTCTAGCTCCGGGAGGGAAGAGAGTGATCACTGATGACTGACTGATCGTTACGAGTTAGATCGAGGGTTTCTGATGGTTCACGAGGGTCTAGAGCACCACGACGCTACTACATCTACGGTCGTTGTTTGACTACGGAGATCGTCCTCGCGTGAACCACGTTCCCCGTAGTTCCTCCTCTATGTCGGCGCCCCCACCCTTCTCACTTCAGGAACGTAGGGAGGTCATTGGGAGCCACGGTGACCCAAAACAACTCCCCGACAGCCACTCGGAAGCACCATAAGTTTCCTTCTTTAGATCCTCTTTGGATCGAGTTGCAAGTAGTGACAGAATTTCACACGTAATGTTGATAAGAAGCCATTCATAAAGCCGACCAGAAAATTTGCTCGCATTGTTAATAATTGAAATGAAGCAGTACAGAACTAGATAATCAACAAAATGTAACATTTTCAAAAGAGCGAAAAAACATTAGGTACATCTCAGTTTGATTTAAAAAAAAGTTAATTTCAAAGTGACACTAAACAAAAATTAGGGCAGGCTTGACTGCGGATTGCGAAAAAAATTCAATTTCAATTTAAAAATTAAAAAATCATGCTTTCGAGATATCGAGTTCAAAATTGAGTAAATTGAACTAGAAGTATTAGAAATTTAAACATTTGAACGAAAAATTTCAAATAATTCATCCAAAATTAGTCAAAAAGAATTAAAAATTGGAACTAAATATATGAAGAATCAGACAAATTTCAAGTAACAATTTGAAAAAGTGAAAAAATATACATTTTTTCGAGGAAATGGATGCGGAAGTTGACAATTTCGAAGGGACACTAAACTAAAATTAAATCAGGCTTGACTGCGGATTGCAATAAAAAATTCAATTTTTAGTTTAGAAATAGAATAAAATAATGCTTCCGAAATATTAGGTTCAAAATTGAATATTATAAATGTACAAATGTTAACGAAAATTTCCAAATAATTGGCACATAATTAGACCACTAGATTCTAGAACTTAAAACTGGAAAGACTTATGTTATCAATTAGACAAATTTCAAATAAAAATTTGAAAAAGTGAAAAAATGTGACAATAAACTGAAATTATGCAAGACTTGACTGCGGATTGCGACAAAAATTCAATTTCTAGTTTAAAAATAAAATAAAATCATGCTTTCGCGATCGAGATATTAAATTCAAAATTTAATAAATTAAACTAGGAGTATTATAAATGTAAAAATCTTAACGAAAAATGTCCAAATAATTGGCACATAATTAGACAACTAAAACTTAAAACTGGAACGACATGTATTAAGAATTAAGACAAATTTCAAGTAACAATTGGAAAAAGTGAAAAATGTACAGTTTTCGTAGAAATGGATGCGGAAGTTGACAATTTCAATGTGACACTAAACTAAAATTACTAATCAGGCCAGGCTTGACTGCGGATTGTGACAAAAATTGAATTTACAGTTTAAAAATGAAATAAAATCATGCTTCCGAGATATCAAGTTCAAAATTGAATAAATTAAACTAGGAAAATAAAAATTTTAAAAATGTACATTTTTTAATTAAAACATCAATACTCACTTACACCAATTTAAATTGCTGCTTCCGAAATTGGAAATTCATCAAATTTTTTGAAAGAGCGAAAAAACATTCTGTAAATTCTAATGCACTATTGAAAGATAAAATATATGTCCACTCCCAGGTTTCACTGCGGATTGCGACAAAAAATTCAATTTCCAGTTTGAAAATAAAATAAAATCATGTTCCCGATATATTAGGTTTCTGAATATGGGAAATAAGATAAATTTTCAAAACAAAACCACTTAATTTTCATCAAAATAGTAAAAATTTTAACAGGAATAGTTAGATTTTCAGTTAAGAAAATTAATTTAAAAAAAAATAATAATAATTTTCAACTAGAATAGTTAAATTTCCAGTTTAAACGAATAATTTTCAACGAACAAAAAAACAAAATTTTAAAAATATTTAAATTTTCAACCAAAGAAATGAATTTTTTAACTCTTATGATATATCTTCAACAAACAAATGAATTTTTAAACCAACAGTTAAGTTTTCAACCAAAAAAATGAATTTGTTCACCAAAAAAGACAATTTTTCAACAAATTATACGAATTTTCAGTTAAAAAATTAAATTTTCAACAACAAAAAAACAAAGTTTCGACTAATAAGATTACTTTTATACCAGAAAGACAAATTTTTAACCAAGACATTTGAGTTTCTATCAACAAAGACGAATTTCCAAATTAAAAAAAAATTAATTTTTAATGAAAAAAATCAAATTTTCAATAAAACAGGTCAATTTTCAAACAAAGAAATTTTCAAACAAAAAGATAAAGATTAAACTAATGAAATTACTTTTCCACAAAAATAGATGAATTTTCCAAAAAATACATGAATTTTCAAACAAATAGTTATTTTTAAACCACGGAGATTAACTCCTATATTAAATTGTATTTCTACAAAAAAAAGACGAATTTTCAAAGAAATAGATAAATTTTCAAGCAATAAAATTAATGTTTTACAAAAAAAAATTAATTTTTATCAAAGTACATGAATTTTCAACTAAAAAATATCAATTTTCAACAAAAGAAAAACGAATTTTCAACAAAATAGTCAAATTTTCAATCAAATAGTTCGATTTTAATATGAAAAAAAAATAATTTTCCAGGATACAGTCGCATTTTGAACCAAAAATACGAATTTTCAATAAAAGATTTGAATTTTCAATCAAGAAAGTTTTTTTGGTCAATAAAAAAAAATTGAATTCAAAATGTTGAATTTTTATGTCAAAAAGACGTTTTACAACGTTTACAACAGTTGAATTTTCAACCAACGCAAGAATGACTTTTTAAACAAATTGTTGAATTTTCAACAAAATAATCAAATTAACTTCAACTTCAGACTTCAGTTTCTCGATAATTCCCTGCTTCTTTCAGGATTTCCTTGACATTCCCTGACTTTCCCTGGCTAGTTTTAAATTCCCTGACTTTTCAGAAAAAAAATATTCAGATACATTGTTAATGAGCTTTGAAATTCTAGATAAAATAAATAATTTCTGGATAAAGAGTATGAAGAGAACCTTATAGAGAAATTCTTAAAAGGTCGGAAATAAACAAATTAGAAACGCCAAAGGTTTATAAACGCAATTGAGAATAATATTTGTAATTGTGAAAGTTTTTCCAGCCACGAATTATTATTCCCTTTTTCCCCGTTTCGAAGCTCCCCCATGTGTTGAATAAGAATGAAACCCTATATAGTTTATCGATTCCACTATTCTATTGCATACGGCCCGACAGTGCTACTCTTTACATTTACACTGTTTATACCACATGAAATGTTCACCCCAAAGGAAATTATATATACACTGCATGGATAAATCGATAATTATTCATACTGCATATAATTTCGAGGGGTGAACATTCACAAGTTTGGATATAGTAGTTATCGTCAAACGGGGGTGAATCGCTACTATAATAATGTTTACAAAATCACCTAAGGCTTAATAACTATATTTTCAAACTGATCTTGGCCTCAATAGATCACGCATTGTCTCTAATTGATATAAATGAATACATTTATATTGATTTGTTAAAAACTGATAGGGTTAAACATGTCCACATGTCGCATCGATCAATGGTTGGACTACTCAAACTTTTATATGTATCACGTGGATAAGCAATTAAAATATAATGAAATTATTTGCTATTGAAACCCTACTGGAGAGAAATAACATCCTTTTCAATTATATTTTTTGATACCTTCTGTTTTAAGTTATTCATAAGTAATTTAAATCCAAAGATTTCGTGACGAATCGCTACTTCGGGCAGATCGCTACAATAACTTTTACAAATCATTAAAGGCTTAATAATTGTATTTTTAAACTGATCTTGAGCTCATCAGATCACGCAATGTGTTTACTTTGTAGCTCATACAAATAAATAAATGTATATTGATTTGTAAAAAAATGATATTGCTAAAAATGTCAACATCTCGCATCGATTAAAGGTTGGACTACTCAAACTTTTGTATGTATCACGTGAGTAAGTAATTAAAGAATAATTAAATTATTTGCTAATGAAACCGTACCGGAGAGGAATAACATCCCTTTCAATTAGGTTTCTTTTGATACCTCATTTTCCATTTATTCACAAATAACCGAAATCCGAAGATTCCGGGACGAATCGCTACTCCGGGCAGATCGCTACAATAACTTTTACAAATCATCAAATGCTTAATAATTGTATTTTAAAATTGATCTTGGATTTAGCAGATCATGCAATATCACTACTTTATAGCCCATACAAATAAATAAATGTAGATTGATTTGTAAAAAACTAATATTGCTAAAAATGTCAACATCTCGCATCGATTAAAGGTTGGCATACCCAAACTTTTATATGTATCTCGTGAATAAGGAATTCAAAAATAATAAAACTATTCGCTATCGAAACCCTACCGGAGAGGAATAGCATCCTTTTCAATTAGGTTTTTTTATACCTTCTTTTTTAAGTTATTCATAAATAACTTAAATCCAAAGATTCCGGGGCGAATTGCTACCCCGGGCAGATCGCTACAATGACTTTTACAAATCATCAAAGGCTTAATAATTGTATTTTCAAACTGATCTTGGGCTCATCAGATCATGTAATGTCTCTTATTTATAAAAATGGATAAATATACATTTATTTGTTAAAAACTAATAGTGCTAAACATGTCCACATCGCGCACCGATCAAAGGTTGGACTACTCAAACTTTTGTATGTATCACGTGAATAAGTAATTAAAAAATAATTAAATTATTTGCTATTGAAACCCTACTGGAGAGAAATAACATCCTTTTTAATTATATTTTTTGATACCTTCTTTTTTAAGTTATTAATAAGTAACTTAAATCCAAAGATTTCGGGACGAATTGCTACTACGGGTAGATCGCTACAATAACTTTTACAAATCATCAAAGGTTTAATAATTGTATTTTCAAACTGATCTTGGGCTCAGAAGATCACACAAAGTCTCTACTTTATAGCTCATACAAATAAATAAATGTGTATTGATTTGTAAAAAAAAACTAATACTGCTAAAAATGTCAACATCTCGCATCGATGAAAGGGTGGACTACTCAAACTTTTGTATGTATCACGTGAATAAGTAATTAAAAATTATGAAATTATTTGCTAATGAAATCGTAACGGAGAGGAATAACATCCTTTTTAATTATGTTTTTTTTTCATACCTCGTTTTGAATTTATTCACAAATAACCGGAAGCCAAAGATTCCGGGACGAATCGCTACTCCGGGCAGATCGCTACAATAACTTTTATAAATCATCAAAGGCTTAATAATTGTATTCTCAAACTGATCTTGAGCTGATCAGATCACGCAATGTGTTTACTTTATAGATCATACAAATAAATAAATGTATATTGATTTGTAAAAAAACGATATTGCTAAAAATGTCAACATCTCGCATCGATTAAAGGTTGGAATATCCAAACTTTTATATGTATCTCGTGAATGAGAAATTCAAAAATAATAAAACTATTCGCTATCGAAAGCCTACCGGAGGGGAATAACAGCCTTTTCAATTAGGTTTTTCTTATACCTTATTTTCAATTTATTCACAAATAAACGAAATCTACAGATTCCGGGGCGACTTGCTACTTCGGGCAGATCGCTACAATAAAATTTTACAAATCATCAAAGGCTTAATAATTGTATTTTAAAATTGATCTTGGATTGAGCAGATCACGCATTGTCTCTAATTTTTATAAATGAATAAATATATATTGATTTGTTAAAAACTGATAGGGTTAAACATGTCCACATGTCGCATCGGTCAAAAGTTGGTCTACTGAAACTTTTATATGTATCACGTGGATAAGCAATTAAAAAATAATGAAATTGTTTGCTATTGAAACCTTACTGGAGAGAAAAAACATCCTTTCCAATTATATTTTTTGATACCTTCTTTTTTAAGTTATTCATAAGTAACTTAAATCCAAAGATTTCGAGACGAATCGCTACTTCGGGCAGATCGCTACAATAATTTTTACAAATCATCAAAGGCTTAATAATTGTATTTTCAAACTGATCTTGAGCTCATCAGATCATGCAATGTGTTTACTTTATAGTTCATACAAATAAATAAATGTATATTGATTTGTAAAAAACTGATATTGATAAAAATGTCAACATATCGCACCGATTAAAGTTTGGAGTACTCAAACTTTTATATGTATCACGTGGATAAGCTGCATTAAAAAAAATGAAATTATTTGCTACTGAAACTCTACTGGAGAGGAATAACATTCTTTTCAATTATATTCGTTGATACCTTCTTTTTTAATTTATTCATAAGTAACTTAAATCCAAAGATTCCGGGACGAATCGCTACTCCGGGCAAATCGCTACAATAACTATTACAAATCATCAAAGGCTTAATAATTGTACTTTCAAACTGATCTTGGGCTCATCAGATCATGCAATTTCTTTACTTTATAGCTCATACAAATAAACAAATGTAGATGGATTTGTAAAAAACTGATAATGCTAAAAATGTCAATATCTCGCACCGATTAAAGGTTGGAATACCCAAACTTTTATATATATCCGCAAATAAAGAATTCAAAAATAATAAAACTATTTGCTATTGAAACCCTCCCGGTGAGGAATAAAATCCTTCCAAATCAGCTTTATTGCATGAAATCGCATTGCTAAGTTATTCACAAATAAGCTAAATCAAAACATTCCGGGGCGAATCGCTACAACTGAAATACATGATGAATAACTTTAAAAAACGTTTTAGGTTGATGAATAATGTTAAAAAATATACGTGCAGAGATTTCGTAATACTTATATAGTTATATAATCAATAATAACTGACAATGTAAAAATAAAATATAGGTTATGATTAATTCTAGTATCTTTCCTCATTTTTTTTTGCCTTATAATTCGATACAAAGATATCTTAGTAAGAGTTTATAGAGTTAATATTAATATTGAATAAAAAAGTTAAATTGTCTTTAATTCTGGATTTTTCTTTCTTTATTGAAGGATAAGTAATTTTCTAATGGTAGAACTTTCTATTTTTAATTTATAATGCTTTGATAAGTTATATTATATTATATTATAACATAATAATTTATTCCGAAAGTCCATCATGAACTTGAATAATAATCCAAACAAATTTTTATTCTATCTTCTTATACTAAAAATTCAGTGCATGTTTAACATATTATTATTTTGTATGAAATATATTTTCCAGATGAGTAAAAAATTTGGAAATCTTTTTGAAGATTTTTAGACGCACACGCCTTTGCGAAACCTTTTGAATCTTTGTAAAATCTTTGAAATCTTTGAAAAATCTTCTGAAATCTTTTGAAACCTTTTGAAATCTTTGGAATCTTTGTGAAATCTTTTGAAATCTTCTAAAATCTGTTGAAACCATTTGCAATCTTTTAAAATCTAATATACACGCCTTTGTGAAATATTTTTAATTCTTGAGAAATCTTTGAAACCTTTTTGCAACCTTTTGAAATCCTTGTGAAATGTTCGAAATCTTTGTGAAATCTTGTAAATTTGTTTAAAATCTTTAAATCCTTTAAATCTTTCTGAAGCTCAATAAACATCGACATTTTCAACTAATCATTTTTATAATTTGTAACTTGAATATCACACAAAAATGTATACTTCAACATTCTTTACCATATTTTAAATATGAAAATACTAAAAGCCTAAAATACTAAAAGTCATGAAATTACTCTTCAGATTTTAACCCTAGTAGAAATGTCCGTAGTATGCCGGAATTCACCACCGGCAGTGTACTGATTCAGTACTGACAGCCAATACTGACCTACGGAATCCTGCCAGTACTGGCGGAACGTTGGTCTGAAGACCGAATCAGTACCAGTTCGGTGGTAAAAAAAATTCTTATTTGTTAAAGAAATTCTTAAAAATGCTACTAGAATGTTTTCGAAGGAATAAAAATATCAAATCGAGGACAAGAATTTTTTTCACTCAAAAATGGAATTGTTTGAAGTCCCTACATAAAAAAGCATGTTAAGAGTTCTAGAAAATCAAACTCTAAAAATAAAAGTAAAAATAAATAAAATGTTCTATATATATATAATTTATGGTAAAATATTGTTAAGTTCCACTTTTTAAAGATCAAATCAACGCGTGTCAACATAAGAGAAAAACCAATGAGAACAGAGAATGAACTTCCAATCACACTCAATGTGATCTACGCAGGCTACGGGCGAATAAACATCTGTACGCAGATGTATGTCAGAAAGTGTTGAGTTTAGTGAAGATTTAGTGTTGATTTTAGTAATATAAGTTAAGTTTAGTCGTTTCATTTTATTTTAATAACAATTGCGAATGGAGAAAAACCAAAAGTGTAAGTTTCATATTAGTATCTAATCTTTGAGTTTAAGGTACAGCTTATAATGTTTAGGTTAAGAATTTTTTTATACTTGATAAAGAACTCTTGATTTTTTTCAAATAAATTTCAATTTTAATTATAATATATTGAATGGATTTCAAATTTCGCTCTCTAAACCGCCATCTTGCTTTTATAACCAATGTCAGTACAGAACCAGTCACCCATACTAAGTACCATATTGGACGTTGATCTCATTCTGCCAGAACAAAGAAATACAATTTTGTCGTTTTTCAATAATTCTCCACATTTTTTGAGGAGATACAGTATAGATCTCAATTTTAAAGAGAAGAAATTTTATGAATAATTTTTCTGATTGCAATCGGCACGAACATTTGCTTGATGAAAGGTAAGAGGAATTACATAAACTTTAAATATTGAAAATAGTACACGTGCTGTTTTACATGAAATTACAAATTATCTTATGAATGCTGCATTTATGTTATTCTATAATTGATTTTTTCATAATTAATTTGCTTATCCTTTTTAATTCAAGGATTTCAATTTTCTTTTACAGATGTGATTTTACAAATTTTTAAAAACTCAGCCTCGAAGAGCTCTATCGCATCAGCAACAAGTCGATGGTTGTCTGATGCAGTTGATAGAGATTATTCCCACGATATCCCTGGGATAATACAGAACCTAATCAGAATCAAAAATGGGATATCCCGCAATATTCTATTGCTATAAGGAGCTATTTATATGCCAGTAGTATGCCAATAGTGTGCCAGTACTGACAGGCAGTACTGAGTCAGTACTGGACAAGCTCCGAAAATCAGTACTGGACAGCGTTACAAGCCAGTACTGGCCCAGTACTGGGAGTCAGTACTGCCAGACCGGCAGTCAGTACTGGGTCAGTACTGCGCCGTTCGTACATTTCTACTAGGGAATAAAGTTAATATTTCACAAGCAAAGAATAAAAAAAATCAAATTCAAGATCATGAAAAATTCAAGGAGATTTCCCAGTTTTCATGGTTAAAACAAATTCAAGGAGATTTCCATGTTTTCAAGGTAGAACTTAACTTCTGAGCAATCTTTTTTGGCTTGAATTTGTAATGAAGGAAAAGTTCAAGAAAATAAATTATTTAAAATATTACGTGTTGCTTCTAATTGAAAATAATAAGGGTTCTTTAATAAAATTATCTTTAATTGAAAATACTTCCAATTCCAAGTCCTCCCCAAACATCACAACAGTCACGAATTCTCATTCCAACTGTTTTTCCCAGACTTTCCCCTAGTTCCATTATCCATCCCTTTTCCAAATATACTAAAATCACCCTAAATGTTTCGAAACGGCCCTAATGTTACGAAATCACTCTGAGTACTACTAAAGAGGGATTGCAGATCCCACCTAAAATCTAGATAAATAGTGAACAATAATGATAAACGTTTTATTAAAAAAAACTCGTTTTTCGTCAAAAATTATTCTAAGATTGAAACATTGACAAAAAATTTTATGTTAGAAATGTTTGAAATGAAAATGAAAAATCAAAAGCCTGAATATGTACAATTTATAAGATGCAAATATGTAAATTCAAATTTGAAACTTTCAAATGTAGACAATCTCTAACTGAAAAACGTTTGAAATTGCATAATTACGAATTAGCAGCAACAAAGATTAAACAAATTTCCAGGACAATTTTTTAATTGGCCTTACTATTAATATTTTAATTTAAATTATTATATATGGTCACCTTTTTCATTTAAAAAGGAAGGTGTTAATATTAATTCAAGATTGTTCAATTTATCCAAGCTTTAATCTTTTTCACGTTTTCAAAATAAAATTGTTTGTATAGAAAGGAAGTTAATTCGAAATTTTACAATTTCCAGCATTTTTTCATTCACTGTCTAATAAATTTTTAATTAAACAAAAAAAGTGCCTTTTTATAGCAAAATAAGACGAATTAAATTTCTCTGCAATTTTTCCAATTTTCTGAGTTAAAATTAATTTGTTTTAAATTAATTTTTGGCCAACTTTAGCATTAAATGATTCTTCTTATAAAATTTCATATTTTCAACATTAATTTTGGACTTCCTGTTATAAAGAAAATAGTTAAAGGTTCTAAAGAACCGAGATGTCTTTACGTAACCGCAACTATAACCTGAAGTAGTTTCAAGAAATCTCAAAATTCTCTAATTCAAGGCAACGAGGATTATAAACTCGTCCTTTTTCAAGATTAAAATCTCCAACAGTCCAAGCAGGTTTATAGTCATTAAAAGATTTGAATGCATAAAACCTACTACTTCAATATACCTCCAGACTCCCGTCTCTCGAGCTCAAAATCAAAACTATTCAATTTTGAAACAACAAATAAAAAATCGAATTACAAATAAGACCACTGCTTAAAAGAAAAAACATTACCTTCATCCTCAAAGTCATGATACCAACGATTTTGTTCCAATTTTGAAGAACGATTGCGATCATAATAAACGCTAATAAAATGTAACATAAAACGGGGTTATACAATCATCTAACATTTTTGATCAAACCACCTGAGTTTATATTTTTAACAACAATTTAGAAGATCGAAACCCTTCACTAAAGGTTTTAGTTATTTTTAATTCTTGTTTAACGTGTCGTCAAATCTCAAAAAGTGAATCACTATCTAAGAGTGTATTTAGTAAATAGTTGTGAAAAAATTTTATTTTCATGGATATTCTTTTAAAACACTCTAAAATCTTTCAAATTCTTTAAAATCTGTGAAAATACCTCGAAATGTTTAAAAATCTCTTCAAGTCTTCGAAATCCTTCAATGATAATATTTCTTTAAATTCGTTGATGTTTTTTAATCTCTTTAAAATTCTTCGGAATCCTTGAAAATTAAAGCTCCTGAAAATTCATTGGAAACTTTCAAAAATACCCTAAAATCATTCAAATACTTTGAAATCTCTTCAAATTTTTGAAATATACTGAAATTCCGTGTGAATCCTCAATTCTTTTAAATAAATTCTTTGAAATATCACAAGATCTGATGATATCCCATAAAATCCCTCGAAATACTTGAATTTCTATGAAATCCTTAGAGACCCTGGAAAATTCATTAAAACACTTTTTTGAGAGCGTTTAAAATTTTCTAAAATTACTGAAATCCTCGGAAATCTTATTAATCCGTTGAAATTCTTTGAAAATCCTGTGAAATATTTGGAAATCTTGTACATTTTCTGAAATTCCTTGTAATCTTTTCAAATATCCTAAAATCTTAAAAAAAATGTTTAATGTTTGGGAATACTTTGAAATATTTGAAAATCTCTTCAAATCCAGTGAAGTTAAATAAAATCTGATGACATTCCTCAAAATTCTTTGAAAATCTGTTGAAATAATTGGAAATCTTCTGAAACTCCTTGGAATATTTTCCAATATCCTACAATCTTTCAAACTTTTTTGAATCTTTGGGAATACTTTGAAATATTTGAAAATCTCTTCAAATCCAGTGAAGTTAAATGAAATTTGATGATATTCCTTGAAAATCCTTTGAAATAATTGGAAATCTTCTGAAATTCCTTGAAATATATTGAAATATCCTAAAATCTTCAAAATTTTTGGAAATACCTTGAAATATTTGAAAATCTCTTCAAATCCAGTGAAGTTAAATGAAATCTGATGACATTCATTAAAATTCCTTGAAAATCTTTTGAAATAATTGGAAATCTTCTGAAATTCATTGGAATATTTTCAAATATCCTGAAATCTTTCAAAATTTTTATAAATCTTTGGAAATACCTTAAAATATTCGAAAATTTCTTTAAATTCCATGAAGTTGAATGAAATCTGATGATATCCCTTGAAATTCCTTAAAAATTCTTTGAAATATTGGGAAATGTTCTGAAATTTCTTGGAATCTTTTCAAATATCCTAAAATCTTTTTAAACAATTTTTAATATGTGGAAATACCTTGAAATATGTGAAAATCTCTTCAAATCTTGTGAATTTAATTGAAATCTAATATTACTTGAAATTCATTGAAATTTATTTTAATCTCTTAAAAATTCTTTGGTATCCTTAAAATACTGTAAAATATTTTCAAACTTTTGACATTTCTTGACATTTTTAAAGCTCCTGAATATTTTTAAGAATCTTTAAAAATACCTTAAAATCTTTCAGTTTTTTTTTTAAATCTTCGGAAATACCTTGAAATATTTGAAAATTTCTTCAAATCCCCTGAAAATAAATGAAATCTGATGATATCCCTTGAAATCCCTTAAAACTTTGTTAATATTTTGAAACTTCCTTGGAATCCTTTCAAATACCCTAAATATTTCCAATCTTTTGACATTCCTTGAAATTTTTGTACGCTCTTGAAAATTCCTTGGAATCTTCAAAAATACCTTAAAATCTTAAAAATACTTTAAAATCTCTTCAAATTCTTAACATCTTCTCAAATTCCTTGAAATATTGCAAATCTCTACAAATCCTGTGAATATAAATAAAATCTGATGAGATATTCCTTGGAATCGTTTCAGATATCCTCAAATCTTCTTAATTTTTTTTCATCTTTGCAAATACCTTCAAATATCGTGAAGTTAAATGAAACCTGATGATATTATTCCTTGACATTCCTTGGTATTTTTTTAATCTCTTGAAACTTGCTTGAAATCTTTTAAAATACATTAAAATATTTACAATATTTTGACATTCTTTGCATTTTTTTAAAGTTCCTGAAAATTCCTTGGAATCTTTATAAATAACTTAAAATCTTTAAAATACTTTGACATCTCTTTTAACTTCCTTGGAATCCTTGAAAATATCTTAGAACATCGCTAATCTTTTGAAATCTTTTGAAATCCCTTGACACTTTTTAAAGATCCTCAAAATTCCTTCAAGTCTTTCAAAATACCCTAAAATCTTTAAAATTCTTATAATTTTTAAAATCTCTTTAAATCTTTGAAAGCCCTCAATTCTTGTGAATAAATTCTTTAAAATTTCATAAAATCTGACGATATTCCTTGAAATATTTGAGGTTCTATAAAATCCTTTGAGTTCCCTGAAATTAATAAAAATAACTTATTGGGATCCTTTAAAACCCTTTATAATTACTGACAGGAAAGTGTGGAGAAAAATCGATTATAAGAAATGTTTGATGAAGTGTGCTGGCGGATTTCACGTTATATTCTGTACTTGCACCCACTGTGCTGTAAGGTAGCGAGAGAATATATGCGCGGTAAAACGCTAATGGACAAATTCTGTGATTAGCGAATTCTCAAAAAATGTGGCGTAGAGAAAAAACTGACAGGAATTAAAGAAATTTTTTGAGGTTGTTCGGTCATGTTGAGAGAATGAAAGGAGAACGATTGACGAAACAAATATATTTTTGAAAAGCGAATGGTAGTTTCAGAGGCCGACTGATAAAATAATGGTGGGAATGTGTGAATGAGACTCCAAGGCGACAGGATATGAAAAGTCACGCAGAAATACAAGAGCTTGCATGAAAAGATGTATGGACGTGAAGGGAGCTAAAGTTGTATGCCAGGATTTGAAAGTGTGAAGAAAAATAGTTTACTACAGGATTATTAGTCAGTTTGGGTATTTTAGTGTGATCTATGTCCTATGACGTATGATGACTTTGTGAAGCTCTTTGCCTGGGGTGATTGCTAGAGAGACTGATCAGCGACCTGTCTCAGAGCGGTGTTGCGGGACAAACGTGTTGCTTAAAAGCATCACTGGAACTCTAGAATGATCTAAAATTTATATCTCCAACACTTCTCTTTCTCACTCTTCCCATATGAATGCCTTGATCCCCGGTAGCATAACGAGGCCAGAACCGAGTGAGTTACGCTTGCCCCGCAAGGGATTTGGCCTAATGGTATAATAATAATAAAAAAGTCCACGAAAATCTGATAAAAACCCGTGAAATCCGTTGAAATCTCTTTGAATCTTTTCAATTATCTTAGCTTAACTCAATAAACTATAAAAATCTCATATGATTTTGCCGGTAGTAGTAACAGATCGTAACATTTTCCTGATCCCCACCACCCTAAAAAAAAAGCTTTTACGTAATTTATGGATGGTCCCAAAGGTCTTTGAATTAAAATCCAAGCGTAGAAATAGCTTTCCCAAATTGTACATCGCCTTTGAGATATTCCGCGAGCAGGTTTTGATTTTGTTCGACTCCGAAGGTTCCACTTTGCTTTCACGCTTAGTCCACAACTTCCGTCGGGCGGTGTGTAATTTTCCAAAGTAATTTAGCGAGACGAACGAGAACTCTAGCGAGTCTACCAAAAATGGGGCCTTTACAGATGGCGAGAAATAATGCCGCCGCGGTCTTATTAAAAGAACAACAATTCCAAGCTGACATGCCCGTGAGTGAGCACATTTTCTGACCATAGCACAGCCGCCTCCGTTTTAGAGAGGCTACAGTATATATATGGCTTTCGCAATCAGTCTTCCCACATATACGTATATATCTTCGCCTCTCTTATCCGAAACTTTCACAGATGTGAATCACACCAATCAGTGTTACCGGCACAGGTGTCTGTCTGTGTGCGCATTTACATGTCGCTGATCATGTGCGTTGTAATGGAAAAAGAAGAAAGAAACCGCCGCTATTCGCACTCAGCCTCCTCCTCAAGCCTCAAAAGTAAAAACCATCAAATAGAATAGATATGACGTCAGAACTTCAAATTAGTTTCATTCTTCCCTGACCATTGTACTCTTCATTCTCTACAAACTATTTCTTTCATTTAAACAAATTCTTCAGTTAGCAAATTAGGACCCCCCCCCACCCCTAAAGTAATGTACCCATTAACTAAACATGGATTTCATATTATTTAGGCTTTTTTCGCGTTTATATCGAGTTCAGTTGCCACAATAATGTACGCCTATGTAACCGTGCGGTGAACTATAAGCTTCGGTAATGAATCAATGATAATTAAAAATATAAAAATATCAGACATCGCATCCGAAAATGCTTTCAAAAAAGAGGAAATTGGGTGACTTTTCATGAAAATATGGTCGGAATGTGATTCATTTTCAACAAAATAGCTTAATTTTCAATGCAAATGGATTTTGTACCAAAAATAGGAATTTTTAACAAAGTGTTATGTTTTTTAACCATAAAGTATAGAATCTTTTAAAAAACAGTTGACTTTTAAACGCGAAAAGATGAATTTTCAACAAGAAAGTTAATTTTCAATCAATAAAGATGGATTTTCAACCAAATAATTGAATTTGCAATTAAAACTGTTCAGTTTTCAAACAAAAATGGAATCGCTAAATTTTCAGTTAAAAAATTTTTAAACTAAATATAGCTCAATCCTTAATCGAAAAGACAAATTTTCAAAAAAATACGTGCATATTCTATCAAATAGTTGAATTTTCTACTCATTAAGGATAAAATGTCAACCAAGAATGGAATGGTTAAATTTTCCAATAAAAAAAAAAAGAATTTTTAACAAAATTAAAAAAAATTTCAGCAAGATAGTTAAATTTGTAACCAAAAAAGATCCATTTTTTCACAAAACTTACATTTTCGACCAAAAAGATGAATTTTCCACCAAGAAAAATAACGTTCTAAAAACAGTCGAATTTTGAACAAAGTTATTGAATTTTGAATCCAAAAATACGAATTATCTACAAAACAGTTAAATTCTTAACCCAAAATATTATTTTTCAACAAGAAAGCTAATTTTCTACCAGAAAGTTAAAAGTTCAAATATATAGTTTAATTTTTAACCAAGTAGTTAAATTTCAAACCAAAAATATATGAATTTGAAAGAAAAAACTAATTTTCAACCAAATAGTTAAATTTTCTACCAAATTGTTGAATTTTCAAGCCAAAGAGAATAATAAGACGAATTTTCTACAAAACAGTTGAATGATCACCCCGAAAATATGAATTTTTAATGAAAAATTTACAACCAAATACCTGAATTTTGAACTAAAATGGTAAATCTTCAACAAAAAAAAACGCATTTTTTACAAAGTAGTTTAACTTTAAACAAAATAGTCGATTTAAAAAAAATTTAAGGAATTATGTATTAATTGACATTTTACCCAACAATGATGAATTTTTAACCAAGAAAATTAAGTTTCTACTAAAAAAGACGAATTTCAAACAAAATACATGAATTTTCAACCAAATAGTTTAATCTTCGACTAGAAAAGATCAATTTTCAATTCAAAAGATCAATTTTCAATAGAAAAATACAATTTTTTTACAAAATTTGCAATAGTTGAATTTTCAGTTGCAAAAATTACGTTTCAACAAAAAAATGAATTTTCGAAAAAATAGTTAAATATTTGACTAAAGAGATCAAGCTTCAATCAAAAAATTAATTTTCAACAAAAGAGTTGAAAATTCAACCAAATGGTTGAATTTTCAACCCATAACATGATTTTTTAACCATGAAGATAAATTTTCTACCAAAAAAGACGAAAATTTCACAAAATGCATATATTATATATTCTCAGCAAAATAGTTTAATTTTTAACTAACAAAGAACATTATTTAACCGGATACTTGAATTTTTAATTAAAAGCTACATTTTCAACCAAAAATGGAATTGCTGAATTTTTAGTTAAAAAAAAAAAATTTTCTACCAAAAATGAAACGAATTTAAAACAAAATAGTTAAGTTATCAACCAACAAGATAAATCTTCGAAAAAAAAAGATCTTTTAACAAATTGCATCAACTTTCAACTAAATAGTTAAATTTTTGAAGATAAAGATGACTTATTACGAAAACAGTTGCATTTTCAATAAAATAATTAAGTTTTCAACCAAAGAGAAGAACTTTTACTCAAACGAGATAAATTCCGAATCAAAAATATATAATAGTACACTTTTCAACGAAAGAGAACCAACTTTTAACCAAAAATAGTTAGACTATATTATTGGGTTCTATTAATTATAATTCAGTTTGCATTTAATTGACAAAACGAGAAAAAGGGGAAGCTTCTTGAAAAAAGGGAATAGGGGAAAAAGTGTGAAGTGTACCAAATGTTATCTAACTTTGTAACGTTACTTCCAATGCCTCCCCCCATTGCCTACCATAGTTTTTGGTGCGACCCCGTCCCCTCTCAAATTACTAACGTAGTTTATGGACGGCCCTTTATATATCCTGAGATGATGCATTTTTGAGACTTATCAAATTTCAAATAAGGATCAAAGTAGATTAAGTCAACATTTCTGAATGAGATTTCCTGTCTCGTGGGGTTCCGGAAGTGGAAGACCCGTTCCTGCAACACCATTAATTCTCCCCTAAATCCAGAGCTGATGGTAATAGAACTTTGGAATCCTATGTTAGATACCGCAGTAAATCGCATGTCACGTTCAGGCATACCCCAAGTGTATATAGTCCGTGATTCAGTTTATAACGAAATGACATTTCCAGATATCGGGACAGCAGTCTACTCGCTTCCTCCTTACAGATGCTGTATTATCAAAATATACGCAGAGACTAGTCTATTTGTACAAAAAGTCTCCCTACGAAAAATGTGTAGTCGAACTGCATAAAGAACTGGGGACCCTTCAGCGATAAACAGTTTGTGGAATTTTACTATTTCAAGACATGTCTGCTCTTTTTGGGAAAACGAATTTCATAATCTTTTTGATAAATAAAGAAAACTTGTGGAACAGATAAAAGCTCTGGCTTCAGATATTCAATATTCCTTGGTTTGGAGACTGTATTGGATTTGAATTCAGCGATTGATTACTAAAGTTTCTGAATTATTTTCTATATCTCTGCTGGTTTCCATTTCAGGATTCCTAGTTTTCAGGCTGAAATTTTTCTCGAACTTCTGCAAAAATCCAGATCTCTTAATCAACATATTTTTTAAAGTCCTCTTCATAACTACTCTTGTTATTGGAATGTTTTCTTTCATTTCTACCTATATACAACTGATTATCAATTTTGAAGTTATCCTAATCCTCAAAGATTCGATATCTTTTTGCATGTTTTCCAGGTTTCCCACAAATCTGTAGCAATCGCGAAGAGGAAAACAGTTATGGCAATGCAATGTTTCAGCATAAAATAGTATTCTAGATGTAAGAAAATAGGGAGTGTTTGTCGAATTAAGTTAAGCCATCTGTTTGTTTTTCTCAGTGTAAGAACGAACATTTCATTCACTGTTTAGGCAGGCGTCGGTGTAATTTACTGCAGCATCGAGGGGCCCCACGTCACCCGGTTCACCTCAGTTCCGATCCGCGGCTGAGCAAAGGCGCTCCCTTCTTTTTTTCTTTTCTTTTCAAATGACGTACGGCTGTTGCTGTATTTTTAAGAGGATCGAATGTACTTGATTCAACAAATCTAAGACTCGAAGATCCAAGACCAACATATAAAATCTAACGCCAACTACATTCTTCTATCGTTTGGTAATGGCTATTCCGCAATTTCGAAATTCTCAGCTAGATGGGTGGAAAATTGCCGGTTCGAAACTACGCAAGATGATAGGATTTACGACTGCGTGGGACCATCTGTAATCCAACAATTCCAACATCTGGCGGCTCGTACACGCCAGCGAATACCCGTCTTCTTAATGTTTTGATGGTGTTTTTATATATATGAGCACCATTGATTCCTTGTCTGAAAACAAAGAGAACAACTCGTATATATATATATATACGTGTACTCGAAAACGCTGCATCGGCGACTTTTTTTGGGGACTGTACCGGCATGCTATTATCTCCTAGCGGTGTTTCAGAAGAAACATAGGCGTCGCATCTCTCGTGGAGAAAGAGGATGTTCGAGCAAAGTGCACCTTTGTAGGCTTTGCAAGTTCCGTCACAGACGGCCTTTGCTCAAAGGAAGAGTTTTAAACGGACTGCCTCTCGTGACAGCCACCAGTCGCTCTCAAACCGAAAAATATCCTTTGCGGAACTCGCCCCTTTTCAAACCAAATCGACCGTCAGCTAAAAGGATTCATCTCGCTTTTTTTTTTTTTTTTTAGAACAAGAAGATGCACTCTGAAACTCTAGCAAAGCGCTTCACTTTTACGTTTGTGAAAAGTAAAATGCGATGGAATTGAGTGGACAAAAGTGGGAGAGAGACAATGCGAGAAATAGATAGGAAGACAGTTTTCAGAAAATATTTACATTCCGAGGGTTTATGTGAAATCAATTTGATCAATTGTTGTGGATGTATTAGTTGGAATACAAAGTTCATTTTAACTTTCTTCATGCAGATAATGGAAGATTGTGGAGACATTCTTCTTTCAATTTCTTCCATTTTCAGAGGTCCATAGGACACTGTTCATGGCTCGTTAGCTGAAGTTTCGAAATTCTAAACTTCTAAGGATTCCAAAAGATTATCAGCAACATGTCATCAACCGTTTTACTAAAAACCAACAGACCGCAGAATTATAAAAGGTATCCTGATAATTCCAAGTTAGGTCTTGACTGCGGTAAACACTTTTCTTTAAATTTCAATTCTTAAAACTCATGAAACTGATGTCTTCAGACCCAAAATAGACTTTAAATCAAATTTGTCTCCGTATGCATTCCAATATAAACTCTTCTTAAAATATTAATTTGAATTTAACTATATTTCTCTCACAAATTAGGAATCAATTTTCATTTCTCGGAACTCTTCATTTTTTAAAAACGTGCCAAGAATTCTCTCCATCTCCGCAATTCACCAGCAAAGAATGAATGTTTCCTTCAGAAAATTTATGACTAATTTGATTTTCAAAGCAATCAAATATTCCATTCATTTTAAATTTGAATATGAAACGCTACAGAACATCAAGAACAATAGCTTTGATTTTTAAATTGTATCTTCCTTAAAAAATGTTGGTTCCTAAATCAACAATATCAAGATAATTTTTAGGCACCTTTGGTAACTCTGTTGTTTCTGCTATTATAATCTTGCTCGTTTTGCAATTTTTTAAAACTGCTGTCCTTACTGAAGATTCGTTACTCAAGTTTCTTGAGACATTCATTATATATCCTTGTCTTTAGGTATTTTCCGGTTGTCAATTTAAGTTATAAGTTATCTGCGAAGGGATGCTCCAACGTTTCCACCTTGTCCTGGTTTCCGCTCTCTTTTATTATTATGCTGTCAGTCTCTTCTATAATGTCTCTTCTAGAATCTAGACGGGAAACTCTCACTCAGGATCCAGCCTTTTTTTTAAAGTTTGAATCCGAACATGAATTTGAAAACATTTTTCAAGTTACCCTCCACGAGTTGCTGGTCTCTTATTATGGATTCTGATTTATTATTAAATTAAGTGTCGCTGATGAGGTTCCTATAAGATATAAGTATAAACCTTCAACCTTGTCCTAAATTCTACTTCCTCCGCTGAGAAAAATGGGATTCTAAAAATAGGAACTGGATCCTATTAGTCTAGGAAATCAGATCCATGATAAATTCGCTGAAAGAGTGGCAAGAGCCTTTCTTAGTACTTCACCCCAAAGTGTAGTGTTGCATTAAGTGGCGCTTGGAATAGGGCGAGAGCAGTTTAGGACTCAGTCCTGGACGGCGTTGGAAAGTCCTATAAATATTACATTTGGATTTTGGTTTCTAAACTACCAGTTCTCAACCCAGCGTCCCTGAATACAATTCTAATAACATGCCTGGGGATTAACTTTGAAATTTCCGGTGTTCAAAATTAAGTTTTGAAATCTGCATTTTTCCCCGTGTCTTTCTGCTTTGCAAATTTAGCGACACTCCCCCGAAACTTACAATTTTCAAAACTAAACTCACAACATTAAAAGTCAATTCTAAAAGCAGTTTACCAATTTGTCCTACGACCCATCTTTCCATCTAAAATACCTCCCTCCATCTCGAATTCTCCATCCTCGAATAAATCTTTCCCCCAAGAATTATTGAAGATCTCGAGTGAGAGAAGTAGAATGAACCTTGTTTTCGCCGTGGCTTCGCAATGTTTTGAAACGTGTTGAAATTGTGCTTGTGTGAGTAAGTGTAAGTGTGTGAGAGGCCCCCTCTGATTACGCCACTGGTCCGGCAAGTGCCCCTCGCTCTCCCTGCACGGCAAGGCTTTACCCGCCATGCTATGCCGTGGCTTGCCATGCCATCCTCAGCCGTAGCGTGGCTAGTTGTTTCTTTTCTTTATTCCTTTGTCGGAAAGTCGGCGGCGAGTCTCGTTTTTGAGAGAAAGAGAGAGGGAAAGCAGAAAGAGAGAGGCGCTGATCGGTGCGGAGGGAGATAAAAAGGAAAAAGACAGCTGGCCGCCAGGGGAAGCGAGCGGGGACCCCGAGCGAGGCGAATAAAACGCAAGGCTTAAAAAACTTGGTGTACCAGAGCCAACTTCGATATGTCGCCGACGGCGCTCAAAAAATCGGACCCTGTCTATTAATAATCCCAAGCCGACACCCCATGGAAAACTCCAATTGATACACCGCCACACTTCATTTTTCAACAATCAAGGATCCTGGTGCGAGCGACTAGCGAGGCAAGTTCCGGATTGGAATCTTCGCCATTTGAATCCGAAGCAGTTCGATTGAATCCGGAACCTGTTTTTGCATTGCGGAATTCGGAAGTTGAATCCGGATTCACTGGTCTAAAGTTGTACGACCATCAGGGTATCCATATTAGACTCTAATGATTAGACTGGATTAGACTATTAGATATCAAAAGCATCAATAGGATTAACGGATCAGTTTAAAACTAGTTTAACATTATTAGAAACTTTTTTTATTCAGAATTAAACTGCTCTAACTCACAATGAAATTTTTGTGAATGGTTCCGAACTGATTCCGAACTTATGTCCGATTCCCACTAATTGATTTTCAATTCGTCGCGTTCCGAAACGCGTAGAAACGGTCCAAAATCAAGAAGCGGGGAGAATGGAGGGTTTGATTCTTAATTCTTGGTGCGAATCTAATTCTTGAAAGAACAACTCCACTGCAGAAAATGAACAGCAGGGATACTGGAACGGTTCCTTTTGCGCATATTCGCTCGTAAACCGCTAGGTCGTAGTATATACGAAGTTGCCTACTATAGTCGCGTTACGAGCGAGTCGATCCTGCCGTTCACTATTTATTACGCCCAGATCGCTATTACGAGACGGTCCCTTCGCCAAGTGGAACCGATGCGACCGATAAGAGGACATTTGGTTGGGTCGCATATTTCGTCCGGTTTTTCTAAAACAAGATCAAAGAGTTCTGCGAAGCGTTGCAAATCCTGGAGGATGGAGGTCTTCTTCTTCTAGTTTTCGAAACTAGAGAACTAGAAACTAGATTCTATCTCTGCCTAATGTCTATCAGTCTGTCTCTATCCGGATCTACTGGACTTCTTTATAGTCCTCGTTAAAACTAAGTAGGAGAAAAGCAGAGAATAGATGGGGTTAGAAGTTGAAGTCGCAGACGAGAGTGAATTGTTTGATTAGAAACAGATAAGACGATATTAGACAAAGGCTTTTGAAACTTAGAGTGTAGACATCTTAGTTTAGATACTTTAGGCTTTTAGGGAATTTAATGTTTAGATCTTTAGAGGGAACGAAAAAATCGAAGGCGGTACTAGCTTGCTTGCACTGAATACATTAAAACAGAACCAAACGTGGAACACAAAAACCGGAATCGAAACTGGAACCAAAGTGAAAATATGATTCTTGAAACCAGGGTCGTAAGATAACCCAGAATCTTTAACTTAAGTAGAAATTAAAATAATGAGGAATTGTGCATTCGAAGAAGCCGAAATTGGAGGAATCAGAGATACCGAGAAAAGAAGATAATAATCTTAGGTGCTACCTTGTTACGAGTATCAAAATAAGTTACTGATCTTACAGAATGGTGACAGCAATCGGCAAGCATTTTTCTGTAATGTTTACAGAAAATCTTGCGAGACTGCCGGAATTTGTAGTATCATTTATAACTATTTGAACATAGGATCCCTGTATCATTAAAATATTTTGTTCTGCGTATAGTCTCGATTTCAAAATGAAGAAATCTTTCAAATTTCAATCTAAAAACCATTTCAGCTAACTGGTCTACATTCGACTATCTTTAATTAAATTACAACCAATAGGTTAATCAACAAGTGAACTATTAACAACACCCTGAATCTAAGTTTCCCTTCCATCCATTTCCATTTAATTCCTCTAAACTATTTTCGATTCTACCACCAGGAAATGGAAATAAAAAAAACTTCCTGCAACCATAAAAGCCTCCACTCTTCGTTTTTTTTCTATCTCCTAACAGAATTTCAATAAGAATTGACTCCCTGAAGCGAAGATCCCTATGCAAATTTGCTCCAACCCAGCATCCGTGCCGATTAATCCGATTTCTCGGGACTTGCGGCAGCTGTTGAGCGAATGGAGGCATCGAAGATGAATTTTCGCGGGTGCATTTACGCGAGGACAAAAACTCGACTATATCATAGAATAACGGAGCAATAATTAAATTGAAATCAATAAAGATAAGCGGATGATATTTATTGCGTGCTACACTGCTACAGCCATGTTACTATATGGGGGCTGTCCGTAGGGCTGGATATAAGGAAGGCTATAATACAGTTTTACCGCGAGCTCGTAGCCTGGCGTCGGTTTTACCGGTCCCTCGTTCTGCGGTTTGGTGGCGAGCTGGGGAACGGGGCCAGAGGATGAGGCACGGCCAGCTCACGGGACGGAGGAGAGGAAGCAGTCGGCGCTTTTGATCTCGGCCGCGGGCGCCGACAAAGCGTTCGTCTGCTTTCCTCCATCGGGTCGTGTGAGTGAGAGAGGACGGTAGAGTTGACGAGAGAGAAAAACAGCTAGAGACGGCAGATGCCGAAGAGAGAGAACGAAAATGACGTAGGGAGAGCCAGAGCAATCCAGAGTTCGAGTGAGAGACGAAGAGACCCTCTACTACTCTACTCGTTGAGGGGTCATTCCATAACAAATCGATCGTTCTTCGGAGCAGCGAGCAACTCACGATACAATTCGGAAATTCTCTAATCTTCGCCGCCGACTATCACTCTCTGGTCCTCTCTATCGTTCTGCCGGATTTTCCTAATTTTTCGGTCTAGGCCCAACCCTTTGAAGATACCGAGGATTGTAAATTGCTGATGATGGAGCTGCTGGCATTCAAGCCTTTTGTAATGGTCTTTTTTATCTTTCCGAATACTTGACCACTCTTGTAATCTGGTGGACACTCTTTCTTTCAATCTCTCATAATCTCCTCGACACTCAAAGTCAGTGTGGTAAATGCCCCGTATACAATTTTCTTCAAGTTGAAAGGTTTTAGTAGTCATGGTTTTTTCTCTTTGAAAAAAATTTGGTAGGTAACAAATGATCACTGTTGTAATCTGGTGTGCAATCTTTCGTCCAATCTCTCTCAATCTCTTTGCAGAGTAGTAAATACCTGATATAACATTTATTCAAATTTGATACGATTTGGTCTTTAAACTCCCAGAGTTTTATGGTAATTCCCTGTAATCACATCTTAAGTCTGAGTGGAAGTCCTTGATATAAAAAGGTTTAGATTTTTTACGATTTGGTCTTCAACTTTTAGAGTTTCATGATCATCCTTTGGCTCTTCTTTTTTCTCAAAACCAAGTTTGGTATAATGGCTGTAAAGTCATGTATATACTCAGTGAATTGGTCTTACAATATTCTGCTGAATTTTCTCAATTTTCTATGGTTCACTCTTTTGAAGACACCGCCGAAGATTTAAAATACAGATGATACAGCTGCTGGTGGCATTAGTTTCTTTTCTTAATATATTATTCTTTCCTCTGCAAGGGATTAACCACTCGTCATCTGGTGCACATTTTTCCTTCTAATCTCTGATAATCTGCAAAGTACATGGTAATCCTTTCTAATCTCATCCAAAGTTCGAGTGGTAAATCCCTCTATCTCATTCTCCTAAAAACAGAAATAACTTCAATATATTTGCATATGAATAAAGTTAGGACGAAAAGTGTCAATCGTGAATTCAATCTTAAAAGAAAAACTTATTATTGAGTTTGAAGGAAAAATATTTGTTAGAATTTGTAGGTTCATCTAAAGAAGAACTCTGTCCTGGTTCTCCCGCTTCTTTTTTATTTCTTTACTTTTAGATTCAGCCTTATGTTTTCACCCAAGTTACACTACAAGTGTTGCAAATTCTTCGACTTCCAACTATGGGCAATTATGTGGATGCCATTAATTCAATTAACTAATTACGGGAATAAGAAACTAAGTCTAGTGGTCCCGTGGGTAATTAATTAATTCAATTAATTCCAAGTTTCCATAATGAGGAGTCAAATATTCCGAAATCGATTAGAAACTGCAATGAACGGTTCAACGGTATGAATACAAATTTATTAGTTCCTGATTGTCTGGTGCTTCTGGTTACTTAGAAATTCCATGAGATTATGTTCAATTAATTAAGGTATTTACTTAATTAAACATCGATCTAAATAAATACAACTAAAAAATGATTGGTTTACTTCGTCGAGCTAAAAATGCATTGTTAATTCCTGTCCTTTTTTAGCTACACAGGTGCAATTCGAATCGAACTAACAGGTGTATGAAATTTTCATTCAATGTTCCCCAGAGCCATTTCCTTCAACCATTTAATTTACAATTTTCGCTAAAGAATCAGTTCTTCAACCCTCTAAATTTCATAATACCAAGCTAGTGTTTCAATCTGATCTCCCATTGAAGTTTGTATACTCTATTAAACTTTAGAGAGTAGAAGTAGACAGTCCTCTTTTTTCGGCGATCACTTAAAGTGATGGTTTCGTTACTTTGGGACCAGGTTCTGCCTCATGCGAGAATAAGAATGGATTCAGAGCGGAACTACAAGCTGTAGTTGTAATGCGGGCCGCAGCGTTATTTATTAATAGCAAAGTTGGTGCACACCGCGAGGGAGTGGCAAACTGGCAACACAACACGCTAGAGCGAGCGCGACAGAATGACGGGTCGTTTTATCCTTTTATCTCTGTCTCTCTTTATATTCCCTTCTCTATTTTCGCCTCTCGTCCGTTTGCCCACTTGCCCACCCACATCAAAAAGCACGACAGTATGTGAGCTGGTGTGAACTCAACACTCGATTCCCTCGCTTATACCCCCGGAATCGTCCTGTCCTGTCCTGTCGTGTCCACTGCCAAATCGATCACATTTCGGTGCGACATTTGGAATTCCGATGCGACTCTCGGACCAGTGACGTCCAACTTCCGGAAATGCGGCTTTCGTACCACGTCAAATCTGATTTTGGCACGTGGTTTTTCATCCAGGGATATGCGACTAGGGTGGTCCGGAAAAAAACGCATTTTTTAAGAGCAATTCCACACAGCTCCATGCTGTGGAGCAAAAGGGATTAGCATGTTTTCCACAATTCTCTCCAGGGAGCTGGATATTTGAAGTCCATTTCTGGATCCCTATTGTACGCGAGGCAAACAGGATGTCTACACGTCTAGTAAACAGGGGATTTGAAATTCCCGGGTTTTTTCCCCGAAAGGAAATAAAATATAAGCTGCCTATCGATACCAGCAAATCACTTCACTCATTGATGAAATATAATTTTATTAAAATAAGGAACTGCATTTTTATTTGAGACAGCTTCACATATGGATATTTCGTTTTCTTAAGGTATTATACCTCTCTGTTCTTTCATACTTTCAGGGCTCTACTTCATAAATGAAGTGGATCAAAATTCTGAAATCTTCACAGAATCTCTGTATTGTGTCCTTCTAACTTGTCTCAGTTTTTGAACAAAATTGTCAGAACCATTTAGGCGTTCTGCTAAAATATGTTACATTTTCAATACATTGGGATAGGCCTTACGTGCATAAGATGCCATTTTTTATTTTACTTAGCTCAACTTCGAAATGGTCAATAGTTAAACTTTTAACCTAAAAAGATGAATTCTTAACCAAAACAACGAAATTTCAACAACAAAAAATTAATTTTCTACCAAAAACGACAAATTTTCAACAAAATACACCAATTTGCGAACAAATAATTTAATTTTCAACTAAAAATTATTAATTTTCAATAAAGAAAATTTCAACTAAATAGCTGAATTTTAAACCAGAGATGAATTTTCAACTAAAAAATGATGAATCTGCAATTCTGCAACCAAAGAATGAAAGTTTAATAAACTATGTCAACTTTTAACAAACAAAAAAAACAATTTTCTACAAAACAGTTGAATTTTCAATCCGAAATTATAAATTTTCTACCAAAGAGACGAATTTTCAACAAATACAGATTTTTCAGCCAAGACAGGAAAAAATGTCAAAGAAATTGTTGAATATTCAAGCCAAAAGACAGCATTTTCAACCCAAAAATACGAATTTTCGACAAAAAAGTTAATTTTTAACCAAAAAATTGCAGTTTTAATCAAAAGAGAGGAAATTTCCACCAACAGGATTAGTTTTCTCCAATAAAGATCAATTTTTGACTCTAAAAATTTGCTTTCAGCCAAAAAAAATGGAAAAGTTACATTTGTAGGTTCCAAAATTAATTTTAAATGAAAAAAAGAATTTTCAGCAAATGATTTAAATTTACAATCAAAGAGATTAACCCTCAAACAAACGAATTTTTAACAAAGTTACGTTTTTAGTTCAAAAAATTATTTTTCAACCAAAAAAAGGCGTTTTCAACCAAAAAGATTAATTTCCTACCAACAAAATATGAATTCTCAACGAATAATGTAGTCGATATTAAAATAAAAAGTATGAGTTTTTAATAAAAATTGTTCAATTTGCAACCAAATAAATTACTAACAAGAACACTATATCAGGGTAGTCCCAAACATCATTTTCAAAATTCTCTAAATTTACCACGACCAATTTTTTATTTGCTCTAACCATTAATATTCAAATGCCATTTCGACTTTTCCAGGTTTTCAAGGATATCCAGGACACTAGACACCCTGTTTTAATATACAGAATATTTCTCAAATTAATAAAGATAATAAGGCTATGAATTAGCCTTGGTTTTCTCTGTAATTTGAGAGGATTTAAAACTCACAATAATCTCAACATATGACCAACAATATCCAAAATACGCAAAACAACATTTTCTTCATCTTTATCATATCTATTGGAATTTGCTCTAAAATAAATATTTTAAAAGTGATTAGCTATATTTACAAGAGACTTAATATTTTCTGTTTGATCTTACATACATAAGATTGTAAATAGACGAAAGATGTGCAGATTTACGAGAGGAATACGACTGTCTTGGTATATTGTAGAAAAAAACTTTATTTTCCATATTATTGTTAATACGTGAAGATTACTGTTGTTTATAAATCATTAAAATTATAGATGAAACCACGACGGATTCGGAGACCTATATTTAAAAGCACTTATCTCTATTAATTTGAGAGATATTCTCTATTAAAATCGTCGTTTGGGGAGCACTAAATATTAGGGTGAGCCGAAAATACATCATGTTTGAAAATTCAAAACTAATGGCTTTTTAAAATCAAAAATAGTCCTACAGTGTCGCAATTAGGTCAGCGATTTTTAATTCTGAGTAAAAATTAAGAAACATAACTTTTGCTTAAGTTAGAATTTTATGTAAATCAGGGTGTCTAGCGTTTCTTCAAACAAAAATTCCAGGACTTTTCCAGGTTTTCCAGGACAGAAATATACATTTTTCCAGGTACTTCTTTACAGTAAAACAATAATACTTTCCACGAAACATAGTAGAAATTGTAGGTCTAGTGGAACTGAAAAAGTCATATGCGAAATTTCTCTTACGCCCCTAAAATCTGATTTTATATAGAAAAAAGTTTTTTTTGGACATTGTTCATTTTATCACGGTGAAACATCACGACGCTAAGATAGAAAATATTCAAAGTTTCACTTTTTTTCAGGGTTAAAAACAATTTAATGAAACTTTTGAAATTCAATATTTTTTTGCTGTTTATAATTTAGCTAATTGAGGTTTATTTGCAATTAAATAATGAAATTGTCAACAAATAAGTTGATTTTTTAACCGAATTGTTGAGTTTTTAACCTACAAAGGTGAATTTTCAACTATATAATCGAATTTTAAACAGAAAAGATTAAACTTTAACTAAAAACAGTTGCATTTCCAACAAAATAATTGAATTTTTTGGAAGACAATTTAATTCTTAATAAAAACGGTGAATTTTAAATCCGAAAGGACGAATTTTCTGTCGAAATAGGCGAATGTTCAACAAAACAGTTGAATTTGCAACCAAAACTTTAACCAAAAATAGTTGAACTTTCAACACGAAAATTGGAACGTTCGACAAAAAGACGAATTCACAACGAAAAATTAAATAGTTGGTATTTCAACAACAAAAAAACGAAATTTCAATAAAATAGTTCAATTTTCAACCAAAGACTTGGTTCGAAAAAAAATCAACAAAATTGTTAAATTTTCAAACAAATAGTTTAACTTTTAACCTACAAAGATGAATTTTTAACCAAAACGACGAATCTTCAGCAAAGAAAATTAATTTTTTACCCAAAAATGACAATTTTTCAACAAAATAAACCAATTTGCAAACATATAATAACATAGATTTTCAACCGAATAGTTGAATTTTCAACTCAAGACGATAAATTTCCATCCAAAAATGGAATAGTTAAATGTTCAGTTAAAAAAATTAATTTTCGTAGAAAAAAAAAGAATTTTCAACAAAATAGTAATGTCTTCAACCAATATAATAAATTTGAAGAAAAGTAGTTTAATTTTCAATCAAGTAGTTAAATTTTCAATCAAGTAGTTGAATTTTCAATCAGGAAGTTTTTTAATTTCTACCAAAAAAGATACTGAAAAAAATATGAATTTTCAACCAAAACTGGAATAGTTAAATTTTCAGCAAAAAAAAAATAATAATTTTAATGCAAAAAAAATAATTTTTGACAGAATAGTTCAATTTTCAACAAATAAAATGAGTTTTAACTAAGTTGTTCTACGTTCAACCAAAAGGTTGCATTTTAAAACAAAGAAGGTAAATTTTTAATGAAACATTTAATAGTTTCAAACCAAAATGGAATAGTTGAATTTTCAATCAAAAAATTAATTTGCATACAAAAATAAAGTTTTTTCAACAAAATAGTTCAATTTTCAGCCAATAAGATGATTTTTTATTAACGTTTTTTTAGATTCCAACCAAGTAATTGAATTTTTGATAAAGAGAATAAATTTTCTAATAAAAAAGAGATGTATTTACAACGAAAAAACGAATTTTTAATAAAATAAAAATTAATTTTCTACCAAAAAAGACAAATTTTCAAAAAATACACCAATTTACAGACGAATAATTTAATTTTTAAACATAAATGATTAATTTTCAGTAAAATAGATTTGAACTAAATAGCTAAATTTTGAACCGAAGAGAGGAATTTTCAACTAAAATTACGAATCTGCCATTCTGCAACTAAAGAATGAATGCTTAAAAAAGTAGGTCAATTTTTAACAGACAAAAAATACATTTTTTACAAAACAGTTGAATTTTCAATCCGAAATTATTAATTTTCTACCGAAGAGACGAATTTTCTAATAAAAAGGCGAATTTTCAACAAATAAAGATTTTTCAGCCAAGACAGGAAAAAAAATTAAAGAAATTGTTGAACATGCAAGCCAAAAGACAGCATTTTCAACCAGAAAATATTAATTTTCCACCAAAAAGTTCATTTTTAACCAAAAAATTGCAGTTTTAATCGAAAGAGAGAAAATTTCCACAAACAGGATTAGTTTTCTACCAATAAACACCAATTTTAGACTTCAAAAAAGATTAAATTTCAGCAAAAAAAAAAATGGAAAAGTTATATTTCTAGGTTAACAAATTAATTTTAAATGAAAAAAAAAGAATTTTCAACAAAATATTTAAATTTTCAATCAGGAGATTTCAGCCAAAAATAGTTACGTTTTTAGTTAAAAAAATTATTTTTCAATCAAAAAAAGACATTTTCAATCAAAAAGATGAATTTTCTACCAAAAAATATGAATTCTCAACGAAAAATGTGATAGTAGATATTTCAAATAAAAAGCATGACATTTTAATAAAAAATGTTGAATTTGCAAACAAATAATAAAATTCTTAACTACAATTACAGTCGTCAGGATGAAGCAACTGCAAGAAAATAAATAAAAATACAACGCAAATAAATTACTAACTAAAATAATTACTGTTCCCAAACATCATTTTCAAAATTCTCTAATTTTGCCCGGCCAATTTTTCACTTGCTCTAACCATTAATATTCAAATACCATTTCGATTGTAGTTTCGTGATTTTCACCGTGATAAAATAAACAGACTCTTGTTAAAAAGGTAATCTTTTTTCGTTCAGCAGAGAAAAAGTTTAAAAACTACTTTTTGTTTAAAAGAACCAAAATTCCAGAACCACTAGCAAAATTCAAGGACTTTTCCAGGGTTTTTCCAGGTAAAAACGAAGTCCATGAATTTTCCAGGTTTTCCAGGATTTCCAGGACACTAGACACCTTGTGTAAATAAACAAAAATGACATTTTTCAATATCTACTTATAAAAATTAACCAAATCTTAAAAAAGTTACATTTTTTATTTTAATTTTTTATTAGCAGTAACTGCCAAAAGCTGTACATAAAAAATTACAAAATCTAGGAAATCTGCAAATAGTCCAATTTTGAATTCCTTGAAAATTGCAACATTTTTCTGTTAATGAAATTTCATTTCCAAACAAAATGTACCTACTAAAAAAATCGTGAATGATATCATAATGAACAGTATATAGAAAGCTTTTTAATAGCGTCTGTTATATTCAGAACACATATTGAATGAAGCGTTATTATTTGAGTTTGGTGTGGAATATCCGAATATGAATTGACTGATATACATCTGTATTGGTTCAGAGTACTTTATACAAGCGAAGAGGTGTCGAATACTACATTATCGCCTTATTTGAACCTCAACGTCATTTCCGGCACTTTGTTGCATACGTGGCTGAATTATGATATCAATCATTCTTACTGAATTACAGCTAGAGCAACTGAAATATTTTATTTCAATTTTATATTTTCATTCCACTTCAAGGTAATTTAATTCCTCTTTCTTCTTTAAAACACAACTCTCGATAAAAATGTGTTACCAATAAGGAATTCATGAATTTATATTGATGTTCTGCATGCGAAACAACTTTTGTAAGTGCTTTACAAGTCTTAACCATTTTATAAATTAAAAATTCAATTGATTGAAATTTTGTACTTTTTTAAATTTCAAACAAAAAAATTACAATTGGAGGCCGCGATAAATTTGGATTCTTTCAAATTTTATAACTTTGACAATTAATCCATTCGAAATTGAAATCTCCTGCTCTTTGTTTTTTTTACAAATGTGACGGATTTGAATTGAAAAACTACTTTTTAAAAACTTCAACAAATTTTCTGTTGAAAATTTCACAAACTTGAAGACATTCTTATCTGAAATATTATTTGACAAATTAGTTTTCAGAAATTCTTGGAGGGTTTTTACTCAAATCCTGGAAAAAATTCCCTCACAATTCCAGGTTTTTCCAGGTGTAATTTTTCATTATACGGAGCCATTCAAGTATTTTGGATTTTTGACAGCAATCGACTCGGAATAAGTATACGAGTTTACTACGAGTTTTTTTTATAAATAATGCTTTTTATTTGCAAAAGTACATTTATAAAACGATAAATAATTTCTTAATTGTACAAGATACTAGAGATTTAGATAACATTATTAATTTAGAAAACTTTGACAAACTATTACAGAATATTGCTAATTATAGTATCACCACCCAATAATTAAATGAATTAATATGTAATACTAAAAATATAATTAATCTCTTGAATTTGTTCACAAAACTTAGACGAAAATTTACAACAACTAAAAAGACGACGTTTTTAAAAAAATTTGAATTTTACCTAACTTTTGACAAGTTCTCTTGTATTAACTTTATGCTGCGTTAGTATATTAAAAACACTAATTTTTTAGAAGAAATATTTATAAAGATTGTTTATAATAAATTTAAAACTGATTGGTTAGTTAATAGAGTAATTATTAAACGTAAATTTTCAATTCCTTAATCCCTATTCCAAGTCAACATTATCATTCTTAACGAAAATTTAGAATTGGTTAAAATTAAAAATCTACCTGTTCCCACTCAGAATTTATTTAACTTTGAAAATTCTCTGTTCCAAAAGTCAGAATTATAATTCTTTTGAGAAATTCATTATTCACATCTAGAAAATTAATTCGTTCCAAAAATTTTCCGTTCCAACTCAAAATTAGATTTGTTTACCAAAATTACCTGTTCCAATCCAGAATTTTAATTCCTTCCGAAAAGTTTCCGTTTCCAATCAGAATTATAATTCTTTAAAAAAAATACTTGAATTTTCAACCAATAATATACATTTTAAACAAAATAGTTGAATTGTTAAACAATTTTTTGAATTTTTAACCAAAAAGATTAATTTTTAATTAGAATGACAAATTTTCAACAAAATACATACATTACCGAATAAATAAATGAATTTTCAACTGACAAAGATAAATTTTCAGTGAAAAAAATACTTTAGCCAAATAGTTCAAATTTCTACCAGAGATTAATTTTCAAATAAAATGTTGAATCTGCAAACCAAGAAAATAAATATTTAACAAAGTAGATCAATTTTTGACCAAAAAATACCAATTTTCAACCCGGAAGACGAATTTTCTACAAAAGAGTTGCATTTTCAACCCTCAAATATTAAGTTTCTACCAAAAAGAAAAATTCTCAACAAAATAATGTAATTTTCAACCAATGAGATGATTTTTCAATTAAAACGATGAATCTTCAACGAAAAAACCAATTTTCAGCAAAATAGTTGAACTTTGAAACAAATTTTTTAATTTTCAACCACCAAAGATGAATTTTTAACCAAAATAACGAATTTTTAAACACGAAAATTAATTTTCAATTTGAATCAGAAATTTTCAACAAAATACCTAAATTTACAAAGACATAATTGATTTTTCAACTAAACAACCTAAATTTTCAGTAAAAGAATACCTTAGCCAAATAGTTGAATTGTTAACCAGAGACGAATTTTCAACTAAAAATTATGAATCTGCAACCAAGAAAATAAATAGCAAAAAAAAAATATATAAAATTTTAAAAATAATAAAAAGATATAAATATTTCAACCCGGAAGACGAATTATCTACAAAATAGTTGAATTATGAACCCTCAAAAATATTAGTTTGCTACCAAAAGACGAATTCTCAACAAAATATTTAATTTTTAACCAATGAGATGATTTTTCAATTAAAATGATGAATCTTCAATAAAAAGAAAATAATTTTTAACAAAGCAGTTCTACTTTCACTCAGAAGTTAAATTTTCTAAACAAAAAGACAAATTTAAAACAAATAAACATTTTTCAGTCAAGAAAAAAAGAATGTCATCCTAATTGTTGAACTTTTAAGACAAAAGACGAATTTTTTGTAAAACAGTAGCATTTTCATTCTGAAATTATTACTTTATCACTGATAAAGACGAATTTATAACTAAAAAAAAGATAGTTTCGACAAAAAATGGAAAAGTTACATTTTCAAGTATAAAATTTTTTGTAGATAAAAATTGTTTTTCAACAAAATAGTTAAATTTTCAACCAAACAGTTGGACCTTCAAACAAAAAAATTAATTTTCAACTAAGTGGTTCAACTGGAATAGTTAAGTTTTATATGAAAAAAGGTAATATTAGAAGAAAAAAAACAAGTGGTTCAATCTTCACTCAAATGAACTTGCAACCAAATAATAAAATTCTTAACTAAAAGTATAATCGCCAGGAGAAAGCAATTTAAAAAAAATTATAAAAATAAAAGGCGAATAAATGACTAACAATAACATTATATCAGGGTAGCCCCAAACTTCATTTTCAAAATTCCCTAACTTTACTCTTACCAATTTTTCATTTTCCCCGACCATTAATATTCAAATAACAGAATCTTAATCTTCTAACATTTTCAACATACAACCATTTTTAAAAAGAATACAAAAATTTCAAATTAGAATGAAATTTTCTAAAAATTTATTATCCTGGACAGTTATTTAAAATGCCTCTTATAGTTATAGGAATCCCCTGACTTTTGCAAGATTTTTTTCAAAATCCCTGACTTTCCCCGGATACTAAAATTCCCTGACTTTTCCCTAACTACAGCCACACGGTACAAATACACTGGAACTTGGATTTTAGAAGTCTGGATTTACGAAGCTCCGAGAATTGATTTATGTTGACTGCGACTTGAGAGCTTCCCCGAAATCGGTCTTAAATCCAAGTTCCAGTGGAGTGAGGAATAGCTCTGTCAAATTTCAATCAAGTCTGATCAATAAAAGCTGATTACACGCGGAATTGACCTTACTTTCAATATCGTGAGAACAAAAAATTATTAAATTTGAAAAATTTTAATGAAATCGTTGTTAAAATATTTAAAAAATCGGGAAGAAATGAGAAACTTTGGAATATTTTCGATTGCAGCTTCGTGACTTTCACCGTGATAAAATGAACAATCTATTGTCAGAAAGGTGTGTTTCTCTACTTTCAAACAAGCTTAAAAATCCTATTTTTTCTTTAAAGGAATACAAATTCGAGGACAATGAGCAAAATTCAAGGTTTTTCCAGGTAAAACAAATTCAAGAACTTTTCCAGGTTTTCAAGGATTTCCGTGACGCTAGACAATAGACACCCTGAAGTACCAAAAATCTAGTGCACATTTAACACATTAATATTTTCCATCAAATAAATTGTCATGAGATTAGGAAAAATAATTAGCTTTTCCAGGTTTTCCAGGTGAGTAAACTCCTGCTACTTAACTTGATTCAATTTCAAACTTGTTAACAAAATTTGTATTATTTTTTTCTTACTCGTTTAAATTATAAATTGAAATGAACAAGTTGATTTAAGAGAGAATTTGGGCGTTGACAACTATGGAAATAGCACCCTGTCAAGAGGATTCCTTCCAAGAGAGCTTCAATCGTTATTATTTACTTACACCCGCCGTCACCCTCTACTCACTTATGACGAAGGGAGAAAGTGCTCGTTCGTCACAAGAAGAAGTGCTGCGATCGTTATTTATACCCTCTTTTCTCATGATGAAAGAACTTCTCCACACAGCAGGAGGCAGTTCCACGATACAATTTTTCTAAATGCCTTTAAATTAAAACCTGAATTCAAACCATTAAAATGTATTTCTCTTAATTAAAAGCAACTCTCGCAAATATTAATTTTTAAAAAGTCTCCTCAAGGGCCGTCCATAAATTACGTTAAAAATTTGAATACAATTTGCGAAAGATGGTCCTGCAACGGTATAGTTCAATAATAACTTAATAAGTTTGAAAATCATTTTTATATTTCAGACAACACACTCTTTCCTTTTTCTCGTTTTTTTTCGCTTAAATACTGAATGAAGTAATGGAATCGAAAAATTAACGCCAAATATTTTTGGTCGAAAAACAATTTCTTTTGATTGAAAAGTCTATTACATTTTTGGTTCGGAATTCATATAGTTTCGTTAAAAGTTTTATTATTTGGTTGAAAATTTGATTATTTTGTTAAAAATGCAAATATTTTGTGAAAAAGTCATTTTCTTTTTTGCTAAGAAATGCAATTACTTAGTCAAAAGTTAAACTACTGTATTGCAATTTTTTTGTTAGTTTGTTAAGGATACATTTCTTTGGTTGAACATTGAACTATTATTTGAAAATCCGTTTCAATTTTGGATGAAAATTAATTTTTTGACCGAGTTTTATTTTTGGTTCCAAGCCCACATTTTTTTGTTAAAAATTCAACTATTTGGTTGAAAAGTTATCTTTTGTAGTTGAAAATTCAACAATTTGGTTGACAAAAAAATTATGTTCTTGGTTAAAAATCCAACTGTTTGGCAGAAAATTAATGTATTTTGTTGAAAATTTGTTTTTTTGTTGTTGTTGAAAATTCATCTTTTTTGATAGAGTATTCAACAAAAATCCGGTTTTTTTTTGTTGAATCGAACTATTTCTATTCATGTATTTTTTAAAAGATTTATCAGTTTAGTTCATGAGATCATGAGTTTAGTTGAAAATTCATCTCCTTGGTTGAAAATTGAACAATTTTGTTGAATATTAATTGTCTTTTTTTTTAAATTAATTTTTTTGGCGGAAAAGTTTACTATTCCATTTTTGCTTTCAAATTTACCTTTTTTTTTAGATAAAAAATCAACTAACTGTTTGCAAATTCAAGTATTTTTTGTTTAAATCGTAGTTTGTGTTAGTAAATTAATCTTCTTGGTTGATAATTCAACTATTTGGCAGAAAATGCATATATTTTGTTGAAAATTCTTCTTTTTTTTTTGGTAGGAAATCAATTTTCCTTGATGAAAATTCATCTTTTTGCTTGAGTATTCAACTATTTTGTTAAAAATTTGTTTTTTTTTGGTTGCATTCAATTGATTGAAAATTAGCTTCTTTTAAAAATTTTGTTGTTGCTCAAAATTTAATTATTTGGTTAAAAATTCATACATTTGGATGAAAATTCATATTCTTGGTAGAAAATTATTCTTCTTGGTCAAAAAGTAATCATTTTAGTTAAAAATTCAACTATTTGGTTGATCGGTGAATTCATTTGTTGAAAATTTAATTTTTTTGAAGATTCCTAATTTTAGTGGAAAATTCATCTCTTTGGTTAAAAATTCAACAATTTTGTTGAAAATTATCTTCCGTAGTGAAAAATTCAACTATAAGGTAGAAAATTCATGTTTTTTTGTGTGGAAAATTTATCTTTTTGGTTGATATTTCAAATGTGTTAAAAATGTATCATTTTAATTGAAAATTCAAGTTTTAGGATTGAAAGTTCAACTATCTTCTAAAAAATTCGCCTTTTTGACTTGAAAATTCGACTATATTTAGATGAAAATTCAACTATTATTTGTTGAATTTTTATCTTTTTTGTTGAAAAATTTCACCTGTTTTTGGAAAAATTTGTCTTTTTGGCTGAGAAATTCAACTATTTGGTTAAAAGTTCAACTAATTTCTTGAAAAATCGCCTCTTTTACTTAAAAGCGTTTCATATTGAGTGCAAAATGGTATCAATATTAATTTTCTTTAAAAGATCTTATTCCCCTTTTAAATCAGCAAGCTTGACAACACTTTGATAACAAAATTCCCAGAAAAATGTCTCAAAATTGTTATGAATGTTGAAGGCACAAAAAAAACCGATTTATCTTCTAACTTAATGATTCCTAAAAAATTATCAGAAGGGTAAAACCTTATCTTTTCATGTAAAACATGAGGTCAGATAAGGTTGAAATTACTAAGTCAATTGCTGCCAATTTTAAGTGCTCAATTAGCTTTAAGGTAAATTTTTTTTCAATTGTTTCAATCATTAATTTTTGATTATTCGATCCTAATTAGGATTGAATCAGCTTCTCTTTGAAGCGCAAATTTAAATAAAATAGAGAAGTAAACCCTCATATTTAAGTACTGGTTCTATAACTTAATTAACTACTTGCTTGAACAAATTATAGTTAATAAATACTGAATAAGTGATAATGTATAAAATATAATAACAGCTTTCAGGGAAAAAACCTTTGAAGGTGTAATTTTTAATTCGTACAAGCTATAAAAATAATCGTAAAGCGCAGAATAATTAGCAACGGCAAGTGCATGTGTAAATATATCGCTTGAAATTATGTCTTCAAAATGCCTTGAAAATATTTTTCATCCTTTTTTTTTCATGATTTTATTTATACTGTTAATAAAAACTTAACGAAGCTCGCGGCACATCAAAGGCAGTGACTCTCAGCTCTTGAAAAGATAAGTCCGCACAGTTATACATAAACCATGATATGACTGGAAATAATAATTAAAATGAAAGGCATAACCTGAATAAAAAGAGAGTTCGAATCTCAATTTTTCAAGCGACTTGAACAATTGAGATTTGCACTCACTTTTTAAAAATGCTTTTTAATTAATACTGATCCTGGCTGGAAGTAGAAAGATTAAAGAATATATAAATTGGGGGATAGGAAAAGATTGAACTATTCCCTCTCTCTCTCAATGGGTCACTTTGCTTCCCTCAAACGCCATCTTTTCCTATCCACAGTCTCAATAATTTTCTATCTCTTTCCATACCCTTCGGAACAGGATCCTTATCTTTTTCTTTACCTAATTCTATCTCCTTAACGTAAATGTAAATCTTTGTCTATATCTTTTTCTATCATCCGCGACTGAGTACTCCTCAATCCGTAAAAATAAGCGAATCTATCCAAAAGTTAAGGAATTGATTAAAAAAAATAATTTTACGTTGACCACATACCACAAAGGCAACGTGGCGTAAATTTAGATTGACAAAGAGATGGAAAAAGATAGATGGGAATTCAGATTAACAGAGATAGAAAGATTGACACGGATAGGATGAGATAGAGGATGGAAAAAGATATACGTGAATTCAGATTGAAAAATATATAGAAAAAGATAGACGTTTATAGATGTATGATACGATGATACAGGGAAGAGGATATTGCAAAAGATAAACGTGAATTTAGATTGCCAAAGAGATTGAAAAAGATTGACGTGGACAGATGAAAAATAGGATGAGATAGAGAAGAAGGTATTGAAAAAGACAGACGTGAATTTTGATTGACAAAGAGATAGAAAAAGATAGACAGATGTAGTATAGGATAGAGAAGAGCAGATTAAAAAAGGTATATGGGAATTTAGATCAACAGAGATAGCACGATTGATATGAATAGATAAATGTCAGGATGAGATAGAGAAGAGGAGAATAAAAAAGATCGGGGAATTTAGATTGACAGAGAGATAGAAAAATATTGAAGTGGATAGACAAAGGATAGGATGAGATAGAGAAGAAAGTATTGGAGAAGACAGACGTGAATTTAGATTGAAAAATAGATAGAAAAGGATAGACGTGGATAGATGTATGATACGATGATATGAGGATATGAGGATATTAAAAAAGAGAGATGGGAATTTGGATTTACTATGAGAGATAGATAGGATACGATGAGATAGAGAAGAGAAGAATAAAAAAAGATTGGGGAATTTAGATTGACAGATATATAAATATATGGTCGTGGATAAATAAAGGATAGGATAAGATGGCGAAGAGGGGATTGAAAAAGATAGATGTGAATTAAGAGTGACAAAGAGTTGTAAAAATATTGATGTAGATAGATAAAGGATAGGATGAGATAGAGAAAAGGAGAATCGAACAGATAGATGGGAATTTAGAATTAAGATTGACAGAGAGATAAAAATATTGATGTGGATAGATCAAGTATAGGATGAGATAGAGAAGACCAGAAGAGGATATTGAAAAAGATAAATGTGAATTTAGATCGACAAAGTGATGGAAAAAGATAGACGTTGATAGCTGGAGTATAGGATGAGATAGAAAAGAGGAGATTGAAAGAGATAGATGGAAATTTGTATTGAGCGAGAGAAAGAAAAATATTGGCGTGGATAGATAACGGATACGATGAGATAGAGAAGAGGAGATTGAAAAATATAGACGGAAATTTAGATTAACCGAAAGGCAGAAAAATATTGTCGTTGGTAGATAAAGGATAGAATGAGATAGATAAGAGGGTATTTAAAAAGATAGACGTAAATTTAGATTGAAAAATAGATAGAAAATGATAAACCTTGATAGATGTACGATACGATGAGATAGGGAAGAGGAGATTCAAAAAGATTTGCGTGAATTTAGATTGCCAAAGAGATAGAAAAAGATAGACGTTGAGAGATGTAGGATACGATGAGATAGGGTAGAGGAGATTGAAAAAGATAGACAGGAATTTAGATCGACTAAGAGATAGAAAAAGATACACGTTTATAAAAGTAGGATACGATGAGGTAGAGAAGAGAAGAATAAAAAGATGGTTTGGAATTTAGATTGACAGAGGGATAGAAAAATATTGAGGCGGATAAATAAAGGATAGGATTAGGTAGAAAAGAGGAGTTTGAAGAAGACAGGCGAGAATTTAGATTGACAGAGAGATAGAAAAAGGTAGACGTTTATAGATGTAGGATAGGATGAGATAGAGAAGAGCAGAATAAAAAAGATAGGAATTTAAATTGAAAGGTAGAGGAAAATATTGACGTGGATAGATAAAGGATGGGATGAGATAGAGAAGAAAGTATTGAAAAAGACACACATGAATTTAGATTGAAAAATAGATAGAAAAAGATAGACGTTGAGAGATGTATGATACGATGAGATAGGGACGAGGAAATTGAAAAAGATAGAAGAAAATTTAGATTAATCGAGAGATAGAAAAATATTAACGTGGATAGATGTAGGATAGAATGATATAGAGAAGAGGGTATTGAAAAAGATAAGAAGTGAGCTTAGATTGAAAAATAGATAAAAAAGATAAACGTTGATAGATGTATGATACGATGAGATAGGGAAGGGAAGATTCAAAAAGACAGATCGGAATTAGGATTGACAGAGAGACAGAAAAAGGTAGACGTTTATAAATATGGGCTACGATGAGATAGAGAAGACAAGATTTAAAAACATAGATTTGAATTTGCATCCACAGAGAGATAGAAAATTATTGATTTGGATAGATAAAGGATAGAATAAGACACAAAAGAGGGGTTGGAAGATAGAGGAAAATGTAGATTGATAGTGAGATAGTAAAAAATTGACGTGAATTTAGAATGACAAAGAGATAGAAAAAGATTGACGTGGATACTGGATAG